>CM067372.1:44244271-44844271 GCA_034401795.1 Chaetoderma sp. LZ-2023a
CATCGAAATTTTTGCTCAGTAAGTAGGCCCTATTTTAACAAGTTTCCACTGGAATGATTGGCTCAGTCTGATTTGCCAACAAGACAGTGTGTAGTAAACAACGATAACTCTGAGACCACAGGGCGGATCGGTTTGATTTTTATTCCGGCATTGAGCCGATTATACGCTAAATAATGTGACCCAAACACATTTTGCTCTGTGGAGTAGATCGTGGGCTACAGCGTCCGGCGGCGACGCTTGTGGACAAGAAGATCGCAAGAAAATTTCAGGAAATCATTTAATGTACAGGCCTACTACTGACTCATTGACGTTGTGCCTATTTTAGTCAAACTTGTCTATAGAAATTACCCAAGAGTGAGCGCGTTGGTTTCAAAATTTAATACAATTATGCGAATGCTGATCATACTACTACTACTACTACTACTACTACTACTACTACTACTACTACTACTACTACTACTACTACTACTACTACTACTACTACTACTACTACTACTAATAATAATAATAATAATAAAAATAATAATAATAACTAGATCTGTTCCATGAACAGATATACGGCTTCCAAGAATAGCTGCACTTGAACTAGACATTCTTTTCTTGTACTTCATGTACAATCTAGTTATCTGTTGAAATTCCGTTTTTCTAGAACTTATTTAGATAATATTTCTTGTCTTTCTGATCAATCGCCTAGGTGGTTTTGGAGATCTATATACACAAAACTGGTCACAAAATCAGCTAGATGATTGGTCATTCAGCAGTAAACAGGTTAATCAGGGATTTCTTTGGACACTAAATTTGGTAACATGGAACCTGTTTGACTGTTCTATACCTGGTGCTTCGGGAGAAGTAACTAGCAGGACAAGAGGTATTAGAAGATAGCAATATCTCACATTTTTAAGTTATCCGAGGAACCGGCTGCTGCAGGACCCGGTCTGCGCAGGACTAACTATTCTGTGAAGAAACAATATCCAAGCCATGTACATATATAGAATTAGATTGCCCATTTGACTCCTGCTCACTTCCCGCAGATTGACTCAAGAACAAAATCATGTGTTGTACTGTAGTCTACTAACTACAAGCTTCAAAATGATATGTGACATGACCACATTTGATAAAATTTATTTTCTGCCCACCATTTTCCCCACCCCTTCGGCTGATATCAAAATTCCAATGTGTCATGCACATCTCTGGCCATATGTGGAATCATACATTTCTATGTTGTGTTACAATTGATTGGTGCCCACTTTTGACCCTGCCCCATACCCTCAGTTTGACCCAAAATCAAAATAATTCCTTGTACTGTAGTCTACTCATCATTGGCTTCAAAATGATATGTGACATGACCACATTTGGAAATTTTTTATTTTTTACTCCACATTTCCCATCACTGGGGTCATACCAAATCTCTCTCTCTCTCTCTCTCTCTCTCTCTCTCTCTCTCTCTCTCTCTCTCTCTCTCTCCTCCCTCTCCCTCTGACTCGTTTCAACCGTATATATGCGTGGCGGTTATCAATAAAACTCAAGTGGTCTACCTTAGATAGGTATTCCTATGCATTAGGCTAAATAATCGCTTAGATGGGTGGTCCTATGCAGGAATAGCAATGTGTTCTTAGAATCACAACTCAAGTGGTCCACTTAGATAGGGGGGGGGGGGGGGGGGCATATGCAATAATTGTGCCGCTAATAGTTAAGAACCAATCACCAATAGCTGGGGTTTTTTTTTAACAACCCGTAATAAAGGTCAAGTGGTCCTATACGGCAATTGACCGCTAATGCTTAAAAACCACCATCAACATACATCGGCATCTATGTTCTAGTGAACGCTGTTGCTGCCTTCAATAACAATGTTTTCATTGACTAAAAGGTGTAAATGTCAGCATATATTATAGTACTTTTTCCACTACATTTGTAATAGTTATCCACATACAAAACACACGCGCAATGCAAGTGTGTGTTCAGGGGGTGGGGTGGGCATGGGAGGAGGGGTTTGTGACAGCTGTGAATTCCAGTCAAGTCGGCCCAATTGCCAACCCGGCCTACTTAAATTAGTCAACTCGGCCTAGAATAAAAAGTCAAACATCGGCCTAGACGTAGTCATTCATTGATAGGCCAACTATTGCTTTTTAACTGACATTTAATTTATTTTTATTCCCGGTTTTTATTCTTTCTCGCTTGTGTCTTATACTCATTGCCGACATATGATGCGACGTACGATGAGGTGGACACGTGATTACAATCAGTGAACTAATTACTGGCCACTATGTAATCAGCCACAAACTATTGTTAAGACCAGCTGCTTGGGTGGCCTGTTAAGACAAGTATATGACCACTGCACAATCAACCAAACTTATTATAAGACCACATACTTAGGTGTTCGTAAAGACAATTGTCCAATATACAATCTGCCAACAATTATTGCTAAGACCACCTGCTTAGGTGGTCCGTTAATACAACTGACCACTATATAATCATCCAACAACTATTGTTAAGACCACCTGCTTGGGTGGTCTGATAAGACAAGTGCATGACCACTGTACGATCAACCAAACTTATTATAAGACCACATACTTAGGTGGTCCGTAAAGTCAGTTGTCCACTATACAATCTGCCGACAGTTATTGTTAAGACCACCTGCTTAGGTGGTCCGTTAATACAACTGCCCACTATATAATCATCCAACAACTATTGTTAAGACCACCTGACTGGGTGGTTCATTAAGACAAGTGCATTCCTATACTCATATTATGTACGACCAGTTACTAACTGCTTATATGGCCCATTATGGCAAATGTTTAAGAACATACTTATATTCACCCAGCAATAAGACCACCTACGTAGGTGGCCTATTGTCTATGCTAACACATTATTCTATCGTTATCATTACGACCATCTGCTTAAATGCGGTGGTCCACGCTTAGATGGTGGCCTGTTCTGACTGATATAGGTGGCACGTCTATGCTTAAATTTACCAAAAATTTTAGCCGCCTGTGCGTTATGGTAAAGGCACCGGGTTCAATGCACGGGCATGTGCCTGTCTGATTAACCTTTACTTTGATGACCGCTACCTTAGTCGTGCGATTAAACACTCTTTGTAATGATTGAATACCTTACTATTTTTTATGTAGCCGCTACCAGTGGCAAGCATAACAGTGGGTGCATGGAAACAATCTAGTTTGGAGATTACAGATGATGACGTGTTCGAACCATCAGAAGAGACAGCGCGCCTAGCGGAAATGCATCAGATGGCTGCTGATATTGAAGGTGAGACAATTCCTACATATGACGAAGATGATTTTCGTCCCATCCTTCACAGCACAGCTATAATGCCATCATCACCAACTTCAATTCTGTCATCACCGATTTTATCGCTATTATCTTCACCACGTACTCCCATGTTATTATCATCAACATCAGGATCAACTACATGTTTAACTATACATCATCATCATCATCATCATCGTCGTCGCCATCATCATCATCATCATCATCATCATCATTGACTCATTACCATTAATATTTTGTTATTTTGTTAACGGACAACTCCGTGCCAAAGCCACGACTGTTCCACTGGTAAGGCTCACAACATACATAAACGATACGTGGATTGTTAACAGGACGTGGACCCCTGCAACATGGAGCGTCTACAATCAGCTCGTCAGAACGCACAATGATGTGAAAGGTTGGCACACTATGCTGAATCGTGCAGCAAAGCGTGGCAGCCTTCAGTTTTACGTTTTAGTAGAGCTGCTCCACCAGCAAGCGAAACTGGTTGACTTACAAATGCAGCTTGTACACGGTGAGAAGTTAACGAGGAAGCAGAGGAATGTGTACAGAAAGTGTCAGGACAAGTTATGTGAAGCGTGGGAGGAATATAGGCAGAGTAGGATGACGAACAAAAAAGCTTCTTGGTGCTTGTACAACTTTGATGGTGCCGGAATAGTTTGAAGCTAATTTGGCTGGAACATTCTTAACTTCACTTTTCTCACGAGCCAGTCATTCCAGTGCTAAATTTTCAAAACTAATCTTCTTTTGGTCTGTAAATCGACATTTCTCACGACCACTGCAGTAGCCGTTGATGGCTGATATACGCATGTTAAAGTGGCAATACAACGTGTAGGAAATTTACCAGCCATGACATCTTCTGTGATAATATGTGTAATGTATATAACGTCTGTCAGTCAAATTAGTTAGAAAATATTCAACATTATTCCTTAGCCTACTTGATAAAAGAAACATCTGTGATATCTACATAATCTGTACATAAGGGTTAAAACATTCAATGTCACATCTTATATCGCTACCATCTTTCATTTCTGTTGCTCATACATCATAATATATCGTCAATCATCATTTTGGCTTACTGAACATTATTAAATAATTCCAAGGTCTACAGCTAGCCGTACGTGGAAAATGTTGAATATTTTGAAACTAATTTGACTGGAACCTTATGCTACCATTCCCGTAAATTCCCGTATCTCAAACGTGGAAAATGTTGAATATTTTGAAAACTAATTTGACTGAAACCTTATGCTACCATATAGGCAGCATCAGCTCTCAGCCAATTTAGTTTCAAAATACTCAACAAGTTTCTCCTTACTTCATAAATAACTCGCTAATTCGGTTGTCATAATCATAATATCATAATTATCATTGTTATCATAATAACTAATTTGCACACGATTGAGCGCCTTGTCTTGTTATAAATACCGGTTTTAACCCTAAGTGTAATATATTACAACGTGTATGATGCAACCCTGTAAAAGATAAAGTGTCTTGATATGATAATGTATATTTCTGGGACGTAATGTATGGCAACCACCTCGAGGTTTAGAACCACATGCCACTTCTAGATTCACATACTGAAAGAAAATAAATATCCATATAATTAGAAACAGGCCTAAAGGAAGACATTAATCCATTAGCCCAAGAAAAAACACTCAGTGTTATAAATACCAATGCCCATAATCCCAATTGTCATCTATAATCACACAGACAGCGCAATTATGGACTGTGGCTGTAAAACATTATAACCATGCAGTCGCTTAATGCTAAATAAACATGGCGAGTCTCGACGAATCAGATCTTCGTATCAACCATTTTTATCTTAGTAATAGCCTATACAGCAAATTTTTCAGAATTTATCAGTATAAGATATTTCGCCTGGCTGAAAGCATGGAATAATCGGGAATCTCATATTTCTATATCCTTGATTTCGGAACATTTCTTCCAAAATTGATGAAATGGAAATATGAGATCCATATTATACCAGTCGTATTATACCGGCATTAGTCGTCTGTTGGTGGAACTATTAACATTTACTAATATTTACGTATCTTTATTAAAAGACAGTCGGAATTATTAGTGACTATTAATTTCACTAATGCGCAACTATTATACATAGACGTAGACAATCTTTATCCTAAAAGCACTATCTACGTGTGTTATAGTATACAGATTGTCGTGTATAGTAGCTACCATAGAAGTCTAGGTAGGCCTACTACACTCGATAATCTTTATCCTGTTTAAGCTTGCTGGTTATAGCCCAATAATATTGCTATAGCTATGTTCATATGTACAGTTAAATGCGCATATTCATATATACCTATCGTGATATTAGTGTCGGCTCGGCCTAATAATACACCTATAGGTATATACGTGTGTGCGCATATGTGCATTCGTATATAGCTATGGGTGATACTATAGGGTCAGCTCGGCCCGATAGTATAGTCGCACATGATAGTCATAAACATAGGCCGAGTTGGAACTAGGCCGAGTTGGACGTAGGCCGAGATGTATTTAGGCCGAGTTGACTGGATACCACAGCTGTGTGGACACAATGCAAATAATTTGTCCGCCATGCAATGCATAATAAATAGCATTGTATTCACTCAAAGGTCAATTGCCTATTGTGTAATAACTCTATCTATCTAGCAAACTCTTTTAACGCTTAAGCTGACCAAAACGGCTTCTGTGGTAGTCTTGGAAAATGTCCGTTTACATATCGAAAGAAGACTATTTTTGAAACAGTATCCTCTCTGTCTCTCCACCCTCTCTCCCCTCCGTCTCCTGCTCCTCCCCTTCTCCCTTCCCTCAATCCCTCCCTCGCTCCTGCCATCCTCTCCCGCCTTCCCTCAATGCCGTCCTCTCTCTCTCTCTCTGTATTATATTATAATGTGATCCTATTGTATAATGATGACACAAGATCGAATGGTACCGAGTGCAAAATGCATGCACCAACATCAGCTAATACATTGATATATGTGTATGATCTTGCAACGTCAAAATGAACAGCCGTGCGTATTTAAAATGTCATGACATTTGATTGCAGATTTAAAAAATACCCAATTTGTCCCACCCTTTAAACAGCGTGGCCAATGCTTCTGAATTCCCGGTTGCTAAGATGCTGCTGCTGTGCCCGCGAGCAACAACATTCCGCAACATCATCATCAAAAAGAAACATTGGAACACTATAATTTAAAGAAAAGACACAAAATGTGTAGGGGACAATCGAAATTGGTGGGTTAATTTTATGTGCACCTTACGTTAGCCAGAATTGCGGTACAGGCGCACACTTCTTTATTAACGGCAGTGTACGGTGTACACCGATCTTGGGCGCCGTAGGATCTTGGCCGCCTGGTCTATCTAGTAATCTATATATCTATGTTTTGTTTATACCTACGATTGGGTGACGATATACCTTTCAGATATATCGATATACCTGTTGTTCCTATTTCTAACTTTTCTAACATCTGGTAATTTCAGGTAATTGAATCTTGAATGGCTAGCTGACGGCTTAACGTAATCCCGAAATATTGGCTGTTACGATTTTGAGCGATAAAGCTGATTGATACTAAAAACCGGATCGGCGAAAACAACGGAATTTAAGTAGCAATGGCGAAACAAGTTTAGCGGTTAAAAAAGTAACTTTGTAGACTACATAAATTATGTGATCATTTAATTTTGTAAAGCCGTGTTTAAATTAAAAACCGTTTTTAAATATAAACGAATCCAATCCGTAAGAATACATTTTTTGAACAAAATATATTTTGTTGTATCTTAATTCTTAGAATTCAGAAAGGTTTAGTTTATTTCCTATATTTCTTGACAAGATCGAACACGTATTCAATGTTCGAATCGAATTAATAATATTCTAATCTGCAAGCGTTTCAGAAAATCGCTAAAAATTATGAAAGTAGGCTAGTAATACGAAAAATTAACAATTTTGAGTTAGAATTTAGAATATATGAAGAGAATTTGTATTCAATGTTCGAATCGAATTAATAATGTTCTAATCTGCAAGCGTTTCAGAAAATCGCTAAAAATGATGAAAGTAGGCTACTAATACGAAAAATTTAAAATTTTGATTTCGAATTTAGAATGCTTTAAGTCCAAAATATATGAAGAGAATTTGTAAATTTGTAAATAAATTGTGTCAGAAAATGTAGCTTTTTCTATGGTCAAGAACTTGTTACAGAATGATCCATCTCTGGGACATACGCACGTGCTTGCGTCGTCCTTCTAGGTAACACGCTTTCTCATTGGTCAAGCGTTCTCATTGGCCCCAGTTGTATTCGACGTGTTTACGTAACTGTCTGTCCATGGGGTGTGTGACAATACGGCTTTCCGTAATTATAGAGCGCAATTATTCCACTTAAATACGGGTGCTGTTACAGCAGACAATCCACAAAACAAGGTGTTGTCTTAAAGCAAAATTCTGATTTTATCTTATACTTGGCACCGAAACACAGCAATAACTTTCACCAACATTCTGCGGTGGTTACAACTCTTGCGCGCAGATGGTGGTTCTTACTTGATGCAGTTTATTAATGGCTGCTTATCGCACCACAATCAGCGCTACCAACTGACAATCATAAATATCACTGACACCAGCCTATAAAGACCACACTGAAGAAGTTGCCTGTAATGGTGGTTCTTATAACAGCATGAACTTTATTATCGAACCACGCACCTTTAAGATCCACAATCAGCTGTACCATCTTTAAAGCATGAGAAAACTAAGCGAAGATTATTTCTTGAAAATTTACCATGGGATGAGTCGAAAACCGTTAGTCATTCCAAAGAAAAATTTAAAAAAATTTTGTTGTATTTTTAATATTAGTAAATAATTAGTCTAATGCATAGCACCACCAATATCTAAGGTGAGGGCCACTTGGGGTTTCCTGATGATGGTTCTAAAAACATGTGAAATAGAAACTGGTGGTTCTAAAAATAAAACCGTTTGTCTAAGGAGGACCACTTAGGTTATGCGAGGCAGTAGCGACTTTCACAAAGGGATGATGATGTATGATGATGTTGGTTCATATCCCATTTTCAATGCTATCATACAGGCAAAATATATTTTATCCCGTCAAGAATTTACTTTTTCATGTAGTAGTGGTGGAATGGTTAAGTGGACCACTCGCGTGGTGGTTCTAAAAAACATTCATACAGTTTCATATATACAATATATATGATGTACATATTGACAGTATCTACAAAAATGAACACATTTTACTTACCAACTAAACCACAGCCATTTCGATGTATCAATAGTAAGGGAGATTACTCTGGATAGGTTTAGTGACAATCGAAATAAACTATCCAGATTTATCTCCCCTATTATTGTTACAACAGGCGCGCGGGACTTCTAATATCTTAATTTTCTTCTTTTTTTTTCTTGCCATCCAGTCATATAATAATATGTTTTTAGTTTGAAAGTAACATCTGTTAACATTCTTTCCATCCCATATTTGTTCCCTAAGCAGCACAAGTGGATGATGATGCGTCTCCAACGCTAACAAACACGCATGTTGATCTGACAGATATTGTTAAATGTCATTGAAACCTGCCTATAAAAACCACCTTAGAGTTATTACCTTATTATATAATGGTGGTTCTTACATTAGGAATTTATGTTATCGAACCACTTGATGATCAGACTCTAAATTTAGTTACTGACTTTAAATCACGCGAAAATCAAGCGAAGATTATTTTAGAAAATTTACCACTGGGATGACTGGTTCGAAAACAGGGCCAGCCATTCCAAAGACAAATTTTCAAACAAGAAGCTCACTCGCTATCTCCAACGCTAATAAGCACGTATGTTGATCTGGCAGTCATAATAAAGACCACCTTATATTAAAAACTCAGAGAAAATCCATGATGGCTGCTGCAAAAAGCTTGACCAATCAAATTTCTGTATAGAAGTTCAGAAGCCTACATGTACCATCATATGGTCCCCCTTTTAATGTGTACTTGTTAACGAAATTGTTGTAGTAGAATACATCTAAATGTTCTTAAAATTATAAGCATATATCTTGTTCGGGAATGAATTTAGTACGATGTCTTCAGGCACCAAATGATTCTAGGCGTCTTGAAGCCATTCCCCAATAAGTTTCTGGATTTCTGATTCTGTTGTATTCTTCTGGTTCCTACATTTGTACGCACAAAACCTGTGAAACAGAAAATAACTCATTTTACATCTATTCATACACTGTACAGCTCAGAAATAAGTTATATTGCTTACAAAACAAAAACATGTTAGTCTAATAGTCATATTAGTTAGAATAATTTTCAATACGATGTAAGAAATGTTCTATCGATTATTTTGAACATAATTGAATTGGATGTCTTCCAATCCAATTATGTTCAAAATATCCAACATTTCGTTTGTTTTTGCTTGGAAACATGTTTACAGTTTTTTCTAAGATGTACTGTACCAATACCTACTTGTATCACTCATCAACATGTACTTTGCCTACAGACATGACAGACACGTGCAGGTATGCGGGAGCATCCAGGCAGACGGGTCCTACAATGCAGCAGCAGCACTGCTGTTATGGCAGCAGTGGGGAGTGAGTGGAGGATGACGGAGGAGGAGCAGCATCAGGGAGTGGAGGATGAGGGGGTAGAGGATTTATCATGTCCTTTTCCTTCACAGAAGTTATAACGTCATAACTAGGACGTGCATTGCATTGTGGGTAATCATTTCCTCTTGATTCAAGCGCATGCGTTATAAGTGTAACTATCGCACTCAGAAAATTTGCGAGATCACTCGCACTATATATTTAGATATGGAGACCGGTATCCAGTGAATTTACCCAGAAGAAAATGCTCCGCCTAGTTATGTCATAACTTCCGTGAAGGAAAAGGACAGGATAAAGACTCTACCGATGAGGGGGAGGGGGGGGGGGGGGGGAGCAGCAGCAGGACATGGTGGCGGACAGGGGCGGACTGGCCATAAGGGCATTTGGGCAATGCCCGGTGGGCTGGTGTTTCAGGGTAAAATGGGCTGGTAGGCTGGAAAAAAATGTGTACCTGTAACTCTGTACAGATTCACGGTTTTGAGCACATGTTAGTGATGATGTTACTTGTTACATGTTAACTGTTGAACCAAGTTCTTCCCCTTGATGGGATCACGGTCCCGATCACCCTGGAATGACCAGGTACCTCCTAATCGTCCAATATATCATCGCCGCCTATAAGGCTATACTGCTATGCATGAGGCTGTGAGCATAAGATATGGCGTTACCACCTGTACCCCTACGAACGTGAGCATCAGTTATGGCATCAATTTGCCATTGGCGGGGTCGGGGTCGGGTGTGACCGTGGGGCGTGGGGGCTGTAGCCCCCTCCCCTAGGATTCGGGAAACCTACATTTCAGGGCATGAAATCGAATTTTTCATCAATTCATGTTCAGTGAGCAAATACGAGAATAAAATAAATTAATAACATTATAACAGTGTATCTTTAATTGTGGCGCTAAGTGTACCTTTAATTGTGACTAAGCGACAATTACATAATATACATGTACATTGACATTGCTGTCAGTTTTGTCTATTTCCGCGAAATCTTGCACGGGAAACATGACTTCAAGGAGTGGCAAGGCCGCAAGGATACACATACTTTTGAGGCTGTCTGACTAACTCGACCAGCCAGTGTGCTTAGTCTGAGGTCGTGGCGTACAGTCGCGTATTGTTTCACGTATTCTATTATTCTATAACTATGCTTAAGCCTGAAAGAACTGTAAGAACAGTAGCACTAGTCAGAGTTAGCCCTTAGCACTCTGGGATTTCAAGATTTCACATTAAATTTCATTTCATCTTCTTAAAGCTGGTTTTAGTTTTAGTAGCAATGTTGCTGAAATAGCAACAGCCAACAGCTTTCACTCTTTCAGAGTTTCAGTAGCAAACTAGCAACTGCTTCCAAAACGACGTGAAAACGTACACCAACCTCTCTTTTCCGGATGCTATGAACATTTAATTTTCGACATCAGTGTGCTAGGGGGTAATACAATAAGCGAACGGGCAGGGGGCTACGGCAGGTGTTTGCCAATCCCTCTGGTCATGTTTAGAAATGGTAGTAACTTACTAACTTAGGACCGTATGTTACTTATAAGCCTAGTCAATAGTCATAGAACTAGCGTCAAGATTTCGATGATCAACCTCATATAAATTGGTGAATGGTGAGTGTTTTAATCTTATTTAATAATTATTTATAATTAATTATTAAGTAACCCTTAAAACTATGCCATCGCAATATAGACCTCAGATGAATTGCAAGTATTATTATTATCTATATGCAGAACCATAAGTATTCGCAAAATTAAGACGATACGGTGCGAAAAAAAAAGAAAAAAAGTATGTTGTGTCGTCCTGTTTTCTGTGTTTGTCCTATCATGCATCTATACAGATGTTGAATACATTTAGTACCTTTATATATTGTAATGTTGTGTTTATATGTAGGGGTCCATCGATTTATAGGCCATGCCTTTGATGGACTGCCCAATTGTGATGTAATATATTGTATATTGAGTATTTGAGTATGAAATAAATAATTTTGAATCTTGAATCTTGAATCTTGAAACCATAAATATATATATGGCAGCTCAATTCGAAAATCATAAGTCACGGGCACACGGCACTATGCAGGTACAAATAGGGCCTAAGCTGTTAAATATGTTTAAACATTTGACATTTAAAGGAATTAAAGCTGTTGCCTGTTTCTCCCCATTAACATATTTCAGTCAAAATGATTTTTAAATTATTCAATAGGCTTTTTCTTAAATGTTGTAGAGAAACTATGTTGTTATGTTGTCCCTGGTCAAACAAGCAAACACTGTTCTGCACTGGCTTTTAGTCAGCCCTCCCCATTTTAGGATAACAATATAGGCCTATATACGGTATATACCTCTGGAAATACAGGCGATGGCACAGGACTGAGATCATCTAGATTTCACAATTTTTCTGGGAGGAGTCCCCCCCCCTCCCTCCTCCTTGCGTATACATTACATTTTCTTGTTGGGATTATCTTCTAATTTTCAGGACATATTTCACAATTTTCAGTGGTCTAATACCAGCTATTGACAATAGAATCCCACCCCTATTAGGTCCCCATCCCACCCACGGTACCACCACCCGAAACCTGCCTGCCCTCTTGGCCCTCAAAGATTTGAGCTCCAACTATTTCTCAGTAGGTCTAAAATGGCAAACTTCGGTAATAGAAACCCACACAGCCACACTGACCCAGCAACCTAGGCCTCCTATTGAGTGATATACAGGTAATACAGCTGTACATGTAACAGATGGTAAATACTAGATTATTATCTCCACGTTTTGAAAAGAACCGAGATTTTTATATCTTCTCTGCCTGTCCACATGTCTCTGCTTTCGTCCACATGATTATCCATCTGTCTGTCTATCTGTCACGCTATTTCCTTCCACGCCATTAGATATAATTTAAGTTCATTGTTCATATGGATATGGGTAACGAATATACCAGTCTACCAGATTTGGTTGAATAATGCAACCAAATTTGGTATATTGGTTACCCATATGATCCCAGATTCCGACTTGCAGAATATATTTATATTTGATTCTGAAAATGTGCAGATATTTAATTCTAAAATGCCAAAATTTTCGCAAATTTATATTGTCGGTGTAACAATGATTGCTTTTTTATTTCAGCAGTTCTATCTGTAACCAGCAATTGGCAACAATGGATAAAGCAGCCCACAAGACAAGGAAGGGGGGTGCTGAGAAAGAACGTGATCGGAAGAAAAAGAAACTGTCAGATAGTGCTTCGCAGTGCAGAAGTCTTTTAGATATTTTCAATGCCGAAAGTACGAATACCGGACCTGGCAAAGTCGACGAACATGAGAATAAGGATACCGAATCGGTAGCTGGACCATCAGCAGCTGAATCAGCAGATACTCAATTGGGAGTCGAAACAATAAATGAACAATTGACACCAGATCCAGGCAGAGAATTAGTGCGAACCAGTGAATGTGAACAAGCAGTTGAAGCAGAACAGTTGCAGTCAGCTGAAAAAGATATACCCATTGCGACTGCGTCTGCCCCACTTGCAGAGGATCCTGAGGAAAGTTGTTCTCAGTCCTTGATCAACTATTTTACGAAACCATGCAGACGTGAATATACTTTGTCATTTTGGAGATACCACCCTAATCAAAAAACGGACAACCGTGTGGTCAAGAGGTGTTTTGTGCGAAAAGATGGTACAAACAGATGGTGGTTGACATATAACAAAGACAATCATTCTCTTTACTGTTCAGTGTGTTTGGCCTTTTCGGGCTTTTCCTGTACATCAGACAAGTCGACGTTCATCGAGGGAATGACTGACTGGCGACATGTACATACACGTATTGAAGAACACGAACGTTCTTCGTTTCATTTAAGTTGCTCTGCAGCATACCTGGTAGATCAACAACAGTCCAGCATTTCTCACCTGCTTGCACGTAGCCATCATGATGAGGTTAGAAAGAGGCGACAAGTGATGGAAAGAGTTGTAGATGTGGTGAAGCTCATTGGCAAGAGGGGACTGAGTTACAGAGGGAGTACTGAAGAAGCGGCATACACACTTGACAATGAGGAGATCGACCATGGTACATTTCTGGAACTCATAAAACTACTTCGGAAGTATGATTCATGTACAGCTGATCATCTCTCTCACGTTGTCCAGAGCAGCAAAAAGCACCACGAGAAGGCAACGAGTTCACGAGGTCGTGGTTCCTTGGTCACTTTGCTGTCTAAAACTACAGTGAATTCTGTTATCACAGTTATCCGTGATAAGATTCGCCAGTGGATTTCTGAGGAAGTAACAGACATGTATGCTGTGGAAATTGATACCACTCAAGACATTTCAACACAAGATCAGTGCTCTGTTGTTGTTAGATATGTCGACAGCACTGGCACTGTCCAAGAAAGATTAGTGAGTGTAGTAAAATGTGAGGAATCTACTGGCGAATCTTTTGTGCGACTAGTTTCTGAAGTTATGTTAGGACTAAATCTTGACCTTAAGAAATGTGTCAGAAACTCAACTGATGGTGCAGCAAACATGCAGGGATGCTACAGGGGATTCAGCACTCTCCTATCAAAAGAGGCTCCAATGCAGATCCATGTTTGGTGCATGCACATGTGTTAAATCTCGTTGTGACTGAAGCGACAAGTGTCGTGGTAACTAGTGCATCATTATTCTTATTACTGAATGATATCGCAGTATTCTTTCGGGAATCTTACCAGCGAATGAACATCCATCTGGAGTCAACACTCAACTACTGCAAAACGACTGGGAACAATTGGAGAAACTAGATGGTGGTCAAAGGATGCTGCTCTGAAGAAGGTGTTTGGTTCATTCAATGACCCAAACGGATCACTTTTCATAGAGGTTATTACCACACTTAATGCATTACTTGTTGCTGACCGGATCCAAGCAGCTGTTAAAGCCAAAGTGAAGGGATACATCGACAGTCTCCTGAGGTTTGAAACGATTCTGACTGCACAAGTATATATGCAAGTATTCTCCCACACTACAGCGCTCTCGAAGTATCTACAAACTGTTCAGCTAGTTCTACTCACTGTGCACAGGATGGTGGATGAATTGCTACAGAAAATGAAGTTACTGCGGAATGACTTTCAACCTTTTCATGATGCAGCTGCAAAATTCGTTCAATGGGCTAATGACCAGCTGAATGAAATGGATGTAGACTTTGCTGTTGAAGAGTCTCTTCCTGTAAAATGACAAAGACGGCCGAAACGCATTCATGGAGAACTGTCCATAGATGAGTCTACATCAGCTTCTGATCCAGTAAAGAAATATCGCATTGAAGTGTACAACCAAATAATGGATACGATAGTGAGCAGCATTGAGCAACGGTTTGACAGATCACTGAGATCAGCAACATCTGCATTGTATGCTGATCTCTCACTTCTTCACCCAAGAAACTTTGATGAAGTGCCACCTGGAGCTATGGAGGAGCTGCATACATATTTGCTGAGATTTGATGATGGTATCACTGCAGAACAATTAAGAACTGAACTAAGAAGCCTTGGAGAGCAGTGGTCGACACTAAAACAATCAGTAGCAAATGCTTATACATTGCAGGAGGACATTGAGCATGAGTCTGAAGAGGACAATGAGACGCTGACGAGTACATGTAAATCGTGTAAGGCCTGCCCTCTGTGCTGTTACAAGGTGCTACTCAAGTTGAACCTCTTTACTGATGCCTACAAGAGCATTGGGTTAGCCTACAAGTTATAATTAATGCTGCCTGTGTCACAAGTGGCATGTGAACGATCTTTCTCTGCTTTGAAGAGAATCAAAAGTCGTTTGCGAAGTACAATGACGCAGGAACATCTTGATGCATTCATGTTGATGTCTGTGGAAAAGGGGATCCTGGCCAAACTTGACACTGGTGCTATCATTGATGGTGTGGCTACCAGAAGTAGTGAACTGCGCAGGCACCTAATCTCTTAGTCTGACATGATATTTACGTGCCAGTTGTGCTCACTTTAAATAAATTAGCCTTTGGCTTTTTGCCTTTTTGTGAATTTTATTTAGTTTCATTTTGTCTATTCTCTGACAACCAAAAACACAACAATGCCATGTGAGCAATAAATATATTTGGCCAAGCACATTCTCTTGATATAACATGATTTACTCTTGCCCTAGATGGTAGCCTATTTCATTAAGGTACCACCATAAAGGCAATCCAATGAAATTTGATTGAGAGCTTGGTCATCTAGTTCATTAATAATTAACAAGATGTCAAAAGCAAAGCCTTCAATCAAATTTCATTGGAATCATGGAATGTCTCTATATGGTGGTGCCTTCTAGCTAAAGCCAATTTTTCACCGTTGGCACTCATTGCACATGGGTAATAATTCCAGGTGATACAGACCATTGGCCAGCCATATTCTCTCAAACAAAGTTGGTTCTACTCTTGCCCTAGATGATTTCCTAGATATAATTTCATTATTTCAAACATAAATTTAGATTCTTTAAAATGAATCGGCCAATTGGATTTAGCTGAACAACTTGAACCCATATGACCCAACGACGCTTCCCACCAAATTTGATTAAAAACCGCACAGTGGTTCTGGAGAAGTCGTTTCAAACAACACAGAAACAGACAGAGACAGTCGACATGCTATAAACTCACCTGGTCCAAACAAAGAACCAAGGACCAATTGAGCTTATACTCCCCTATAGCATGGCGACTGTGTGTGTGTGTGTGTGTGTGTGTGTGTGTGTGTGTGTGTGTGTGTGTGTGCGTGCGTACGTATGTACGTGCGTGCGTGTGTCTGTTGTTTGAAATGACTTCTTTGGGCCAGGTGAGCTAATGATGGGCTGGCATAATAGTAGAATGCCCAGGCCGGTTTTAAGACCCAGTCCGCCCCTGGTGGCGGATGAGGGAGGAGGAGCAGCAGGGAGTGGATAATGAGGGAGGAGGAGGAGGAGCAGCAGCAACAGGGAGTGGAGGAGGGACGAGCAGCAACAGCAGCCGGGACTGGAGGATGAGGGAGGAGTATCAGCATCAAGGATTGGAAGATGAGCAGCAGCAGGGACTGGATGATGAGGGAGGAGCAGCAACAGCAACGGCAAGTGGAGGATGAGGGAGGAGCAGCAGGGAGTGGAGGATGAGGGAGGGCAGCAGGGAGTGGAGGATGAGGGATGGTGAAGCAGCAGCAGGGGTGGAGGATGATGGAGGACACGCAGCAGGGAGTGGATGATGAGGGAGTAGCAGCAGCAGCATGGCGTGGAGGATGAGGGATGAGCAGCAGCAGCAGTAGCAGCAGCAGCAGCAGCAGCAGCAGCAGGAAGTGGAGGATGAGGGATGAGCAACAGCAGGAAGTGGAGGATGAGGGAGGAGCAGCAGGGAGCAATGGTTGTAATGGACTGTCCACTACAGGCTATACTGCTACTACTAGGCTTACCAGCTAATGCTGTCGAGACGACACCGCCATTAAAGCTACTATCAGAGTCTGTTTTACTAGACATCCTCCTTTTCTTACTGGCCGCTTGTTTCTTCTTATGACTCATATTCCAATTCACACTTCGACTCAAAGCAGACTTATGTCAGGGATTTTGCAAAAATTCGACCAAATTTACTTCAATTTGCCAGCTAAAAAGCTTAACAATCAAGAGCGCTGTGAATACACGTTTACACCGCCATTCAAACCTGGCTATCGTGCAGCATGTCGGTGTGGTTACCTTGATTGGATGTGTGCCAGTTGCCAAGTTGATCCAGGTAAGATGCTCTCTCTCACACGCGCACGCACGCACGCACGCACGCACGCAAGCTTCATCATCGTCATTGTCGGCACACGTTATCTGTAGATATTATTATGTCTGGCTTATGTCTGGCTATCGCATACATTGCCATCATCATCATGTATTGTCGCCACACGTTATCATCAACATCGTTAACGAGATTATCATCATTACTTTTTTTTAGGTGCTCCTGCCTGATGTTGAAGAACTGGATTTGAGGAAACAGTCAAATTATCTTCAAAATATTAAACAAAATTCTCATAACATTGAATAAAAGGGTCTATGTTTCTGATATCTATGGATACTGTTAGACTCATGTGACTGACACACGCGTCGAGAACCTGTAAAAAAGGGAAAAAATTCGATTTAGAAACACTTATATAGATAGCCGGTAATACGACATTAATCATTCACATAGTTCTCATGATTATTATACACAATCTACATAAATATCTAAATAATGTATCAATAATGCAATACACACAGACGACTTCTTCTTAAACTAGAAAAATATGGTATCCATGGTAACCTACTAAAATGGATTGAGGATTTTCTTACTAACAGAGCCCAACGAGTTGTCGTGAATGGATGCAAATCAGTTCAAACTCCTGTCATTAGCGGTGTGCCCCCAAGGTAGTGTACTAGGACCATTTCTTTTCATCTGTTACATAAACGACCTTCCTGATGTAATTAAGTGCTCTACAATTAACATGTTTGCTGACGATACAAAAATGTACAAAGAAATTAAATTATCAATTGATGCAATCGAACTACAAGATGACTTAAATAGCGTAACGAAATGGTCTTCTATCTGGCAAATCAAATTCAATGCTGACAAATGCTGTGCTATGCATCTAGGTACAGCTATTAATATTAAACATTCATACTTCATGAACTCTCTTGATACAAATATTAAGCTGGTATAAACAACTGTCGTAAAGGATTTAGGTCTGAATGTAGACAACCAAATAAAATTGTCAAATCCAAGTATCAAAAGCTAATAAGATTTTAGGACTGATAAGAAGGTCTCTCACCCATTTAGACTCTTCAACTCTAGTAAGGCTGTACACTTCGCTAGTTAGACCTATACTTGAATACGGGAACGGTCCATGGACTCCCATGTTAAAAAAGACAGTCTAACACTAGAAAATGTGCAGCGAAGAGCAACTAAAATGATACCCTCAATAAGAAATTATACTTATTTAGACCCGTTAAAATATCTGAATCTACCATCTCTATATTACCGTCGATCACGTGGGGATGTGATTCAAACTTACAAATACATTCATGGCCTTTATCGTGTTCAGTGCCCATTCTTGGAGATAGACAAACATAATTTTAAACTCACTAAGAGCCGAAGTAACAAACTAATTAGGCAGAACTTTTTTGCAAACCGAATTACGAATAGTTGGAATAGCTTACCAAATGAAGTAGTTAGTTCCGTAAGCCTAAATATCTTCAAAAATAAACTGGATTCATTTTGGTCAGATTTTGTGTATACACAAGAGCCAGTACACAATCATTATCTTTCCTTTACCTCGAAACAAATTAACTAAGCAATAAGCATAATGTAGTTGCCATCTAGCTACAGGCATTTTGTCTATAAGGGTAGTATATGATAAGTATAAGTATAAGTATAATAATAGGCAGCCAAGATCGGTATACTTATACTTGCGGCCAAGATCGGTATACTAGCGGCCAAGATCATATGGCGGCCAAGATCGGTGGTGACCGATGACATTGGACTATATTTATTGGTTCCCGCGAACTTTAAATTTCGAAACCGAAACTTATCCAAAAAGTTGAAACCGCATGTTGAATGGAAAATTGTATATATGCAAAAGCTTAGAGATATAATTAGGATACAAATAACATGGACGAGAGCAGATATGTGTATTCGTGAACTTTTGATCATGTACCTATTAACAGTAAATTACATATTCATGTGTCTTAAATATGTGTAATATGTTTCCGTACTATAGTTACTGTAAATATAGTATGGGCTAATGATTAGAAATCTAATTCAGGTTTAATAAACTTTAAAGGTGCATATTCACACCAGAATGCTTGAAAATAAAACTTGCATTCGTTTATAGGCTTAAATTATGTGTCTATGTGTAGAGTCAAGATTATTTATTCAATAAATGAATAATTTCAAGATAAACATTCATGAGTCATACTACTACTACTACTACTACTACTACTACTACTACTACTAGGGTCAAGTTCGACTCCTAACCATGGTTAGCTATAGCTAACTAGAGTACCAGCCGAACTTCAAATAGTTAACTAGCTAGTCAATTATAGTCAACCGACCACCCGACCTCGGTTCAGATGGTTAGTCCGATATTTGCATAAATTTCAAAATGGCGGACACCAATCGCTTGCCACGAATAAATGCATATAAAAGTGTAAATATTTCACTAAATAACTTAGGTTTGATGAAATTATGCTTTCCCATTGTATGTCAATGTTCCCAAGCCCATATGCCTTTCCACTTTATGCCATATGGACGCTTTTTGAGGGCTTATCGGACAAAAATATTGTAGCTCATTAAAACAGACAACAGAAAGGGTTAATGGAGACTGGTACCCGACTACAAATTTTCTGCAATAGTAATTCAATAGAGAACCTGGTACCAACGAATTATAGTCGACTACGGTCAAGTTCGACTGGGCATAGCAACTGCGCATGATCAGTAAACCATGAAACTGACTATGGTTAGCGAGTCGAACTTGACCAAGGGTGTCCGCCGAAGGCACTGCCTATTGTTATGGTGGACACCTTACACACATATACAGGTATATATAAATTAGACAAGACAGAGCTTACATAAACAATTATAAATTCAGACATTACATTTACTACTTGCTTATTAATCCTTTGACCCTTGATCCACATAACCTGTTTAAATTTCAAAAAGGAAATATGTCAATTCGCAGGTCAAGTGAACCCCCCCCCTCCATATAAATGAATATAATTTTTTAAGTTGCAAAATTGAAATAGAGGCTCGTGCCTTACATGATGTACTTATGCACAAATATATATTCCCGTTGTTGGTGATTGTCATTGTATTTGTATGAAACTACGAGAGGTATGCTAGCTTCATCTATTAAATCCACAGACCTGTATTGCTATTGACCGCTTATGACCATTCTAAGGCGGCATTTCCGAGCAGTATTTTCTAATATCTACCTGTCGCTGGTAATAAGTACATATTATTGTGAATAAAACCGTACAATGAAGACAGAAGGAAGCTCGAGAAACGTCCACACTTGATCGTGATGGATCTATTTTGTAGTTTTGTCTGACATTTTAACGGAAATATTAGTCCCACGATTCCTTCGAGTGTTCTTATCCAGTTGCTTTTGCATTTACTTTAGATAAACATCCAGCGCAGCGGAACATGCCGACTTGCGAGATTTGGCATAGATTATTTTTTGCGATAGACAAATATGCATGTAGGACTGCCGGCAATTTAAGCACTTATTTTCATTTCAATCCGTGTCTACATTATATATCCAGAATACTATTATCGGTGAGCCAGAGAAAAACACAACCGCGTTTTAGAAAAACGCTCTTGTCAGGAAGTGTTTTGGTACATTTAGGCTTATCGTGTTCGTAATTATTTCATGTACAACACGGAAAGTCGCCTGGCCTTTCGACCGTCCTGGGTTTGTTTTTCATGTTGAGTGCCATGTTTTGCTTTTTGCGCGCATTTGTTTTGCTGCTGTCACATTTTTTTTAGCTTAATTCTAAGCTGTACTGTAACTGCCATGCCCATTATCGTTGGCAGATCAACGTGGGAAGAAGCATATCGAAAATCATATCGTTCGCATGTGTATCGCGATGCATCGATGAATCGTTACACTCTTAATATATTGGGCATCTTCTTGGACCTTTCAAAAGCTTTTGATACTATCAAGTATCAATCACAATCTATTATTAGGAAAACTTGCCTATTATGGACCAAGGATATGAGATTAATGCAATCTACCCTGACTTCATGAAAGCATTTGAAACGGTCCCCCACAGAAGATTGCTTGCAAAAGTTAAATCATATGGAATTAATATACCGTTTTTATTCTAATTTTCCCACCCCCTCCCAATTATACCGCACCCATGTTTTTGAGAACGGTGAAAAAAAAGCAAATTACCAATAGTTAGAGCTGGGCGGTATTGACATTTACATGACGGTATCGGTACCATGAAAAAATACCGCGGTACCACGGTATACCGTCAGCTGAGGTTGAGGCATGCCACGAAATTTGAACAATTTTTTTCATTTCCTTTTCACTTCCATCTCCAATCAACGGTAAATATAGGTAAAATACATAAATCGGCTTCCTGATTTTGAGAAGAAAAACATTATTGCTATTGTGACTGTTTAATTTCATGATTTTATTAGGTCACTATTTCTATTGACGTAATATCATTCACGGGAATATCGGTCAAAGTGTGTGGTCGACTCGCTAACTAGCATCTAGCGCTGTTCTTATGAATATTTGAGCAAATTTAGCAGAAATTGCATGGAATACTATAATTATATACTGATTCAAGGTGACTGAGAAAACTGTTCTAATTTTGTGCTATTTTTTTCAAACATTTTCGACCCTAATTAACCCGCACCTTTTGGTGACCGGTACTCGCCCGGCGGTATAATTAGAATAAATACGGTAAAGCTAGTAGGATGGATAGCAGACTTTCTGAAGGACAGACAGCAAAAGGTTATTGTCAATGGGTCAGAGTGGCAACATGCAGGGTAGTGTCCTGGGGCCAATATTATTTGTATTGTATATTAATGATCTTCCTGATCATATATCAAGTGACGTAATGCTATTTGCTGATGACACAAAATTGTATAATATCATACAGACAGAGGAGGATAAAGATCAGCTACAAAATGATTTACATGCATTACAGAACTGGAGTGAAGATTGGCATATTAAATGTCATCCCGACAAGTGTAAAGTGTTGCACATAAATTCAGAACACTAACGAGATTACATACTCTCACTGAACAATAAAGTGCCCACCCTTCAACACACAACTTCGGAGAAAGATATAGGTGTGACATTTGATAAAAAGCATAGCTTTGAAGAACATATTAACACAAAGATTAAAACAGCCAATATGATGGCAGGATTGATCAGAAGGGCATACAAATATCTGGACATTGACACCTTCGCTCCACTGTACAGATTACTTGTCCGGGTACACTTTGATTATGCAACCCCAGTCTGGTGCCCATACAAACAGAAACACATTGATGCAATAGAAAGCGTCCAGCGGCGAGCAACAAAACAATTACCCGGCCTGAGAGAATTGTCATATGAAAACAGACTTAGAAAATTAAATTTACCAACATTAACGTACAGAAGACATCAAGCAGATATAATTGAAGTATACAAATTACTGAATGATATTTATGATCCAGAGGTAGCACCAAAATTAAAACTATCAAGTGAAACATCAAGCTGCCTGAGAGGACACACGTACAAATTAAGTAAACAAAGGGCAAATAAAAAGATAAGACACAAGACATTCCCCTCTAGAATTGTAAATATCTGGGCCCGGTTTCACGAAACTTCTTAAGTCTAGTAATTTGCTTAGCTCGTAGTTATTTTCTTAAATCACTACAAATGCATTTCTCGAAAAATCTTAAGCTCAAAACCACAAAATTTTTCAGAAAAAAACGTAATTTTCTTAAAACTGGTATAGAGCAGTCGGTCAAAATTAGTCAGATAAATATGGCCGCCGTGAGAAACAACATTTGATAGAAGGCATGATTCACCCTGAAAGAATTAGCAGATTCCGCTTGACAAGTATTATGTGCATAAAATATTGTCCCAGTATCGTTCATGCCATTAACTGTCCTCCTTTCAGTTTTTTGAATGAACAACAAAGCGATTTAATAAGGCATCTTTAACGTCGTAATCATTGCTATTTTAGAATTAATGACCATCCAATTATGACGTCATAATAGTGAAATGTCACAGGTATAGACACTCATAACCCGAGCAAGTTCTTGTTGTATTTTCCGATGTTAAACTACTACTGCCGCTGCCGCTACTACCGCCACTTCCGCCCCCCCCCCCCCCCCCACCGCTACTACCGCCACTTCCGCCCCCACCCCCCCCCCCCCACCGCTACTACTACTGAGGATGCTATTACAGCTGCGCCACATGCCACTATGTTCTGCTAATGTTCCCGCTGTTGTTGGCCTCGCCCCTCTTATCCCACTATTATGCATCGCAACAACAGAGGATCCAGATGCACCCATAATCCCTACTACCCTCAACATTATAGCTGCTGATACCCAAATAACCACCACAATAACGACGAGAGCCATCAAACATAACTATGATAAAGCCGGTAGAGCCATGTTTTTACTACTCACAAGAGCTAAAAAAAAAGCCTTCATCTGCCTATTGATATACAACTAGAGCTCTTTCACACCATGGTCATTCCTCTTCTTCTCTATGCGTGTGAAATTCTGAGTTTTGAAAATATTAACCATGTCGAAAAACTTTATAAGCGTTTTTGTAAAATTCTCTTGAGTGTAAAAAATACTACACATATGGCGATGGTCTATAGTGAACTCAGCCAGTATCCTCTACGCATAGCGATAGACAAAAGAATGGTACTATTTTGAGCAAAATTAAAAACAGGCAGGGAATCCAAAATTTCATATAAACTATAGATTACTACATAATCTTTTATCAAATAATAATTCAGTGGCCATGGATGCTGTATATTAAAAAAGTGTTAGATAATACCGGCCTGTCGATGATATGGACAAATCAAGACCAGTGCCATACAGACTGGCTAAAATCAGTATTAAATCAACAGCTCTCTGGTCAGTATATGCAAGAGTGGAGCGGGGAAATCTTCAATAGCAGATTATACATCATATATAGGATTTACAAAGAGGATTTAAAACTCGAAAAATATCTAATGTCTCTCCCAGAAAAACTATCAAAAATACTCTGTAAATTTCGAACCAGCAACCACCGACTACCGATAGAAGAGGGGAGGTATGCAGGGCAATCTATGTGACCTAAATGTACTAGGCGATGAATTCCACTATTTATTTGAATGTCCTGAAATAAATTCTCTGAGAGAAGAATGTATCTTCCAAAATATTATACACTTCGACTAAATACACATAAAATGTATCAACTTTTCAATACCAAAAACCGCAAAACAATAATAGCTCTCTGTAAATATATTGACATCATTATGAATAAGTTTAAAAGGAAGGAATGACAGATTATGTAATTACCGGTGCATAAAGCTTGCCATATCTATTGCTCCCACACATGTCTCAGCGAGTGGCGGTAGTAGTAGTAGTAGTAGTAGTAGTAGTAGTAATAGTAACTATACAGTATTCATACCACCCGCCGTCATCATCATCATCATCATCATCATCATCATCTCCATCATCAGTTTACGACCACTACTATCATCACATTTATTTATATCATTGAAAAACATAAACACTTATATGATTTAATTATGTATATAACATATGTATATTTCATGTATATATGTTTCGTACACTTCTAAAGAAGTTACCAAATAAACTTGAATTGAAGAGGAGCGTTAACTATGCTACAAATCCATTCACTCATGTTTTTCACTGGTACAATCACATATGAAATAAACAAATAATACTATATGCTCTAATAACAATAATAATTTAATGCATGGTTGATGCCACTGTTACTGTTGTAGTCCCCCTGTTTATCAGGGTAATGCTAACGGTGCAGTTAGGCCGTGTCTTCACTGGAGAGTTAATCAGGAATAACGCCATACCTCAGTATTGCATTACGCCGATTAAGTCTCTAGTGAGAACACGATTTTGAGAAACAATTACGAATTAGTAATCATTTCATGAATTAGTCAATTAAATTCGAACATTTTGATGCATATAAAAACAAATAAGTTCTAACAGAACATTGAACTATATATTGGAGTTCTCGTCGGATTATTTGTCTGCCTCATCCACAACTTTCCCACATTTGTTAGATTTAATTACCCAATCGCAAATCCCCATCACTTTCCTCAGCTTTGACCTTTTCGGCCTCGCATCTACCCCTTGCTCAGGGGATGTAACAATTTGATTGGAGTTCAACAAATGGTTCAGAGGAGAATGAGTGATGGACCGAATGCTTATGATATTTGTCCTTTTGACCCCGTTCCCTCTCCCCCACCCATCATGGGATGCGGTCCACAATAAATGCATGTATCATCTCACAATCTGCAATTATATATGACCGAGATAATCCCCTATTATTCCCCGCAATTACTAGCCACGCTTGTACCAATCGAATCGGTTGTAATACATGTAGGTCTAATGGGAATAATACTACTTTTTTAGCCGGTAGTCGGACCATCACGTCAAAATTTTCATATGCCAGAGTCAGAGAACTCGAACGACTACCTACACAGGTAAAAATTTCACAAAAGAACCACAGAGCTGAGCCAAGTAAAAATGTCGCCTTGCAAGCACTAATGATATGGGTAACTCATAACAAATTTTGTTGAATTCCTGCAAATCGTTGTCGAGGAGATCGTCAGATGGGCAGACTGACATATAGGCAGAGGGATGGGTGGAGGCGATTTTAATATCCCTGGAGGGTTTCTCTTCTAACCATTTTTTCACAAAACGTGTGAGGATAATAATGCAGACATATTAGGCCTAAATGGACATATACCTACATTGCTGATGTCCGTCTTTTTTTTAGCTCACCTGGCCTGAAAAGTGAGCTTATGCCATAGCAGCCATCCGTCGTCTGTCTGTCATCCAGCTGTCCGTCAAATCGTGTCTTCTCCTTGACGGTTTGACAGATTTCAACCAAATTTGGCAGGAAGGATCATATACTGGTACCCTCTAAACAGAATTTTGATTGGTCAGTTTTTGGTGTTTCTTAGATTTTATGAAAAATTTACCAGATATGGTCAATATGCTACTCCTCCATAGCTGCTTGAGATATTTCAACCAAATTTGGTTGGAATGACCCTATGGTGGTAGGCGCCAGAACTCCCATTGACTGGTCCGTTTTTTAGGTGGCCATCTTGTTTAATGTAAAGAATGATGCATATTTAAATGCAAATGTTTCAAATGCTAATGGTCTAGCCCTGATAACGCAGCATACTGGGCCGATACTGAAAGTATCGGCCCAGCATCGGCCCATTAAGCTGCGTTATCTGGGAGGCGAGCATCACAGGCCCTTTGGGCCTCTTGTTTTCTTTGTTGCCAGCCAATAAGATATTAATAATATCTATTCATAGTCTGCTGAAGATAATATTTACCTCCGGAAAGGCAGGAGATGCGCTCTGAGAGCATATACACAGTACACATTTTCGGGACTGGAGGAGGGAGGGGGGTCCCCAACTCACTCCACTCCGCTGTCTGACATAACCCCGAGACTGGTACTACGCCACATCCCTGATTCACCACCCTCACCCCAAAAATTGTTTCTATAAAGCTGTTGCTATCGAAATATATTTCTGACCACAAGATAAATTAGATTGTTTGGTCGATGATGCATCATCGCAAGTCCCCACGTCCACCACTTTGATACTTGGAAACCCCACCCCACCTGCCAACCCCCACAACCCCACACGTACACGCACGCGCACACACACACACACACTTTCTTTGCCTTCTGAAAACATGACAATGGAATAAGACTGGTTTTGAATATATACACCTGTGCAAAAGTTAAGCACCACCCTATTTTTACGCACATGCGAGGGTATATTCATGTGCTATGAAGAAAGCAATAGCATAAACATTTATGTACCCATCCATCTTAGTGCAAGAGGTAATAATGCAACTAGAGGAATGCTGATTATGATGGTGGGGAAACACTGTATGTTTTTGTTTGAACTTGAAAACGAGGCCTGAATATGGTTACGTTGACACAACTGACAACTATTGCCCAACAGTTGACACACGTGGCTAGATTGTCATTAATGGTGTCTGAAAACGAAGTTTAACATCTGTGCACGAGTTTGAGACTGTCATTATTAATACCGGGTATATCCACCTTGTGCCTGGATGACGGCCTGGACACGACGTCTCATGCTGGTCACCAACCGACTGATACGCCATTGTGGTATTCGTTGCCATTCAAGATGGAGTGCGTCTGTTAATTCCTGTAGGTTCTGCACAGGAGGATCCCTCCTTCTCACCATGTTTCCCAGAATGTCCCAGATATGCTCAATAGGGTTCATGTCAGGGCTCCTTGCTGGCCATGGTAGGGTTTCGATGGCATTCTGGCGGAGGTATTCATGCACAGCTCTAGCACGATGTGGTCGGGCGTTGTCATCCATGAATATAGGGTGGGTTCCAGGTGCATGATTTACAAAATGAGGGACCACAACTCTATCCAGTATGGAATCTTGATTTTCACATCAAGAGTATACTTACCTCCCTAATACTTTTGATATTGCTAAATATTGGCTTTCACTCAATAAACACTCAGATTAAAACAGTTAGGTGCCCCTACTGGGCAGGGAGTCAGAGCGTAGTCTGGCGGATGCCAGCCCCACCACCGCGCATGCGCAGACTAGCACTTCCTCTTTGCTAATTTATTGGCTGAGAGACAACACATGCTTTCATGATAGAATCTTTCTATACTCTTTTCAAAGCTTTTTAAGACTATTAGATAGAAGTTTACCGCTGACAAAGATGGCTGAGAGAGTGACTTCGCCACAGGAGGGCCTTGGACCTTTAAATCAGGTGACTTCTAGTAAAATTAGCGAGTTTTGTCCCGTTGTAATGTGTTTCCGGGACTCGCGCTAAACGTGATAAGCGCCTTAATTAGTTGGGTTTTTTCAACTAGGTGCTATATAAGACTAATCTCTCTTTGTGTTTATGTCCACAGGTCTGTGTGAAGGAGAAATAAGGACATGACATCAGCAGAGGGTTTGTGTCTCTCCACCATGGTTCCATTTCCTACTAATACTGTTAGGTTATCTAACCAAAAATTCTATGCCCAGTGAGTTGGAGGCCTATTATAAAGGTCTTCTCACTTTGCCCTCTTGATCCAATTCCTTCCCCTTGAGGTGGAGAGAGTTAAGAGGCGTTCAGTGGTGGAGTTCTCCAGTTCATCAGGTTGGATGGTTTGTCTAGACAAGGTGTCAGGTATTAATTATTGATATGAGAAAGGGAGATAATTAACACTATTTGCCATTGTTATCAGTATTTATCTGATGCTTGTGTAGTCGAAATGTCCATTCTGCACATGTTCTGGTTAGAGATACAATTCGTCCTTGCACTGGGATGTTTGTTGGGATCGATTTTGTCCTGTCATAGGATTAATGACGTCATAATCAGCTTTGCTCTTTATTTACAATTAAAGTTGTCCGAAGCTGGTTTCTGATAAAAATTATGATCTTTATGATCATTTTCCTTCTCTTGAGTTGGTGAGTTTCTAAGCTTAACTAGTTTGCTCATACTCCTCGTCCTTTGGCCTTTTTCAGAGACCTGGTTGTGCGTCCTGTGGACGATTTTTGAGGGACAAGTTTGGCCCTCATCTATGTTTTCAGTGTAGCCCCTGTGGTCCCTTGCTTAATTGCGAGATATGTAAGCACTGGGGGGGCGAGCTAATGTCCGAATTCTTGTGCTTGCAGGCGAAGGACAAGTTGGAGGAGGAGAAAAAGAAGCTGAAAATAGAGGTCGTAAGTAAGAAGGGTAAGAGGAAGGCCTCGTCCGCGGTGGACATGGAGGCCTTCCGGACCGAGATGTTGGGAGAGATGAGGAGGACAATCAAGGATTTGGTTCCAGAGTTGCTTCGTGGCATGCTTCCTGGACCAAATCCTTTATTGACCTCATCATCTGCTTCGGAGCAGGTAATCCCCACCTCTGAATCAACGTTCCTTAGTACGCTTCCGTTGTTTGAAGATTCAGAGGTGGCCCCATTAGAGGGGGTGTTCCACGGCCCTGGCAGCAGGCTTATTGCTGCGCCCAATAGGGACCGTGGACGGTTGTCGCTGGAACCCGCGGGCTGCTCATCAGTCCAGGGGTATCCGCACACCGCGGCTGCCAGTACCTCGTATGGCACCTTCCCTGGCCAGTCCGGGTTAGCTCTCTTTGCTGACCCGGAGTCTAATCTTTCTGGCCAGGAGGATGATGATTACCTGTTGGGGTCGCCGTCTGAAGACGTGGCCATGGAATATGACGTTTGTGCGCCCCTCGCGGGGAATACAGGCGCCTTTTTCCACGGTTCTACTCTCCCAGGGGTAGAATCCACGGTTCAGACTGTGGCCCTGGGCGCTGAAGGCCAGCGGTACCGCATACCTCGGCTTGCCGAGAGTGTAGCTGGTGCTGGCCGGGGCCGTGGTGGGGCGGTATATGCCCCGCGCTCTACCACGGCGCCTGCTCCTGGTCAAGCCAGTGAGATTAGCATGCCGGTATTATCAGGCCCGCATGCTCTCCCTGGCTTGCCAGGGATATCAGCGTATCCGCCGTCAAGCTCTGTTGCTTGTGCTCAGGAGGAAGACGAAGGCCCCCGTCTTGTAGAGCGCTCGCAACTAGCCACGGAGGAGGATTGGTCTGACGCTTGCCAGTGGTTGGTGAGTGTTAGAGCAGATCTGCCCGTGGAGCAGTCGGCTAGCCAGCGTGAACACAGGCCGTGGTTAGCTGGTAAGCCTACTGCTAACGCTATGCCTTCTCTGCCGCTGGCAGAGCATGTCGCTGACATGTTCGAGGCGGCAGAGACGTCCATTAAGGCGAGTGGACGTCTCGCTAAGGCCCCGCGCGAGGTGGCCAGGCGTTGCCGCATCGTGCCCCTGGACTACCAGCGGTACGGTGTGGTACCAAAGCCGAGCGTGGATGACCGCGCGGCTTTGGGTGAGGATGCGCGGCCAGGCTCCCGTTCTGACACGGGAGTCTTGTGTTCGAACGCGTTGCGTTCGGCAAATGCCGCGTTGCGTGATGCGGAGGAGAGTGGGAGAGCTTCGATTGCCGCTCTGTCCCACGTCTCCCAGCTGTTACAAGGGGTAGTAACAGCATCCGCATCGCGCCAGCCAAGTCCGGTCACAGTCCAGCGAGCCATCCAGGATGGTATCAACCTGGCGCTGGACTGTATGACGCGGGCGGTGACCAGGAGTGTCCGGGCAAGGCGCACTTTTGCCTTGGATAATCTGTGCCCGTCCCAGGACCTCTACAATAGGCTACTACGTACGCCTATGACAGGTCCTGGTCTCTTTGGAGGTGAGGGATGTAGACACCTCCAGGAGACGGTTACTCTGGTCAATAACCAGAGGGCGCTGCGCGAACAGTTTGAGGTGCTTCGTCGTGCCAACGTTCGCGCCGCACCCCCTGCGTATCGTCCCCTGCAGGCTCGAGGTGGTAGTGGCCAGGTCAGTGGCCAACCACCATCGCAGCGCCGGCCTCGGCCGCGTGCGATTCGGCCAGCAGCGAGGGGGGCGCAGGCTCAGGCGCAGTCAGCCAGGCAGCCGCCCGCGCACCGAGGTGCGCGCGGTGCTGGTCGTGGCGCGCGAGGATCTGGGCGGGGTAATCGTTCCTGATGGGACGGTTACCGCGGTGAGAACCGCGCCGGTGTTTCTGGCAAAGGAGACAGTGCCGCTCTTGCACTCCTTATGTCCACCTCTATCCCTAGGTGGACCGATGGGAGGCCGATTAGCCGACCACATGCAAGAGTGGGAACGGTTAACTCAGGACCGTTTAGTCTTGCGATGGCTTTCAGTCGGGTATCATCCCGATTGGATGACAGGCCCGCCATCGCGACTGTCTCTAGTGCCGATCTGGACTCCAAATCCGAGAGATCCAGATCAAAGGTTGTGTATCGAGGAGGAAATAAATTCCCTCATACAAAAAGGAGCTATTCAGCCGGCACAGAGGTGTCCGGGCTTCTATTCAACCCTGTTCTTAGTAACAAAGAACACCGGAGGGTGGAGACCAATTCTCAACCTCAAGCCATTGAACAAGTTCATAGAGACGCCCAGTTTCAAGATGGAGACTGTGCGCTCGGTGTTGGCGGGGTTAGAGAGGGGAATGTGGACAGCGTCGATAGATTTGAAGGACGCTTATTTCCACATCCCCATACACAGGAGTTTCCGTCGCTTCCTGAGATTTGCATTCCAGGGCAGACAGTGGGAATTCAGGGTGCTACCCTTCGGAATTTCCACGGCTCCTCGGGTTTTCACCCGTGTGGTTCTTGCGATCACCGCATACCTCCGCAGGAGAAGCATAGCAGTCCACACGTACATAGACGACTGGCTGTTGAAAGCGCACACCCGGGAAAGTTTGTCGGCCAGTCTGGAGATTGTTTTGAAAACTCTCACAGACTTAGGCTGGATGATCAATTTCCCAAAATCAGAGCTGACTCCATCCCAGAAGTTTGTTTACCTGGGGATGTTCTTCGATCTAGAGACAGGATATGTTTATCCTACTCAGGAGAGAGTTCAGAAACTCATCTCATTAATTCAGTCAGTGTGCGACAGTCGTCATGTCCTGGCACGGGTTTACTTGAGAATGCTGGGGTTGATGGTTTCATTGGAACCAGTCATTCCTCAGGCCGCCTTACGCAGGCGGCCGATCCAGTTATTTCTCATGACACAATGGACCCAGAGTACAGGTTCGCTGGACTCGAATGTGTCAGTGTTGGCGCCTCTGATTCATCACCTGCAATGGTGGTTGGACACAGAGAATCTCTTGGTGGGGGTTATGCTAACCCCTCCCCACCCTCAGGTGACTGTGTATACAGATGCATCGATGGAGGGCTGGGGAGCTTGCCTGGAAGAGTCCACGATATCAGGGCTTTGGAATCTGGAACAGTCAAAGGAACATATAAATCTACTGGAGCTAAGAGCAGTAGTCCTGGGCCTGGAACATTTCTTACAGAAAGTTCAGGGCAAGATTGTTCTTATTCGTTCAGACAACTCAACAGTTGTGACTTACATAAACCGCCAGGGCGGAACGAAGTCGCCCAGTCTCTGTATGATGACATGGAAACTGCTTTGTTGGTGTCTGGATCACCAGATTACCTTGAAAGCAGTTCATATTCCGGGAAGGTTAAACCTGCTAGCAGACTCATTGAGCCGAAGGATGAGTGTTTTACCCACGGAATGGCAACTAAATCAATGTGTGGCGGATCGTCTGTTCGACCATTGGGGGAAACCCAACATCGATTTGTTCGCAACGAAGAAGAATGCGAAGATGACGACGTACGTCTCTCCGATTCCGGATCCAAGCGCTTTCGCAACAGATGCGTTAGCTATCAGCTGGGGGAGAATGTATGCATACGCATTCCCTCCAGCAATCCTGATTCCAAAAATTCTTCAGAAAATCAGACAAGAGGAATGCCAAGTGCTTCTGATCGCCCCGGATTGGCCAAGCCGATCATGGTATACGGATCTGCTGGACCTTCTGGTCTGCAATCCGGTTCCTCTGCCTCTGATGGACGATATTATCTTCCAGGGCAAGGCCCTTCACAACAATCCGTCAATGTTCAGATTGACTGCGTGGATGTTGTCAAGGAATCTAGAATTAAGGAGGGCTTTTCTGAGCAAGCAGCCATGTTTATGGCCAAAGCCAGGAGGGGGTCAACCTCCAGAGCATATAATTATAAAATCAACAGATTTGCAGAATGGTGCTCAAAAAGATGTATTGATCCAATGGATGCATCTATTCAGGTAGTAGCTGATTTCCTCTGTCACCTTTATGATGCCTATAGCCTCAAGCCTAACTCTATTGCTGGTTATAAGTCAGCTTTAATGTCTGTTATTCCTTGCTTGGCTAAGAGGGGAAGTGATGAAGTGAATACATTAAATGTATTAATTAAAGGCATGGGCAATCTAAGACCAAGGAATCCACCGGTGATTCCGTCTTGGAGTTTATCGCTAGTGCTTCAAGTACTAGGTGATAAGCCGTTTGAACCACTTAGTTCCATTTCTATGAAACTATTAACACTGAAGACTGTGTTTTTAATTGCTGCGGCCTCGGCTAGGCGTAGGAGTGAGATTCATGCCTTATCAGCCGAGGATGACCGTTTTGTGGTTTCAGGGGAAGGCCTTAAGCTGCTACCTAGGATTAATTTCTTGGCTAAAAATCAGTCGTTGAAATATCCAGGTCAACCTATTATTTTGCCTGCTTTAACTAGATATGATCCTAATTCTAAAGCATGGTGTCCTGTCCGGGCGCTTCGCCGGTACAAACAACGTACGGCGGAGTGGCGCACCGATCAGTCAGCGTTATGGTTGTCATATATTGAACCCCATGGCAGGGCTTCTAAGGACACCATTTCCAGGTGGATTGTAGAATGCATTCAGTTTTGCCATAAATCCGCCACCGGGAAGCAGGTTGACGTGGCCAAGGCTCACAGTGTCCGCGGCGTAGTGACATCCACTGCCCTATTTAATGGGGTCCCTGTGGATGATATTATGTCGGTGGCTCAGTGGCACTGTGAGTCGAGTTTTACAGACCATTATCTCCGTGACACCTATAATCCTCTCGCCTTGTCGATTTTGAAAAAATAACTAGGCATATATATTTTTGATGGGGTTTCCTCATTGCTTATATATTTCACAATTAATTTATGGAAACAACCACTAATTTGGGACTGCATCGATCTTCACCAATGGGAAGAGGATGTCAGCAGCCATTTCAACAAGGTCAGTCTTGTGTATGTGTTGTCCATTGTTGATTGTCTTGTCACGTTACCCGTTATTTATATGATGATGGTTTTGTGTATTTATGTGGTTCATTGTTGAGAGTATACGAAAATGGAGTTTTTTCGTCTCTGTCCTGTAGTACATGGCACTTGTACGTAGAGAGCGTATAGGACATTGAGGTCATTCGACTCTTCCTCCCAGGAAGGAGGGGGGGGGAGCGCATATGACATTCGGTCATCTCTCATACATCGGGGGTGTTATCCGATGGTTAGTCAAATCCTGACTGTTTTTCATACAGTTTCAGAAGTTTAAGTGCCTTAAACGCAGAAAAGCGTATAGAGATGAGCTGGTCTTTTGACCTCGCCTCCCTCCCGCCGAATTCACTGTCGAATTCTGGCAATATCAAAAGTATTAGGGAGGTAAGTATACTCTTGATGTGAAATAAACGAAATCAAGGATTTCTTTTTTCACGAGAGAGTTGATACTTACCTCCCTAGATACGGACCCGGCCTCTCCACCCCACAGAGGCTCGGTCTTCAGGCTCTTTATAGTTGCATGTGTATCAGCCAATAAATTAGTCAGAGGAAGTGCTAGTCTGCGCATGCGCGGTGGTGGGGCTGGCATCCGCCAGACTACGCTCTGACTCCCTGCCCAGTAGGGGCACCTAACTGTTTTAATCTGAGTGTTTATTGAGTGAAAGCCAATATTTAGCAATATCAAAAGTATTAGGGAGGTAAGTATCAACTCTCTCGTGAAAAAAGAAATCCTTGATTTCGTTTAATCTTTGTCCATTTAGTGTTCCAGGTACGGTCAACAGATCCAGCTTACAATCAAATGAGATGCACCCCCATATCATAACGGAACCTCCACCAAATGGAACTTCTTCCATGATGTTACGTTGGTCGTACGCCGTGCGTCTGGACCTCCATACACGAGTTCGACCATCTGTGGCATGAAGCAGGAACCGACTTTCATCGGACCAGTGTACCCGTCTCCAGGATCTCATGTTCCAGTGTCTTCTTTCGTTGCACCACCTCAGACGCTCCTCTTTGTGGTGTGCAGTGAGGAGAGGACGTCTGACAGGTCTCCTAGCTTTCATGCCAGCAGCATACAGTCTCCTTTTGACGGTAGACATTGACACTCTATTGCGCGTTTCCCATTGCTGGCTGAGCACTCTGCTGTTGGTGAATGGAGATCTCCTAACAAGGCGTACTAGGGCTCGATCATCACGGGCAGTAGTCTTCTTCGGTCTTCCAGATCTAGGCCTGTCCTTCACCTCGTTAGTTTGCCCATGTTTTGCAATCAAACGACTGATTACAGTATGGTTAATGTTCAGCTGTCTGCCAATCTCTCTGCATGACATACCAGTGGTATGCATGCCTATGATTTGCCATTTCACACGATCACTTAACCTTCGTCTTGCCATAGCGGTTCACAATCAAGAGCTAATTCTCTCTGTACAAATAAACCACGGTCATGAACACAAAATTGCTAATCTTGTCGCCTAAATCTGTATGTAATGTTCTACACCTCAAACTGGACTTTTACATAACTGAACACGTGTGCTGTTTCCCGCTACGCACGGACATCAAGCGGCGTGAAGTCATGCATGCATGTGCATTTCGTACTTGGAATTATGTCAGCTAACGCGGGGACAAAAAGTATGGCAGCCTAGTTGTACCATCATGTTTCTACGTTCTATTGTTTTTGCTGGTGCTTAACTTTTGCACAGGTGTATATTATTTTATAAATGACTTGATCCGGAACTACACAAAAGTGATCGGAATTGACCCTTGTTGTGAAATTCTTTGAAAGGTAAAAAACTCAAACTAAATCTTTTATATTTGCATAAAAGCACAAATGTGCATCATCAAAATCTGACCTATTTGATTAAAAATATTCTATAAATATATAATTAACAGGAACTATTTTTTTAAGTAGTGGTCCAAAACTGCTTGAAAAAACTTATAATATTTTAAAATAAACAGATTGCTGCTGAAACACCGAGAAGAATTATATTGTATATTTGCAATTGCGCGTTATACCGGTATTGATTGGAGCCACGTCGTAATGATGGGAATAGCTCAATGATAATAAACAACTCATTGGCATATGCCATCCGAGCGCTGTGAGTCTATGATGTCATATTTATGATGTCACAACGACTTCTGGGATTTTACAACAATCTCACAGATTGCTAAAAATACGCTGTAATGAAAACTTGGTAATGATGGGTGATGATCAATATAAATCATATAGAAAAAGCTTCCCCTAACTGAAAGCACCTGTTTATCAGAGCCATGGTAAAACACAGATTTGCATCAAGATATAGTCTTGTACCCGACTCACCGTCCTTTCTCTTGCGATTCCTTGCTTAAGAGTTTGCTAAGCTAAACAAATCACATTTTGAGCTTAGCGCGTTTCGAGTAACACCTTAAGATTTTTTGCCCAGCTCAGCAAATTTGTTTTGCTTAAGTTATAAAACTTAAGAAGTTTCGTGAAACCTGGACCAGGAATAGTTTACCTGCAAATGTAGTAATAGCACCAAGTCTAAACGCGTTTAAATATAGATTAGATAAATCATGGAAATACCAAGATGTTTTATTTGATTATAAAGCACCCATATCTACCGGAAGTCACCTGGTTGTTAGGGAGTCAGATGAAGAGGACGTGGTTACAGAAGACTAGTCTTACGACCACTCAATACCTAGAAGTAAGATGTATGGAATCCGAGGATGTGCACTTGCCTGGTTTCAGAGCTACTTAACTGACAGAACGCAATGTGTGCAATTTAATGCAACCTGCCCTGAAAACAGGAAATTAACCTGTGGTGTTCCTCAGGGGTCAATTCTTGTCCCTCTGCTATTTTTACTCTATATGAATGACTTGCCAAAAATTTGCCACAATTTGTCACTAATACGGTTTGCTGATGACACCAGTGCCTTTTGCTCTGACAAAAACTTAGATATGTTATTACAAAAGAGTAAATAAAGAAATGGAAGAAGTTATTAATTTGTTCAAAGTAAACAAGCTATCATTAAATGTTGACAAAACAAACTACCCGGTATATGCTATTTTCAAAGTCTAGACAATCAAGAAACAATAGTTGTTATTACACCACAAAAACATCCATTACCGTTCAATCACTACTTGCTAAATCAAATATCTGCATTTAGCTATCAGAATAAAATTTTTAAGCTCGCTTACATACTCCCTAATGCCAATACCATCACCATGTAGACCCTCAACCAGGCTTCTGGTAGAGGGACCCCCTGCATTAGCCTTACAATAGACTGGCACCAGTCTGTACACACTCCTTGGTGACGCCTGTCACTAAGCACGCTCGCGCATGCGCAGTAGGTCCCAAATGTGAAAACTGATTCACTTTTCAAATATTCTGCTAGCAGATCAGTTCGCCTGCTATCATATGGATAAAAGTTTATAGCTTTGCACTGAAAAGTTCAGATACATTTAATTCTCTGACTCAAGAAAACATGCCTACCATGAAATCTTTCTTGCCTATGTTATGTTTAACTTTCATGTCATGGTGTTTTAGAGGGTTTTTGTAACGCTAGTTTGGAGTTACCGGTTTTCGTGTCAGTACTCCCGTTTTCGAGGTTTGTGAAACCATGCCTATTATATACCATCAAATTACCATGTTATAAAATAGCCACGTACCACTCTTATTACGTAGATCCTTTATAGTGCTTTCAAACATTTTATTCAGGAATCACTGATTCCAGTCTTCAGTCAGATTTCACGCACTTCCAGACAAGAGATGAAATCTCTGAAGTAAAAGTCTGGTGATTCAAAGAATAAGTCTGGTTATACATCCTCAGGTAGGAGCCAGACAAAAGACCATATAAGTCTTGAGGGTCTGCATAACCCTCATGCGATGGCATCGGTGGCGGAAGCTTCCGATCCTTCATCTCATGCATAAGTTCATCTTTCCCGTAATTCTTATTGCCAGAAAAGAGATCTTCCATCTCCTCTGCTCCCGTCTCTGCTCCTGGCTTGTCCGGGCAAGCGGGTTTGCATTCAGGTTTGTCTTCTGGTTTTACCGGGCATCCGGATATGAGCACTGTGATTGTCTGGCTTGGCTGAACATCCGGTGTCTCATGATTTTCTGGCTTCTCCGTCCACTTCCGGTTTTTCCGTTTCCGGCAGTAGTGTTGCTGTTTCTGGTAGGAAGAATGCATATCCGGGTCTGTTGGACCTGCCATTGCATCATTCATCTATTTCCGTTTCCAGTTTTTCAGGTTCCTCTTCCGGTAGTAGTGTTGCTACTTCCGCTAGGAAGAATGCTTATCTAGGTCTGTTGGACCTGGCATTGCATCATTCATCTATTTCTGTTTCCAGTTTTTCAGCTTCCTGTTCCGGTAGTAGTGTTGCTACTTCCGGTAGGAAGAATGCTTATCTGGGTCTGTTGGACCTGGCATTGCATCATTCATCTATATCCGTTTCCGGTTTTTTTCAGCTTCCTCTTACGGTAATTCTGTACATCCGGGTTGTAGGATCTTGATCAGTTTCCGGTAGTCTACTTCCAGTTTACACATTTCCGTTTCCTATTTTTCCGCATCCGGATTTCGTACAGCGGGGGATACGGTCATTTCCGGTTTTCATGGATCTTTCTGGTGTTCTAGGATTATCTTCCGGGTCTGTCTTCCTGTTTTGGATTTCAGGTGATAGAGAACTTCCTGGGGTTCCAGTTTTGTTCTTCAAGTCCGGTTTACATGTTCGCTTTCCTAGAATCTTGTCATCTTCTTGCCTAAGATTTAGTCTTATTTCTGTATTTGTTTAATATTGGAAATGTTTGATGGCTGGAAATATTCATACCGAGTTATTGCCAGTCTTGTAGTCTCTCTTGAAATTGTAGTCTATTCAGACATTTATTCGTTTATCAGTAACAATTTTCAGCGTAATTAAAGACTTCTGACTGGTTGCTGTATGTGTTTTTCTGTCGCAGATTATTTTATATGCGCATATCATCAGCCGATAAGTCGGTCTGGATTCTACGCATTATCTCGAGATACAATTTTTTACTTAAATCCAACTTTAGATGTCTTCGGGCAATTCAGCCTTTCTTCGCCCTCCTTTTACCTCTTATGTCGGCAGGTTGACATATTTATTTTAACCAAAGGGAGTGAATTTGTAGAGGGAAAAAAACTGATTCTTGCGTAAATCGTAGTCTAATTTGTCAGTCGCTGAAAAGAATTAGATTCAGTAAAGGTTTCATAGGGATCAGTATGACTACAAGATTAATGTCTACAAGAACAATAGTCGCTTAGAAAAGATAATCAAGCGGATAAGGGGGCAGGAAGAAGGAATATAAGCACGCATTCTTCTTCTGCGCTGACATAGTTTCGGTGAGTTCGCTTTGTTTTCATTTTTTTTTTTCCCAGAATTTCGGTTGTTTTCCCTTTTCTAGCGTAATTTTTTGCTCTATTTTGACTGGGTTGCTGCAGGCCTCAGGACGGTGGTTTTCGGTAGGCGGGGACTCGGGATTTGCTGGGTCTTTTGGGGGCGTTTTGGCTGAGGGTTGTTGGTGAAGCGAATTCCAGTCGAGTCGGTCCAATTGCCAACCCGGCCTACTTAAATTAGTCAGCTCGGCCTAGGATAAAAAGTCCTGTCGGCCCGATTTAATAAAAGTCAAATAGGCCTAGGAATGCATTCACCTGGCTTCTTTCTTCTTTTTTTTGATGGCTGGTATCACACTTGGAGAGCCGTTCTCAAGATGAAATCTTCACCTGGCTGGAAGCATGGAATAATTGGGAATCTCATATTTCTATATCCTTGATTTTCGGAACTTTTCTTCAAAAATTGATGATATGGATATATGAGATCCCTATTATACCAGTCGTATTATACCAGCATTAGTCGTCTGTTGGTGTAACTAATAATATTTACTGGCGTTTACGTCTCTTTATTAAAAGACAGTCAGAATTATTAGTGTCTATTATTTTCACAAACGCGCAACTATTATACATAGACATAGACAATCTTTATCCTAAAAGCACTATCTTTTTAAGACGATGGCGATCTTAAGATATTACCGAGATTTCCGTGTGTGTCATGGTATACAGATTATCGTGTGTAGTAGCTACCATAGAAGTCTAGGTAGGCCTGCTACACTCGATAATCTTTATCCTATTTAAGCGTGCTGGTTAGCCCAATAATATTGCTATAGCTATGTTCATATGTACATTTAAATGCACGGTGTCGGTTCGGCCTAATAGTGCACCTATAGGCATATACATGTGTGCGCATATGTGCATTCGTATGTGGCTATGGGTGGTACTGTAGGGTCAGCTAGACCCAAGGGTATAGTCGCACATGATAGGCATAAACATAGGTCGAGTTGACCTGGGCTGAGTTGGATCTAGGCCGAGTTGAGGCTGGGCCGGTGTGTATTTGGGCCGAGTTGACTGGATACCGGTGAAGGCACTGGCAACTTTCGGTCGGATTGTTCCCGGACTGTTCGGTGGGTCTTGGGTTTTTTGCTCGTTGAAGTTGTTGTCTGGGGGCTGGCGGCGGGCCGGTTGGAGTGGGGTGGGGGTTGCGCTGGAGGGGTGGAAGAACGGCCTAGAATCTTTGGATTTAAGCAACCACCTACAATTTTCGGTCAAAATGTTTTCAAAATATTTTGCAGGTCCAGAGATATTACAGTTGTAATATGTCGTCTGCAAAATTCAGTATCCAGACCGTTAATATCGAGTATCGGTGTTCAATCTTTCCTTTTATTGGGATTTCTAACACAATGTCATTTGTTATTACAAAGCTGAAATTATTGATTCTAAGTTCATAAATATATTTTTATATATAAGAATCAATAAATATATAAAAAATCTTTTACGTTTTCTGCCTCTTGGCATAACTATCGAATGGTTTAGGATATCAAATTGTTCAGTATACCTAAGCCAAGTCTTGAAGCTGGCTTGTTTTCCTATGTCGTTGATTTAAATATGGGACACAGTTTTGCAATCATTATAGGATCCTGATGATTTTCCGTGATTGCAGTCTAATACTTCAGTGTAGAAGAAGTGAGTGCAATCTTGGGAGTTAGTCGACCTTAGGTGTATATATATATAAAACCCTGTGACTTGAAGAATGAGTCTAGGTTGTTTTTTAATGTGTTTTATGTGGGAGCGTTAATTGCTTCTGTTGGTAAAGGATTCCATACATTAACACAATTTGTAAGAAATACTTGCGTAGATCAAGTATTATTTGACAAGCTGACAAGGTGATCTGTCAAGCCCGAGCGGCTAGGCAACCGTTGATGTATTCAATAACAACTTTATTAAATCTGCTCCATTATTATACGATTTTTAAATTAGATAGTCAAATGTTTGCCATAGTTCTCTTAACAGGACCTTGTTATGCGTTCTATTCGTAGAATTGTGATGATGTCATCACAAGTAAGTTTCCCTTATTTCATCTTTTTGAGTGGTGGTCTGGGAAACTGTAATTTCTTTTCTTCATTCTATCTTGCTAAATTCTGTCATGATTTGAGGTTTTCGAATTCCAGTCGGGATTATTGCAGATTTCAGGTACAGGATTTGGCTATATCTTGACTCTAAGCACTCCCTTAGGCTTACTAGGGTTTTTTTGATTTGCCACGATATCTGGTTAAATCTCGATAAATAAAATTATCTATAATTTTTGCAGAGTCTTTAGCATTTTAATAAGTTAGGCTATACTGATATGAGACTTTTTTTCTCCATTCAGAGTAAGCGGTATTATTAAAATATCCATAATGAACATGAATTACCTCTTTAGTGAGGGCTAAGCAATACGGATATAGCCCAGGATTTTGGTTGGAGCATCATGACATATGTAATCTATGTGTTTTCTATGAGCAGTCCTCTTTAGCATATAGTAAGTTTGCCACATCTTTAAGGGCGGCCCTTATCAAAAGGGCCAGATATTCTTGGATCTAGAACCCTTCTCTGCAGTCTCCTCCCAAATGGTCTTCTGTTCCTTCTAATCAGAAGCTATTAGTTTTAGAGGGGTTGTTGTCTTCTATGCTTGTCAAGGAGTTTAAGAGGCTCTTCTTTGGAAAGTAAATCCAGGCTTCTGTTCATTGGTTGGATTGTCTGATAGGCATCTAAATCTCGATTCGTTCAGTCATTGCCATGGGGTTTTCTTTCATTTTTAGGAGGATCGAGTTTTTCTTGGGATGTCACTAGATCCAATCTTTTTGCGACGTGTCTGATTGCCCAGATTTTATCTTTCATGTCTCCCTTTTCGGACAGTCAGGTTAAGGGTCTCTAGTTCTCGATTCGATCGGACAATTCGATAGTAGTCTCTTATATCAACAGGTAGGGGGGCACAAAGTCGTCTCTCCTGTACTTGGAAGTGTGGAACCTCATGTGGTGTCGCATGAATCAAATTTTCCTAGTGTCCACTCATGTCCCAGGCTGTCTGAGTTTTCTTGCGGACCAATTGTCTCGGGCATGGGCTGCGGATGCCCTGTCTCAGTCCTGGTCAGGAATCTTCGCTTATGCGGTCCCTCCCACAACCCTGATTTCTGTTGGTTCTGAAGAAAGTCAGGGACCAGATCTGCGAGATCTTGTTAATAGTTCCCTTTTGGCCAATAAGGATCTGGTTTGTAGAACTTCTCGATCTTCTAGTACCTACCATCATCCAAACCCAGGAATCTTAAGTCTGTGCGTTTGGCGTATATCGAGTGCTCGATCCTTGAGAATAAAGTTTCTACAAGATCTCAGGAAATGTTCGATTCTGCCAGGAGGGAGTCATCTCGAAGAGTTTACAAGGGTCAGCTTAAGATTTTTGGAGAATGGTGTTCAGATCAAGGTCTCGTGCCTGATTCTGTTTCTATTTCCCAGGTGTTAGACTCTTTATCTTATCTGTTCGACTCTTTACATCTGTCTGCTAACACTGTAAGAGGATATAGATTTTCTTTTGCATCTTCTTCCTTGTTTGTTGAACGCTGAAGTTGAAGATACTATGGTTCTTAATCTTTTGATCAGAGGTTTAGGTAATATTCGTCCTCCAGGTGTTAAACCTTTGCCTTCCTGGAACTTGGCTCTGGTTCTTCAGGTTTTTGGGCAGGTCATCATTTCCAACCTATCTCTACGATTAGCTTGAATCTTTTAACTTTTAAGACCGTTTTTCTAATTGCATCTGCTTCTGCTAGAAGACGATCCGAAATCCATGTTTTCTCCGCTGAAAAGGATAGGTTTATCGAATCTGGGGACGGTCTGGTCTTATATCCTTGAAGGGATTTTTTTATCAAAGACTCAATCAATCCGTTATCCAGCTAAGCCGATTATTTTACAATATTTAACCTCCTTTTCTCCGGCTGACAGGTTTTGGTGTCCTGTCAGAGCTCAAAAAGTTTATAAGCGTTGTTCTGATTTTTAGAGATCCGATCTGTCCCTTTTCTGGGTTCCGTATAAGGAGGGGTTAGCCAGTCCAGTCTCTAGGGCATCTATTCCCAGATGGATTTGTGAGACCATTCACATTAAAGCTCATGTCATTAGAGGGATGGCTACATCTTTTGCCCTTTTTGCTGGCTCTTCTGTAGACGAAGTTATGCAAGTTGCAGGATGGAAATCCGAGTCTACTTTTACGACTTTTTATTTAAAAGACCAGAGCACAGCAGCTTCCTTTTTTTAGGAACTTTAGGATTTTATCTTTAAAAAAAGGCTGAAGACCATTTACCAAGCACATCCCACCATTTTCGTTAGGACCGTGCGTCTGCATGTAATGGTATGAGTTGTTTTTTGGTTTTTATTTATTTCTTTAAGTTTAAAGAAATCCTTGTTTGATAATCACTGTGTGATTGATTAAGATGCACCATTATGTTATGTTATTAACATTTGGTTATCTTTTGTTTGATTTTTGTCCTTGCTTATGGATTCTCAAATCTCCTCCCACCAAAGTTTCGTAGTGGGACACTGACCAAATCTACGGGTTTAACAAGTAGTGATTGAACGGTAATGGATGTTTTTGTGGTGTAATAACAACCCCAACAGACCCCCCCCTTTAGTGGGTTGGTCTGTAGATTTATTAACCACTATAAAAACATACTTACCGTTCAATCACTATGACCCGGCCTCAGCCACCCCGCTGGGTATTGATTTGAGAATCTATTCTGGATATATGGCACTTAAATTTAGAAAAGTGAATCAGTTTTCACATTTGGGACCTACTGCGCATGCGTGAGCGTGCTTAGTGACAGGCGTCACCAAGGATTGTGTACAGACTGGTGCCAGTCTATTGTAAGGCTAATGCAGGGGGTCCCTCTACCAGAAGCCTGGTTGAGGGTCTACATGGTGATGGTATTGGCATTAGGGAGTATGTAAGCGAGCATAAATTTTTATTCTGATAGCTAAATGCAGATATTTGATTTAGCAAGTAGTGATTGAACGGTAAGTATGTTTTTATAGTGGTTAATAAAACTTGGGGGTATTCCAAAAATCTATGTTAATAAAAAAGAGATTGAAGAAGCTCCTTTTGCTAAATTCTTAGGAGTTTTTTTAGACAAGAACCTGACCTGGGGCAAACAAATTGAGGTAGTCGCAGCTAAACTAGCAAGAGGCATGGGGGTGTCATTCAAAGACTAGAGTCTTACCTAACACAAGCCACCGTTAAAACCCTGTATTTCACACTGATCCTTCCACACCTCACATACTGCAATGCCATCTGGACTAACATACAAAAAAGCAAATTAACAAAAATACAAAGCATGCATAAAAAATGCATTAAAATGTTCTCAAAAACAGCAAAGAGTCAAAATATCTTCAAAACACAAAAACTTCTTAAAATCACAGACATAGGTAAGTCATAGATGATCAACATTGCCAGAGCCTTTCATCACAAAACCCTACCTAACTCTATAACCCACAGCTTTGCAAACAACATCGAAATCCACACATGCAACACTAGGAACAAACATGATCCCCACATTAGATACACACGAACAGACACATGGAAACGTAGAATTTCAGTTGGTGTCGTCAAAGCGTGGAATAATATAGATAAACACACACACAAAAAAATACAAACACTAAAATCATACAAAGGCATAATTAAAACTAGCATACTCAATACATACTAGATCTAGAAAACACTAAACAACTATCATTACGTAATGACATGATCACACACTTCCTGTATCATTGCCATAGCTACTATCATAACAACCACTACTACTACTACTACTACTACTACTACTACTACTACTACTACTACTACTACTGCTACCACTACTACTGCTACCACTACCACCACCACTATTACTACTACTACTACATCATAATGCACTATTACTGCTATCGTGCTGACGCACCTCAGCAAGTGCTACTACTAAATAATAACCTATGGGTTGAGCTGGGGTAATTGGCATGCATGGCCCCATCCCCATTCCTTCTCACACTTCCCCCTCCCCCAAAATACAAATATCTAATCTCAATAACTAAAAGGAAAAAACATTGATCTATTGTATCATTTGTTCTTGTGTCTATGTCTACTTATCTCAGTACCATATCTGTACATTCATAAGTATATCTCACATTCTATGTTACGCTGTGTGTGTAATCCTTTATGTATGTTTAATGTTAGGTGTCCACCACCACGATAGGCAATGTCTTCGGCGGACAACCTGTATTGAAAATATGTAAATTGGTATTTAAGAAGCAAATAAATAATATTGAATCTTGAAAAAAAAAAAAAATATTGAATCTTGAGGTGATGACATCACAGAGACTTAAAAAAACTGGTTCAGAATCAGTGTAGGCAAAAGTCTCAATAAGTGGAAAAGACCACACTTTGTCAGCAGTTGGTATAGGGAACCAGATGCACCATCAGATCACATTATCCTACTAAAAAATCGGCTACTCATGATCAAGTCAAAACATAACGCGAACCACCTTGCAAATATCCACATTCTCGGCGACTTTAACTACAGGAAAAGTGATTGGAAAACAAAACTCAGCACAGAACTTGGTGTCTCTTTATCAGATTCAGACGGCCAAACCTTAATTGACATCTTTGATGAATTTAGCATGGAACAGCTAGTATCTTTCCCAACCTATGAAGGATACACTGGATTTAATCGCAACAACATTACCCGATCAACTAAGTACCCTGCAGTTACCAGACAAATTCAGTGACCACGATGCTGTTATGGCCACCCTCGTCTGCAACATCTCTCACAAAAAGAAACCACATAGACAGTTCTTTCAATATTCTAAAGGAGACTGGTACTATGCGTAAAGATACATTGGAGTTTGCAAGAACGAAGTATTTCAATGGTAATGAGAATGGCCGCAATATCAATTGGCAACTAATTAAGAATTTTTCTAATGAAACCACCCGAAAAAATGTACCTAGTAAGCTATCTCGCTCCCAACAATTATTACCCTGGATAAACAACGAGATAAGGGCATTGATTAGGCGCAGGAACAAAACACACAGTCTGTTTAAAAAGACTGGCAGCCTATGCCTAAAAGATAGTTGGAAAGCTCTGTGAAAGCAAATTAAGAAAGAAGTTCTGGATTACCACAACAACTTTGTCAACAATATGCTCGGTGACATCAAAGCTGACTCGAAACCCTTTTGGAAGTATTAACAACCAAAAATCTGACAAACAAGGAATCCCACCACTCAAAACAAATGGAATTCTCGCAGATACTGACCTCGGCAATGATACTGACCTCGGCAATGCCGAAGCACTTAACAGCCAATTTACTAGCGTATTCACCGAAACAACCTTTAGCAAAATACATACTCAATTCCTAAAACAAGCAAAATGGAAAACATCACCATTAGCCCAAATGGAATTACGAAATTATTAAATGGTATGAAAACATCAAAGGCCATGGGGCCAGATGAAATACATCCGCGAATACTTAAAGAACTGTCAGACATACTGTCACATTCTTTCCAACAGTCCTTAGACACAGGAGTTATCCCAACTGAACGGAAATCGGCAAACATTTGTCTTTTATATAAAAAAAGTGTCTGGTCCTTACCAGGTAACTATAGACCGGTTTCCCTCACATGCGTTTGCTGTAAGATACTGGAACACATCTGTTCTAAGTTAATGAGCCATTTCAAACAAAATAACATCATTACTCACAGACAACACGCCTTCCGAACATTTCAGTTGTGAAACTCAACTAATTAATGTCATCAATGATTGGGCTTCCTCCATTGATAAATGGAAACAAGTGGAAATTGAAATCTAAATTTCACAAATAGGGCGTGTCAAAAAACATACTAAATTGGATTGACTCATTCGTAACAGGTCGCAAACTGCGTTGTAGTCGATGGTTTAAAATCAAACATTGCTGTCTTTGTGTCTGGAGTACCTCACGGAACAGTTCTAGGCCTGTTACTGTTTTCAGTCCACATAAATGATATAGTTCAGGGCATTTCCTCAGAGATTAGGCAAATTCACTGATGATTGCATATGCTACCGGGAAATTGATGACCCCAAGGACTGTGCGGCACTCCAACAAGACATAAACATGTTAGGTAACGGGGCTACCACTTGGGGAATGCGCTTCCGACCAGTAAAATGCAATATGATGAGTCTAACCAGAAAAAAAAAACCCATCAAATTCGACTACACACTAAAGGAATCAGTCTACGGTTTGTTTCATCAGTAAAGTACATGGGTGTCAACATCACCAATGACCTAAGATGGAACAAACACATCACTGAGATCTGCAGCAAATCATACGGAACCTAATTAGGACTATTGTCCAGAAATTTATCATTCTGTTCCCAAGAAATCAGACTTCAAGCATACATGGGACTGATTAGACCAGTTCTGGAATATGCAAATACAGTTTGGGACTCTCATCAGATAACTCTTCAGGACAAACTAGAAATGTGCAAAAACGTGCAGCTAGATTTATCACCTCAAACTATTGCTACGAGCCAGGCAGTATGACAAATATAATGTAAACCCTAAAACTCCCATCGTTGTCAGACAGAAAGAAACAAAACCGCCTTATTTTGTTCTACAAAGGTCTACAGCAACAAGCAAAGATATCATTAGACCGTCTACAGACTCCAATTTGGAACGCCAAAAACATGCACAACAGCCGCTTCAACCAGATTTACGCAAGAACTGACGTCTTTAAATTCAGTTTTATTCCCAGGCCCATCAGGGATTGGAACAAACTATCACAGGATGTGCTAAACAGTTCGGAGAGCTCTGCAAATCCTACAAATAAATTTACCGAATTAATCAGAGGCAAAAAACATGTCTAACCCAGCTACTTGATGAATGTGTGGTGAAAATAATGTCCTTTGGATGTTTCGCCATAACTAATCAAGATCAAGTTCTTGGCATATCAATTATCACCTGCATATTGATATTGTCACAGCTTGTATCCTAATTATTTCAAAATTTGTCTAAATTGCACAAATATGGTGTGTCAAAAAACATGCTAGATTGGATTGACTCATTCTTAACAGGTCAGAAACAGTGCATAGTAGTCAATGGTGCGAAATCAAACTTTGTCTGGAGTACCTCATGGAACCGGTCTAGGCCCATTACTGTTTTCAGTCCACATAAATGGTATAGTCCAGGACATTTCCTCAGAGATCAGGCTATTCGCTGATGATTGCATATGTTACCGGGAAATTGATGACCCCAAGGACTGTGAGGCACTCCAACAAGACATAAACTTGTTAGGTAACTGGGCTACCACTTGGGGAATGCGCTTCCAACCAGTAAAATGCAACATGACGAGCCTAACCAGAAAAAATAACCCATCAAATTCAACTACACACTAAAAGGAACCAGTCTAAGGTTTGTTTCATCAGTAAAGTACTTGCGCGTCAACATCACCAATGACCTAGGCTGGAACAAACACATCACTGAGATCTGCAGCAAATCATACAGAACCTAATTATGACTATTGTGGAGAAATTTATCATTCTGTTCCCAAGAAATCAGACTTCAAGCATACATGGTACTAATTAGACCAGTTCTGGAATATCCAAGTACAGTTTGGGACCCTTATCAGATAACTCTTCAGGACAAACTAGAAAATGTGCAAAAACTTGCGGCTAGATTTATCACCAAAAACATGCACAACATCCACTTCAACCAAATTTACGCAAGAACTGACGTCGTTAAATTCATCTTTATTCCCAGTACGATAAGGGATTGGAACAAACTATCACAGGATCTTCTAAGCAGTTGGGAGAGCTCTGCAAATCCTACAAATAACTGTCCAAAACTGTCCTTAAATGTCCAAAACCTATTTCAGCATATGTGTGCTATACTTATTCTTGCTTAATTCCTACTAATGGTATAAATGAAACAACACCCCATAGTAATACACAAATTGTATTACATTTATATTATGAAATTCACTTATGATACATTTATGCAAGTTGACAAATTAAGATTGCAGATATGAACTTGAGTTAGCTTTAATTATAGCTTTCAGTAATCTAACTGAGAGTCCTCTCAGCATCCTATAGCAAAACACAAGCTTTAATGCTTTGTCAACTCCTAGTCTGTAAGTAATATTCCATAGAATATTTTGAAAATAATTTGACTGGATGGTATTGCTGCCAAAGACTGCAAAAGCTTAGTCAAATTATTTTCAAAAACTTTAACAGATTTTATGGTTCAGTCCATTTAGTATAGAGGAATTCACAGGGGTGAAAGGGTTAGCTGGATTAGTTAACTATACTAACACCTAATTATAGGTTCATTCACCTGTAAGTGTTATAACATAACATCTACAGAAGTGGCTGCTGGTTATCTGAACTTATATCTGTTTACACACAAAGAACCCATTGTTAGTCCACCCAGCCAAGGTCTTGCTGTCACCAGTCAAGGAACAGAAGTTACAATTGAGTTCTAGAATGCAATAACTTCGAGTTCGACGGCGAACACTACCTACAAGTAGGTGGGACCGCCATGGGCAGCAAAGCAGCATGCTCCTTCGCCTGCATCTTCATGGCCGACCTAGAAACGAAACTCCTAGCAGGAGCCCCTTTTCAACCTTCACTTTATATCAGATATATAGACGACATATTCATGGTTTGGGAACATGGCGAAGAAGCTCTACACTCCTTCGTCACGCATATGAACTCGTCCCACCATAGTATCAAATTCACTATGGAATCGTCACGGGAACGAGTCTCCTTCCTGGACACCATGGCCATCAACACTGATGGCCAACCTATAACTTTCGATCTGTATACTAAACCGACAGACACACACGGATATCTCCACTACGAATTGGATCACCCATCCATCTGCAAAGACTCGTCCCCATACGGACAGTTCTTAAGAGTCAGGAGAATCTGCACGAAATCGGAAGATTTCGACACAAATAGCCTAGCCCTCTTAGGCTATTTCGAAAACAGAGGATACCCGCGCGCTATTCTAGACAAAGCTAGACACAGAGCCCGCACACAGAACAGGAACAACCTCCTACACCCACCCACAAAATCAAAGAACACCTTCCCATCCAAACCAGTCTTCGTTTGTGACTTCAACCGCACAGGCATTTTTCTTAAATCCGCCATCAAGAAATACTGGCCCATCCTGGAAGCAAGCCACAGATGCAGATTGGCCTTCCCCGAACCGCCGCTGTTCGGTTTTAGAAGAAATAAAACCATAAAGGACACAATAGTCAGAGCTAAGCTACCGGCTGGGGACAGAACTCTACCCCATAGAAACCCATTCGCAAATTGCACCACAAAAAATTGCAACATCTGCAACACAATGCAGAAGAATAGATTCTTCTCTAGTTCTCATACAGGACTCTCCTACAGGTCCAAAATCATCGGCAACTGCCAGACAAGAAACATAGTCTACCTGCTGACATGTTCAGTCTGTAAAAAACAGTATGTAGGAGAGACGCTACGCACTTTTAAAATCCGCATCCAGGAGCACCTTCGGTCGGTCACCAACCTCTACAAACACGAGAGGTATGACACTCCAGTCTCAAGGCATTTCAACAGACCCAGGCATTCTAGAATTAACATGCAGTTCAGAATAATCCAGGTCCTTTCTTCGGACCCCGGAGATGAAGTATCCACCAAATGGAGAAGACAGAAGGAACGCCACTGGATCCACCAGCTCCACACAATGGATCTGACAGGCATCAACCAAGCAGGGTAGGGGTCACCGCCTTCCCTGGGCCGACATGCACAACATAAGCAAACAGACCCAGTACGTTGTTATCACCCCACGATACAATTGAGTTACAGCCTGTAGCTAAGTTAACACTTTCAGTGATAATGACCCGAAATGGCAATATTCCTTACAATTTAAGTGCTGTTTCACATTAAAGGTTGAGTGAACTGTGTCACACACAAGTTAAAAAATAAAGTATTCTGTGTGTATTTTGTTTCATCATGAAATGAGAGCTTATACACAAAAAATGTAAAATAAAAGCTCAGACCCATTGAAAGTGAAAATATTATGACTTTTATAACAAAAGACATTCAACTTTTAATCCTCTACATGGCAAACAGTCTTATTGCTTAGCACTCAGTTATACACATTAATAGGAATTTAAATCCATTATGTTATGTCAGCTTGAAAATAGTTTAGAATGAATGTATATTCAGTTGCCTTCAACCATTTTTCAGATTGTTATGTCTTTTTTACATGAATATTGCATAGTATAAAAATTTGTTCACAAGTATTACTTGTCTGTAAATATTGCATATTAGAAGTGAACTCAAATAGAAAAAGATAGATCCGAAGATTGACTTTTTGTTTATAATCGCTGAAAATTTGAACCAAATTGACTGAGCGATTCAAGAGTTATTAAGATGTATGTAAACAGCAATTTTTCTGACGTTTTAGGTTCTGGAGAGGACATTTTTTTACACATGCCATGTAAGGCTCTAGATAGTGTAAACATATAGGTAAATGACTTTAACTTGTTAACTATACATGTAGATATTTGTAGACAATCTGTAATACCAGACTGGCCATAGCTTATTTAGACTACCGCATTTCGCTTAATTGAAGCCTATGCTGTAATAGAAGCCCACCCCCTAACTTTGACATATGAGCTCCAATGATTTCTTAGCAGTTTCAAACCGTCAAAGCTCTGTATTAGAACTTCACCTCCTAACTCAGCAGATTGTATAGGACAATTTTTTTTACGAGCAACTTTGTAAGAATACACATGTAGCATGTATAATAATAATAATAATTGTGTCACAGGGTTTGTCTACTTCACACCGATCTCTGCCCTGATACATTTCCGGCCCCTCTAGAAGTCAATACAGGCCTCTGATTTGAAAATCTCGACCACCTATTAGATTAATACTAATAGTAGGCCACGTATGTTCAAGATATAAAGTTTATTCCACACTTTTGTAGTCAAAATGCGCATAAAACAGTCTTGGCATGATTAAATACCTTCCTTATAAATATATTTTAAGACCAAATTTATGTACCAAGCAAGTAGTGTTGCGCTTCAATTTTGTAACACCGACCAACATTAAATGATCCAAAATGAATTATTAAAGCGACAATATAGCCGGCATCCTAAGTCGGCGAGCCAGCGGCTTTTTTGCGATGGGAGGCGGCGTGTTCTCGCGAGATATTATACGCTAACGGGAGTTTATCAAACAGGTACCCGTTATTCAGATCAGTATGATACTCAGTTCTTATCGCGCAATGATAATATATAGAAATTCCCCGAGTTCCGAGTCCCCGATTCCAGAATATTTATATCTGAGTACTCGCTTTAAAATAAACTCTTGAATTGGAGGCGAATCACGTGATTTGTATTTTTTCGCGACACCATTTTATATCAAATTGTGGATTAATTTTGATGTAATAAATGACTTTTAATAAATGATACGCAATATTTAGGTGCTCGAATCAAATAATTTCACTTCCCCGGTGATGTTTTGAGATATCCATTAAACATAGGCATAGGCAATGGAAATATTTACGGGAGAAAATGCATTGAATTTCCGTGATATCAGTTTTAGAAAACTTTTTTGTGGAAAACTCTAATATAAGCCCACCCCCTTTCTCAGCGACGTTTGGAAATTGAACACCTCTTGTCCTAATAGAAGCCTAGGCTTCGATTAAGCGAAATACGGTACCTTGTTCTATAGCACATTTACACAGATGTAACAAAAAAGTTCTGAACGGGACATAATGAGAATTTACGTTTCTCGGTCGCATAAAAAGCATCCATGGGTAAGTATGAATCATGATACATTGAGTGTTTTTTTCCACAAAGGCATTGCCAGCTTGTATAGCAAGATTGAGAGCTGTTGAGGAGTTCTTTAAATAGTCTGGTGAGAATAGGTTCTGGAGAGGACATACTTTTGACAAAACAAGACGTGAAGGATATGTTAAGTATTACAACTAGTGGAACCCCAAATGGCAACAAAGTCATCAGATTTCCAACAACTCAGCCAATAACCTAATATATATGTACAATGTACATGTATGAGAGAGAACAATGGGATATTTGAATTTATATTAAATCTTATTAATTCTTAAAAGCACAACCTTTGTCAACAAATACATAACACATGATAAAATTTGATCTGGGAAAGGGAATTGCTCGCATAATAGTCGGTGATCCCATGAAAAATTATCGATTGTGAACACAACATATGTCTTATCGTCTGGGTCACCAAAACTTGTCATGGAGTCGGCGTTCCAGGAATCATTGGAAATCCCTGTAATGTTTTCAAATGTGCATTCTGCTACTAACACGCACCCAATGAAGTATGCATATTTGGGGTCAGTGTAGTAAACGGCATCCCGGAGAGGTAACAAATTTTTCCTTATTAAGCATAATGGCTGTCCACATCTGGTTCTTCCATGATTTTTGCAGCCACAACGGGTACTGTGAACTTTTTTAAGAAAGCATATATTTACTGATTCCCAGATGTATCTGGCCTATCTGCCAATGTTTTTTACCAGATGCACATGATTTTGCAAGATTGTGGTACCGCATGTGATTGGAATTCACATTTTGCAAGTTGTGACTGATTATGTTGTCCAGATCAGGTTTCCGCTTAATCCCTTGGTTCTTCAGTTCTTTTTGCTTTGTAGGTGAAGCATATGCCATTTACCACATGGGCAAATGACCTTGGTGATTTCAGCATTAGGCTGGTTACTTTTCTACTTGATATGGTTCATCTGTAAAGAGATTTTCTGCCAGGCAAAGTTGGATGACTAACTATAGGACTTGGGCCAATGTTTGGATCTTGTTGTTCATGAACTGAATCCTTGACAGCTGTCGCAATCTGTTTAGCTTTTCGATCCTTGCTGCGTATAACATTCTTTTTGTGCTTGGATTGCTTAGCACGGAATTCTGCTTGTTGTTTCTGCTTCATGTATGCCCTTTTCTCATCTGTAGACATCTCTCTAATCTTCTTCTTTAGTGGATATGACACTGATTCTTCTTGCTGCTCCTGCTTACACTACCTTCTATTATCTTTTCTTTGACTTCCGCCCACTTCTTTTGCGTCTCATTCTGCTTGCTAGCAGGGAGTGCGGATACAGGCACATGCTGTATACGTTTTCTCTGTGCATCACTCCTGATAACCAAGATATCGTTTTGGACATTCCCTCTTCAGTTTATGCATAAAAGCTGCAGTTTTGCTATTGCTAGAGCTAGGATCCTGATTAGTGTTCTGACTTCTAAGTCTGTGGTAGAAATGGAAACTTGACTGTCAGTATCGAAGCCATTTTATCAGTAGACGAAAGCACCGATCACCTGAAAAACATACCATTATCACCTTAATGAATCTTTATCTCTGCAGTGGGAATCTGCACTGTAGGTTTTGAGCAACAACTTTATTGCTCAAAATCTAGTGCAGTTTTCCATAATCATTATATGGATCCATTCAGCTGATAATCTGCTTTAGGGATTTCTAAGAGAGATTGGGGAGTGTGTCTATGGTTAATCCAAATCCAAGTTTAGTTTCGCAGGCCTGGGTCCATAACCATCCAGATGTATACAGCTTCCTAGTTAGAGCGCAGAGAGCAGGAATGTATAGGCAAAGATGTAGATGTGTGGATGAACAGAGGCCTACATCTGTAATAAAGATAAAAGTACCATACTGAGTCTACATACAGTTAAAGCACATCTACAGGACAATCCGCAAGCTGCAAGCAAACTAAAAATTGAAAATCTCTATGAATGAATCCAAAACAGAGTTCACCCACATATACCTATCGACAAAGCATGAAAAGGGGAGAGAGATGACACCTCCACGCCGGTGTCCTCCGTAAGTACCAACTTTGTTGGGAAACTAAGTCGTCAAGGATTGCGGGCTGACATTCGCATACTGAAGCAACTCTGTCTATGTCTAACCTTCTAACAAGAAACTGTGCTCGACATCCTTGGACAACGCAATCTTCCCAGGAGCTTACCATAGCTACGTGGAATGTACGTGGTCTGACTGCAACATCAAAGAGGCAAACCTTAGGTGCAGACTGTGAACACTATAAAATCGACATCACATGCATTCAAGAGATTAAAGTAGCTAAACACTCAAATGCAACTTCAGATAGGCCATAAGCTATAACTCATGGAGCAAAAACAGGCCACTTACTGTGGATTAGGCTTCGTAATCGGACCAAGGGTATTGGACAATGTCATTAGTTTTGGATACGTCAGTGATCGCGTTGCATTTATCGACCTGGCTATACCAACGCGAAAGCGCACCACCATTAAGTGTCGCATCGTCAATGCATATGGGCCAACTACCGAAAGGACCAAAGAGAATCCAGCTATATTAGATTCCTTCTATGCAGAACTGAGCTCCACCATTACTATCCCAGCTAGATGGCAACTGTTCGTGTGTGGCGATTTCAACTCCAAGCTGGGTAAACTCGGCATTGCAGACGAAAGTTCAGGACTTCGCTCATGGGTGGAATAGTATGGAGAGGGCACATGCAACAGCAATGGAGATGCACTGGTGGCATTCCTTAGTTCCAATGGCCTATTTGCCACAAATACGGCTTTCAAACACCCATGCCGTCACCGGACAACATGGATTGGACACATTGCTAATCGCAAAGCACCAAACTACGCCAGGAACGCAATAACATTCTGCGCCACATTAGCGAACGCTTAAAAGATCTTGCTATCCACCAAGCAGACGCCCTAGCAGATGAAATGTTTCGGGCAGCCCAAACCCTGAGTTGCTGACTACACACCACCACTAACTGTACACAACTCTGAAGGACACTTATCGGGACTGACCAGGGCAAAGCCGAGGCAATTCGAGAATGGTTCAAGGAATAGTTCACTGACCACGATGATGAGCCCTTGCACCCATTCTCAGGAGACCCCAGGCCATTACTAACACCAATTAATACAGCAGAGGTTGAGAAGGCACTTAAAGCCCTGAAAAATGGACGTGCATCTGGACCTGATGGCATGAGCAATGAACTATTCAAATATGCAAGTGACATTATCTCAAAACCGATCACGCACATAATCAATTCAGCTTTTATGCACCACCTTCCCATTGACGTTGTAGACCAAGACATCCTTATCGCGCTACCCAAGCCCAAGAAGCCACCTGGCCCCCCCCCCCCCACCCAGCCAATCTGCGGCCCATTGTGCTCCTTAACAGCATATGGAAAATTCTATCCAATGTTACTCTATGCCGCATCCGAGACAAGGTCGACGACTTCACCAGATCATGTCAAAGTGGCTTCAAACATGGACGCAGCTGCGCAGACATTGTATGGCCTCAACGCATGCTTGTGTCGGTAGTCATGTCCAAACACTGGGATTTCCATAAAATGGGCATTGACATGTCACGAGCCTTCGACACAATTAAATGCTCAAAGATCCAAGACGTACTACGCCAGGCCAGTTGCAATGAAGATGAGCTACGGCTAGTGAGACTACTGCTTGCAGACACCAAGCTGAAAGTATGAGTCAAGTCAGTGAAGTCTGTAGAGTTTGAGACATCAATCGGCTCCCCACAGGGAGATGGTCTATCCCCTGTGCTTTTCACCTGTTACCTGGCTGCTGCATTGCAATCTGTGTGGGAAAACTCCACAAGACCAAAAAAAACCAGTGTCAATACTGGGCATGCCGCTACAGATGGAATATGCCGACGATGTGGACTTTATAGATGAGGAAAAGAAACGTCTTGATGAACTTCTCCAATAGCTGCAAGCAAACTAAAAATTGAGAATCTCTTTATGAATGAATCCAAAACAGAGTTCACCCACTTATACCTATCTACAAAGCATGAAACTAAAGAAAATGATGATCCACTCCGTGGCGGTGAACCATGGAGGAAAAGTAGAATCCTGGGCTCACTGCTTTGCAGTACTGCTGACATTGCTGCATGCTGCATCATGGGGAACATAGCCTTCCAATCCTTCTGGAAGCTATGGATTCATCAAGCCAAGATGGCCTTGGTAAAAAGACTGCGTTTATACAATGCAACCTGCGTATCCTTGATGATGTATAACTGTAACAGTAACAACTGGGCAGCTCCAAAGGCAGCTCTAGACAAACTTGACGCCTGCCACCGCAAACACCTACGCACCATCACTGGACACCGATGGCCAAAGAGCATAATTTCCAACGATACAAGATGTGTAATACATCACCGCTGTCTGTAAAAGTTGCCCAGCACAGATGGTCCATGTTTGGCCATGTGCTAAGGATGCCAGAAGACACACCAGCACAGAGAGCCTTGAAGTTTGCCCTACTCAGAGCCAGCAAATACAGAGCCAGGAGAGGATGTCATTGCATAAATTTGCTAAGCATGCTACGAGGTGACCTCAAGAAAGCAGGATTAGGTACACTCAAGTCAAGAATGGACCTGAGGAAGCTAAGGAATTTGGCTGAGGACAAGACACAGTGGGCAAAAGCGAAGAAGGACTGATTGCAGCTGTAGGATGTTTCTACTACTACAGCCGCAGAATACAGCAATCATACATACATAAAGCATAAAACTATAGCAAATGACGACCCACTTTGTGGCGGCAAACCATGGAGGAAAAGTAAAATCTTGGGCTCACTGCTTTGCAGTACTGCTGACATTTCTGCACACTGCGTCATGGGGAACAACTTTCCAGTCCTGGAAGCTATGGAGTCGTAGATCATCGATGCCCTTGATAAAGATTGTACGTTTATACAATGCAACCTGCATATCCTTGATGCTGTATAACTGTAACAGCTGAGCAGCTCCAAAGGCAGCTCTAGACAAACTCGATGCCTGCCACCGCAAACACCTACGCACCATCACTGGACACCGATGGCCAGACAGCATAATTTCCAACGACACACTATACAAGATGTGTAATACGTCGCCGCTGTCTGTAAAAGTCGCCCAGCAAAGATGGTCCATGTTTGGCCATGTGCTAATGATTCCAGAAGAGACACCAGCACAGAGAGCCTTGGAATTTGCCCTACTTGGAGCCAGCAAATACAAAGCCAGGAGAGGACGTCATTGCATAAATCTGCTAAGCGTGCTATGAGGTGACCTCAAGAAAGCAGGTACATTCAAGTCAAGAATGGACCTGAGGAAGCTAAGGATTTCGGCTGTTGACAAGACACAGTGGGCAAAAGTGAAGAAGGACTGATTGCAGCTGTAGGATGTTTCTACTACTACAGCCGTGGAATACAGTAATCATACAGGACAATAAGTGTACTTGTCAAAAATATCTTCTCCAGAACTTTGACCAGTACATACCTAATATCCATTGTCTGTTATTACTACATTACAACCTACCTCCTTGCATTACTATTGCTCTTTCCTTCTCTGAAGGGAAGCGTAGTAGGATGACTTTTTTACAGCCAATGTTTGCTGGGTATTGTGGTTACAGAGTGACTGAAGGTTTCTTCAGGAGTCTCCATACACTCTCTAATGATGAGATCCATAGTAATTCGCTTGAATGCTATATCTCAGAATGAGGCAAGAAGAGGGTTAATCCAATACCCAGAGCCACTGAGTAGGTGATTAAGCACAATGACAACCTCATTGGCTGATAGCTATCACATGACCTTGTTGGTAGCAACCAAGACTTCATTCCTTTTCCTACTCTTGAAGGAAGAGGCGTTTAAATTTACAAGCCAATTTAAAAGTTATTTATAACTTGTTAAATTCGCTGTGGATTATTGAAAAGTGAAGTAAAGATCATTGAGATGTCGGATAAAAGAAAGAAACCTCCCAAGATAAGTGATTGTATGTCCTGGTGCTTTAATAATGATTTAATAGATCATTTCTATTTTCATGGTACATGTAGGCACGTTACCAGTTTTGATTACTTGCGCCCAGAGTGTATAGACTGAGTTGTCTATTTGTGCTTCTTTTTTAACCAGTAGCTTGTAGAGCTATTGATTTGACATGCTTGTAAGGTATTGAACATGAATCTAGGATTATCTCGATAACATACTCTCCCAAAGAAACCAAAATAGTTTTCAAATTTGAGATCGGTAAGGTCTCTATCTCTAAATCTTGGGATTAGCGCTGGCTAATCCTGAGTCATATTCAGAGCTTTAGTCTATCAGATCTTGCTGGTTTTACGATTCAGATTTGGGAAAGGCTCCAAAAAGGTCCAAGGAGAAGAATAAAGAAAAGAATATGAACCATTCAATTAGATGTTCTAATAGCAGCTGCCATAGATTTATTATGTCGGATCACTCTGGACATGTGTGTTCCAAGTGCACTTCGTGTACTCTTGAGTCAACCTGTTTGATATGCGGGTCATGGTGGCTAGCTAGTAGAATGTCGTTTTTCAAACCAAATTGTACTGTGACTTTTAAAATTCCTGGAACACGTTCTCCATTAGGGCGGCGGTTAAAATAGAGGCCAAAACCGAGGCCACGGCGGATTCAGCCATAATACTAGAGAAAATTGTTTTGTCAATGGAATGTCTCCAGAAACAAGTCAGTAATATATATTCATCTATTGACTGCAGGATTAATAAAAATTATCCTGGACCAGTCAGTCTCCAATACTTCATCTCCTGACATAGTTGATGGTGAAGCATTGGAGCTGGCTGTTCCAAGAAAGCGCTTATTTACAAAATCTAACAAATTACAACTAACTGATTTGCACTGTTTCAGGGGTACCACAAAGAATGGAAAGAACAAAAGCACAAAGTCTCAGTTTACGCCTCGTTCAGAAGCCAGTCATATTAACACAGGATTCTTCTACATCATCAGTCAACATGCCGCAGCCTGCACCCTTGCAGACCAAGGAAGGTCTTGGGCCTAATCAGGTTATAAGTGGTCCGGTCTGTCATCTGTCACTACTACTTCTTCACTGGCTGGGTCGAAGGATTTCCCGACCAAAGTGGTCCAGGTGATCGCACATCCGCTGTCGTCTACAAAGCCGGATGCATCTACTTATTTTATATCTACTGTTACTCCGGCTAGACTTCCAGCCCAGGATCCGGGTTTTTTCCCAGCCCCGAGTCTGGACGGTGACTGGCTTAGCTTAGCGATTTCATCCTTGGGGCCAGACCCGGATTTTTGTCCGGGTCCGGCAGTTAGGGATACTTCAGGTTCTGTTTTCTTGCCGGCCCCGCCCGCTGTGGTTTCTCCCGGGTCCGCGTCCTCTCCTCTCTGGTCATTTTTCTGGCTTCCCCACCTCTGGCCCCGGCCCTAGTCGGAACAGGTCATTCCGGCGTGTCAAAATAAAATTTGTAAATTTCTTCCACTATTTTGACGTTTTTCTCATGTTTCCCCGGTCCTGAACGGCCTAAGATTCAGGACCCGGTTTAGTGGAATCGCGCCCTGGTCCCTTTTGTGGACCCGGGTTTGGCTCTTTTCTTTGCATAGGGTTTCGGGCCTCCTATCATCTTTTTTGTTTCAAATTTTAATTTTCTTAGCCAGATAAGTTATTCCTTTTTTCAATGGGATCTTTTTCACCTTATTACATATGTGCATATCGTTATCTTATCTAGCAGTACTCTCTCATGCAATATCTTGGTAGTTCAGGCTTCTTTCTCCCCTTTTTCTGTGTGTTGTCTCTCCTTGCATTCTCACAATTTAAGTTATAGTAATTTTATTCGTTCTCAACCTTTTCTTCTCTCACTCTTTCCTATCTGTCAGATTACTGCGCAATTCTAATTAGCTATGTTTTGGTAATTTTTTCGTCGCGAGTTAGAGGCGCAGTTCTATTCAGGCTGTTCATCTTTTCATATAGTACACCTCCTCCCTTCTATGTTGGCAGGTTGACATATTTACTTTCATAACAGTAGGAGAATTTACATGTCATTCTATATTTATCAGGAATATTTTGTTCTTTTAAGGCTATTCTTCCCTATTTATCACCCTTTTGTTTTATAAATATTCATTTCCTAAAAGTCAGATTGGATTTGCGCTCATGGTATTTTGTTCTTTTCTTTCAGATAAGTTTCTTTGCCGTATGTAGTTGTTCTTAGTAGCTGTCAGTATTATCATCAACACTCCTAGTTCGGCAGTCTATTCATCCTAGTCTCATTTCGCCTCGGAGACATTATCGCTTTTTTCTCTTCTATTTACCCTTTTTTCAAGGCTATTTTCTTATTTTTAGCTAAAACCTTTTATTTAGAGTCATGTTTTTTCCCACCCGTGCGGGATTGGTGATTTTGGGCTCGAAATTTATCCTTTTTCATTCCCTTATCTACTTCCGGTAGCTGTCAGATTGTCATCATCGTTCCTGTCACTTTTTATATAGGTCATTAACAATTCGGCCGTATATATTTCGTTCACTTTTGGTTTACATGGAGTTTTTCTGTTGGTTATTATATAGATCCTATACATAGATCAGTTTATTTTAGCTAATTCTATCTGGCTATAGCTGGGCTCTCTCCCCTCCCATAGGTTTACTATGGGATTTCTATTTGTCACTAAATCCAGTTAAAACACTAAATAAATTTATCTATAATGTTTCAATGTCTACAACTTTTAATAAGTACGGCAATTCTTCTATGATGCTTTTTTCTCCATACGAAGATAGTGGTAGATATTGAATAGTAGAAATCAACGCACGTTACCTCTCTCAGGAAGGGGTTAGAATTAGGATATAGCTCTTATAACTAAGATACATCGCCTTTCACTCAATTCAAGAAACATTACTTTCTAATAGTATAAATCAATGTTTGGAAGTCTATATCTGTCTCATTGTAACATCTTATATTATTTAAATAGACTCTTGAACACTTTTGACATACAGTATGCAGAGATAACTATCAACATCCTATCTATTATCAGCCTAGTAATAATTGGAATATTGAGACTTTAGCCTTTATTCTTCATTTATACCTTTCTTTATTCAGATATTAGGTATCATACTAGTGTATCTTCCGTTGGTAGGCTTCTTATCTCCTCTCGTTATTAGGTCTTCTTAATTTATTTTATTGTATTATGTGTATTACTGATGTGCACATTTCATTTTGTAATCAGGATCGATTTACAATGTATAAGCATCCTTAATGTCTTTCCATATTTTGTCTTACTGGTGGCAAAGTTTGCTTTTTTATACATAATATCATAATGTGGAAAGGTTCCTCTGGTCTGTATTTTTTACCCACCTGGGGGTCTCTTTCAACCTCTCAGGCGAAGTTATTTCCCTACCTCCCAATATGCAGATAATGGTATCCACAATTCAACCTCGAGGTAGGCCAGTTGGTTTCGGCCAGATCTTTCCTCAGATTCATAGGCCTCATGGTTTAGGTATAGAAAGTGATTCCATGGGCTCCTCTGATCAAAAGACCCTTCCAGTTCTATCTTATGACCCACTGGAATCAGTCTAGATTTTTGAATCATTGGATTTTCATCAATTTCATCTCATAAACCATTGCCGGTTTTGGAAAGTCAGTCAATCCCTGTTGTTTGGGGTCCCTCTTCATCCACCATCTCCTCAGGCCATCTTTTTCACGGATACATCCCTGCAAGGATGGGACTCCCTCTGGTCCGTCACAGAATCTTCCATTCATGTCAACCTTTTAGAACTGTGGGTGGTTTTCCATGCCCTAGTTCATTGGGAACCGCTGATTCTCCGTCTTTCAATCTTTATCTAATCAGACATTTCACAGTAGTCTCATTCTTCTAATAGGGGGGGGCAGGGGGTGTGCGTCCAGGTCGGTCTCTATCTGTCGAGAGTTACTGATCGTTCTTCACTGGTACATGTCCCACATCTTTCACTTCAAGCATCCCACATCCCAGGCAATTTGATTTTTCTGGCCGATCAGTTTTCTTGTCCTTCCAGGATCCCAGAATCGGAAGGGGATTTGAGTCTGAAGCCCAGTCAATTTTCCTCCAGCTAGTTCTTCCCCTCATAGACCTGTTTGCTTCTGGCAAGAACAGAAAGATATCCACCTTCATATCTCCCTTTCCGGAAGTCATGGCTCTTTCAGTAGACTCTCTAGCTCAGTATTGGGACAACATGTTCACTTATGTTTTTTCCCCTACAATTCTCATTCCTCTGGTACTCTGGAAGAGCTGGCAACTTCATTATGTGTTCCTGTTAATAGCTCAGTTTAGGCTGACATAATCCTGGTTTCCGGATCTCCTGGACCTTCTTGTAGATCTCCCTCTTACTTCCTGTCTCCCACAGTCTATTGTCCCAGATCAGAGGCAGGATTTTCCATCAGAATTCAGAAATCTTTCTTTTCAGTCTGGAAGTTGTTGAGTTGCCCTTCCTTCGTCAATCTTTTCAGTCAGTTTTCAGGAACTTTTGGAGAAATACTCAACGTCCACTCGTAACATTTATTAGGCTCGATTTGAGCTTTTCAACAATGGGTTTCAGTCCGTTCTATCCTTCCGTCTGAGCACTCTGTGACTCAGGTCACAGATTTCTGGGTTTTCCTTTCTATCAGAAAAAGCTCAGTTGTCACTGTCAGTTCCTATCGATTTGGTCTGAACTCCTTGTCAAATGTCTTTTTGACCTTTCGGTCCAAGTACAAAAAATTTCTTTCACGACCTCATTAAAGGTATGGGTAATTCATGTTCTCCTTTTAAGAAACCCCTTCCTTCCTGGAACCTTTCGCTTGTATCACAGGTTTTTGATGGGAAACATTTTGAACCCTTAGGTTCTGCTGTTTAGAACATCATACCATCAAAGCAGTATTTTTATTAGTAGTAGCATTAGCTAACCATCGCTCTGAAATTCATGCCTTTTCTGCTGATTTTCACAATTGCTGTCAAAAAAACCTCAGTCAGTCAAATTCGTGGGTAATCCCATTATAATTCATAAACTTTCTTCCTTTTCAGAAGAATCTGTCTTGCCCTGTAGGTGGGGCTTAGAATACACCTTGCGTATCCTCTGCGTGTCGTAAGAGGCGACTAAAAGAGGTAAGGGTGAGGTAACCCTGACAGAAACCTCGAGTGCTGAAGTCGGAGGTTCCAGGCCGCACGGCGCACTCTAATAAACCATGGATCCACGCACTTAACGCTTATGATCATGTCGATAGTCACTTACAGGACTGGCGGTATGATCAGCGAACGAAAAGAAGAAGAAGAATCTGTACGTTAACCCTATTAGGTCCTATCGTTTTTTGCCTGGACTCTTTTGTCACATGTCTACATGGTCCTTCGGTTCAAGATCAGTAACATTTCACAATCTCTAGAGTTTTGGGAAATTCTCATCCTCCCTTCAATAACCCCTTCCATCTTGGAACCTTGGTACCTCAGGTTCTAGCTGGTAAACTCTAATCCTTTAGGATCTGGTTGGTCTAAACATCCTACTCTCAGAGCATCCTTGTTATTAGCAATAGCTTCAGCTAGCCGTCTCAGAAATTCATACCTTACCTGCTGATTGGAATAGGTTTCAAGTTATGGGTATTAGCATTATCCTATATCCTATCAAGCCTGGAAATAAGGTGCCTGTCAAGGACATTGTCAGGCACCAAATTATCAAATGTCAGGCACAGTCTTGCCCTTTCCTGACATTTTGGCAGGTACAGATTTAAACAGTCCCAGTAGTTGCAGTGTGCAACAAAAGGGTCTGCATTCAAATGTTGACAAATCCATAAAATATGCATCTACCGTAGGTGTATCATGATCATTATGACACATGTTTAGATGCTTTTTGACATGTTTCTAATAAGGTCAAGTATAGAACACTGTAAAGTAGTATAGTGTTGACAGCCAGTAAATTCTGGATGTCCGGTACTAAGTAGCTGGTGCCTGTCAAAGTGTTGGATACTGTTGAAAAAGTTATTTCCAGGCCTGTCCTGGGTCAGAATTTCTGTCCAAACTCAGTTCAGTTTTTAGATAACCCCATCATATTTCATAGGCTTTCTGCTTTATCTCCAGATGACTCTGTCTGGATCCCGGTTAGGGCCCTATATTTACAAATTCCGTTCAACTTGCAAACGATCCGATGATAGTCATCTTTGGGTTACGTTTGCTGTAGGGTTTGATAGTCCTGCCTCTTTAACCACTATTTCACGTTGGTTCGTTGATACTATTAAAATTTGCTTTAATTAATACGTAGACGATGATATGGCTTGAAGCTTGGTTAAAGCCTGACGTCCGCTATGGGTGGTAGTCAAAGTCTGAATAGCCTGAGCCGTCAGTGCAGGGCTCCTTTTATACTTTTTGGGGGGGGAGCCGTGCGGCCCTATTGACGCATTTGATTGGTTGAAATGATGTTGGTAATGGAGATCTCAACTCTGATTGGCTGAGAGTTTCTAGACAATGGGTAGCGGTTCTGGGACCACTAGTATTGGCGGCTTTAGAGCCGTCAGGCCGCCAGGTTTTTTTCATATTGAAGTTGTGTTGTGAAATTTCAATTTGAACAGGCTATTTCAGGGTTGATAAGGATACGTATTTGATTCAGACTTTGTGTCATTTCGCTCCATCTTGGAGCTCTTCAGAGGGCTTACAAATAGCTGACTATCACCTGTGCGGTGTCGTGAGCCGGTCCGATGTGCGGTTCTAAGGGGGGGGGGTGGGGCGGCCTGGTTTGGTTTAATAAGACAACAACAACATAATATTTAGAACAATCGGGTCTATATTTTAAAAATGAATGTATTTATTCTGCTGTTTTTGTTTAGTTTCTTGAAGATGTACTTATGTTAGGCTAGTGCATGCATGCGCTACGCGATGGTAATGGTGAACGCATGGCTATCGAAATGGTTGTGGTGAGACGATGGTGGAGACGGTTATGGTGGTGAGATGTAATGAGTCAGACACAAGATGGATGGTGGCGCGCTAAAGTACTAATTTTACAGAGGAATCTTATGAATTCTATAATATGGTTTATGTATAAGTAACTGATTGTTGTACCTTTTAAACCATGTTAAGAATTTTTAACAGTTATATACATATATATATATCTGTTATCTGTTTCTTATATTAAAGAGTACTATACGTTAGAGTCATGTTTCTGTTCTCTGTTCGAACAAATGTATACCTTGTTTAGGCGATAATGTCCCGTTAATTCTTATAGTCACTTGAAGAACCGGGAATTTCTAGAAAGTTATTGCTCTGGCGTGTGTGAGTCTATAGTCGCTGGAATTTGCGTCTGTTATTGGCACATGCGGTCTCACGGGCTGCACTGTACTAAAAGTGTACTCATTCCTTTGGGGAGATGTTTATCTTACTCCCTCCAGGAGCGAGCATCGGAATTTAAGGATTTCGAACAGTACAGCTCAGGAATGTTGATGAAGGTTAAAAATTATGTTGTTAATGTTTATTGAACCATTTCAGAATAGCACACTGGTGGCGTGCTTTCGGAAGATTTATGAAAAACTCACTGTTAGTTTGACATCCGATTGTTCTCGTCTGTGGACAAACTTGTGTTTCCGTGTTGTTTGTGCTGAAGCAGGTTATGATTGTTTCATATACACTAGATGTTGCAGTGTTATCACGTCGATAATAAGTGAATGCTTCTGCCGAGGGCATATCTAGGAACACAGGCTCCATGGTATCCTTGAAGGTGGATGTCGCGCGATGAGTTCGGATCTTCTTAGTTTTGGATGTCACTGAATTTTTAGAAAGTCTTGCTTTAACAGCTGCAATCACTTTTCTTTGTGCGAGAATTTGTGAGTTCAATTTTTTAAGTTCGGCTATTCTCCGTTTTTTGCGTAATTTATGAAATTTTCGTTCGGATCTGGAGGGTTTGTCCCCATATTTAAAGCCGTCCCAGGGTTCTAGTGGGCTGTGATAGATCCTCGAAAAGTTTTTTTCAAGTGCGGTATAGTGGATAGATTTGTCTGTCTTACTGTATTGTGGTCGATGTCCTTCGTATTGTATTCCTCAAATTTGATCGGAATATTGGCCACCCAGAAGTTTCTGAGGCCGTCTTCTGTCACCTTGGCATTTCCTAATGTTTCTGCTTGTTCGCATCTTCTTATAAGGTGTGTTTTCTCCAGATGGTCCCTTGCGTATTCCAATCTGGAGAAACCTTGATTACAATTGTTACATGTCCACATGTCGATGGTGCCGTGGAGACTCCTCCAGTGTCTATTTTTGCTTCCAGAGCTTTCATAAACGTTTGCACAGTCGGGGCACTGATGTCCCTCGTCCATCTTGTGTCTGAATGATTTCAAAAATCAGTATTTTAGATTGCTATGCATTCTATTTTGATGGAGACTGTATCTAAGCGTATCCTTAGTCACTCGAACATGACCTGGATATGCTCGAGTGTGACATCTTTAGGTATGACGTCATTAAAGGCAGGTGTGATGTCACAATCATCGCAGATGTTGGGGAGATTGACCAAGTAAATTAACTTTAATGAATACCTAGAAAAAGTTGTGGGAGACTTTTTTAAGGGTCAATCTTACCCCGCCATGTTTATGCCAAAGGGTGCGATGGTGTTGAGTTGGTGTATCCAATGGCCTTCCTTAGCTTGCCTCCATGTCGTCGAAAACTCGTCATCCAGGTCAGAGAGGACTTGTATAATTCTGAATTGAACGTCGCACCTTGAATGACATTCTACTGTGAAATGTCGTGATACAGGTGTGTCATCGTATATGTTTATGGAAGTTGGTGATTGAGCGTAGATGTAGCAGCCAGCTTAATCCCACCACAACCAAAAACCGCCCGTTTCTACTTACTACCAAAAATTTATAAAGCCAGGACCAGGCGCCTTTGTACCGGGTAGACCCATTATAAGTGGAAATGGCTGCCCAACAGAACTAATCAGTAGCTTCGTTGACGAACACATAAAAATTCATGTGGAAAAAATAAAATCATACGTCAAAGATACCACTGATTTCATTAGACTAGTGGAAAATTACGGTAAAATCACCAAAGAGACACTTCTTGTCACCATGGATGTGACGTCACTGTATACAAACATTCCCAACCAGGAGGGTTTACAAGCGACAGGAAAATTCTTGCGCCGCCACGGCCTCCCAGGCACCCTTTCAATACGAGGACTACTGAATTTACTCAAATTAGTTTTAGAATTCAACAACTTTGAATTTTATGGTGAACATTACCTACAGGTAGGTGGTACAGCAATGGGAAGCAAAGCTGCATGCACCTAGGCGTGCATCTTCATGGGCGAGTTAGAAACAAAGCTGCTATTAAAAAACGCACCACATCAGCCAGCCCTATTTCTCAGATACATAGATGACAGTTTTATGATCTGGGAACAGGGAGAAGAGGCATTGAACGAATTCATCACATATATGAATCAATCACATGCCACCATTAAATTTACCGCTGAATTCGCATACAACAACGTGAATTTTTTAGACGCTACAGTGATAAAAATTTTCACTGTACACCAAACCGACCGACACCCACGGATACCTCCATTATACGTCAGCACACCCAATGTCATGCAAGAATGCAGGCCCATATGGACAATGTCTACGCCTTCGCAGAATTTGCTCCACAAACGGAGACTATCTTAAACACAGCACAGATCTCATCACACATTATGAATCCCTCATCCATCGGACCACACCCAAAACGATAAAAGACTCAGAGACAGATCCTTATCACTGAATTCAACAAAATCAGTGAATTTATACAGAAACAAATACTCAAACATTGGCATATCCTAGAAGGCAGTCAACGCTGCAGAATGGCCTTCCCAGAAAAGCCAATGCTCGGATTCAGAAAAAATAGAACGATAAAGGATGACGTCAATAGACCCCGTTTAGACAACCCAGAAAAACCGAAACCCAAATACAGAAACACTTCTTCCCTGTCCGAAAGGAAAATGTGATTTCTGCATAGTGATGGACCAAAGTAGATGGTTCAAAAGCCACCACACAGGCTTGACATATAGAGCAAAAATCGCTGGTAATTGTCAAACAAGAAACGTTATATATTTGATCACCTGTAAACACTGCAAAAACAATGTGGGAGAGACCAAAAGAGCGTTTAAAATCAGAATCCAAGTACATCTACGCTCAATCACCAACTTCCATAAACATATACGATATGACACACCTGTATCACGACACTTCACACTAGAATGTCATTCAAGGAGCGACCTTCAATTCAGAATTATACAAGTCCTCTCATCTGACCCGGATGACGAGTTTTCGACGACATGGAGGCAAGCTAAGGAAGGCCATTGGATACACCAACTCCACACCATGGCACCCTTTGGTATAGACATGGCGGGGTAAGATTGACCCTTAAAAAAGTCTCCCACAACTTTTTCTAGGTATTCATTGAAGTACTATTAAAATTTGCCATGAATTAGCTTCTCCCGGGGACAATTCATTAGTTGTGCCATTTTTTATGGATCTTGATGATTTCATTCAAGTTGCTATCTGGAAATCAGAGAATTCTTTATTAATTTCTATCTTAAGATTCTGGTGCTTCTTCCTTCTTCTATAAAAAAATATTTAGAAGGTAGCTTCAGGGATCATGACTTATTTCTTCATCATCATCTTCTCTTCCTTTATAATCTTAATTCGTATAAGATATTTTATTTGAGATGAGTGTGAGTTCATTGCTTCTTTCTCATGTGGGTATTTCACCTCTTTCATATCATCTCTTTCATCACACTACTTTTATTCATTTCATTCTTGCATGATCATCTCTTCTCTCTTGTATTTTGGAGTCATTTAATGTCCTATTTTCTGCTCTCCTTTCTTCTGTACCTTTTCTATTAGAGTTATTTAATTAATTCTGAGGAATTACCGTCATTTGTAGTCTTACTCTACTTGTTTTTACTGACTTCGTCGTATTCATTCTTTCTATTTTCTACATCAATTTTGCGCAAAAATTTGCCTCCCTCCGGGCTTTGTGCAATGTTGAAATCTGTATTTGAGCAATAGTAATGCAAGGAGGTAAGTTGTAATGTAGTAATAATGACCAGACGACCCGGAGGGTCTGGTCTTATGTTTTACTAATTACATATACCTACCTCTCCTTGCATTACGGCCCACCTCAAGCCTCCCTTCTGTCGATTTTTTTTGTTGGGGGGGGGGGGTTTGAGGTTTCATTTTAATGGTGATATCTTGTTAGAATAGTTATATTCAGCATAAGATATTCATTATATTTTTCAGCCTTTGGGTATACCCGGATATATCAGTTTTTTACATATTTGGGTATTTCTGAAAGATAATTTCTCGTCATATAATGTAGAGTATTTAGGTTAATTTTAATTTCAGCTTTAGTCAGATATTCAGAGTCGAGTAGTGAACTTATAGCTACTAGTGCACTTAGTGCAGTGGAAACGATCCATTAACAAACATGATTCAAACTCATATGATTGTTAAATCGTTTTTTAATAGAATGTGACATTTGTGTAGAAAACATCATACGCTATTCACTTTATTCTCACTAATTACTGTTCCTTAAACTATAGGATCATATAAGTACTCCGCCATGACCCTGATAGCACAGGAGCAATGGCTCCTCACAAGGATCGTGACAAATTCTGGATCCACCAACTTCACTGTATGGATCCCATCGGTATCACTCACGCTGATTGGTAACCCTTTAAACTACTACGGTAGTAAACCTTAATCCATTCATATCTTACTGGCTAGAAGGTTTCACGTCAAATCGTTAAGTAGCTACAGTAGGACAATGAATCACTAAATGCGTATAGAAATATATACACCTGTGCAAAAGTTAAGCACCAGCAAAAACAATAGAACGTAGAAACATGATGGTACAACTAGGCTGCCATACTTTTTGTCCCCACGTTAGCTGACATAATTCCAAGTACGAAATGCACATGCATGCATGACTTCACGCCGCTTGATGTCCGTGCGTGGCGGGAAACAGCACACGTGTTCAGTTATGTTAAAAGTCCAGTTTGAGGTGTAGAACATTACATACAGATTTAGGCGACTAGATTAGGAATTTTGTGTTCATGACCGTGGTTTATTTGTACAGAGAGAATTAGCTCTTGATTGTGAACCGCTATGGCAAGACGAAGTTTAAGTGATCGTGTGAAATGGCAAATCATAGGCATGCATACCACTGGTATGTCATGCAGAGAGATTGGCAGACAGCTGAACATTAACCATACTGTAATCAGTCGTTTGATTGCAAAACGGGCAAACTAACGAGGTGAAGGACAGGCCTAGATCTGGAAGACCGAAGAAGACTACTGCCCGTGATGATCGAGCCCTAGTACGCCTTGTTAGGCGATCTCCATTCACCAACAGCAGAGTGCTCAGCCAGCAATGGGAAACGCGCAATAGAGTGTCAATGTCTACCGTCAAAAGGAGACTGTATGCTGCTGGCATGAAAGCTAGGAGACCTGTCAGACGTCCTCTCCTCACTGCACACCACAAAGAGGAGCGTCTGAGGTGGTGCAACGAAAGAAGACACTGGAACATGAGATCCTGGAGACGGGTACACTGGTCCGATGAAAGTCGGTTCCTGCTTCATGCCACAGATGGTCGAACTCGTGTATGGAGGTCCAGACGCACGGCGTACGACCAACGTAACATCATGGAAGAAGTTCCATTTGGTGGAGGTTCCGTTATGATATGGGGGTGCATCTCATTTGATTGTAAGCTGGATCTGGTGACTGTACCTGGAACACTAAATGGACAAAGATATCAAGATTCCATACTGGATAGAGTTGTGGTCCCTCATTTTGTAAATCATGCACCTGGAACCCACCCTATATTCATGGATGACAACGCCCGACCACATCGTGCTAGAGCTGTGCATGAATACCTCCGCCAGAATGCCATCCAAACCCTACCATGGCCAGCAAGGAGCCCTGACATGAACCCTATTGAGCATATCTGGGACATTCTGGGAAACATGGTGAGAAGGAGGGATCCTCCTGTGCAGAACCTACAGGAATTAACAGACGCACTCCATCTTGAATGGCAACGAATATCAGTCGGTTGGTGACCAGCATGAGACGTCGTGTCCAGGCCGTCATCCAGGCACAAGGTGGATATACCCGGTATTAATAATGACGGTCTCAAACTCGTGCACAGATGTTAAACTTCGTTTTCAGACACCATTAATGACAATCTAGCCACATGTGTCAACTGTAGGGCAATAGTTGTCAGTTGTGTCAACGTAACCATATTCAGGCCTCGTTTTCAAGTTCAAACAAAAACATACAGTGTTTCTCCACCATCATAATCAGCATTCCTCTAGTTGCATTATAACCTCTTGCACTAAGATGGATGGGTACATAAATGTTTATGCTATTGCTTTCTTCATAGCACATGAATATACCCTCGCATGTGCGTAAAAATAGGGTGGTGCTTAACTTTTGCACAGGTGTATACATTGTTGGCCATAACAGTGGATTGCAAGAAGGTAGAATCACTCAATTTGGCAAATCCATTCATACATGTATTATGGTTAACTAAACATAGTTTAGGTCAAAGATTCAAATTCCTAGGTTACTGGCATCACTATGGGCATTGGCAATCCACAGTGCAAAAGCGTGAGTCAACACCTGCTCAAAGTGCAGTCTAGTTGTCATACACTATTACACTATTAGATATAAGCATATCCTATGGTATTAATTGAAACTAATTGTTTCCCCCTAATTTTAGATGTTGGAATGATTGGCTACACTTATCTGCTGTGGGTAGAGCCAAACGTAAATATCCTCTTCACATTGCAATCATATGTATTAACTCATATACCAAATTTGGTTGAATTCAGTCCAACGGTTTCGGAGGAGTTGTGGTGCAGACAATTTCTGGACCTTTTAACACCCCCAAAGTGGGTGGAGCTAAATGTACATGTCCTCTTGCACTCCGCAATCATATGAGTAACTCATACATGTACCAAATTTATTGAATTCCATCCAGTGGGCTCGGAGGAATTGCTTTACAATCAATTTGACCTTTGGACCCCACCACCACCTCTGGGGTGGACTGAAATGTAAACATTCTATTGGACGTCACAATCATATGGGTAACTGACATACCAAATTTGGTTGAATTCCATCCAACAGTTTCGGAAGAGTTGCATTACAATCAATCTCCACACGATAAAATTTGCCTTTTTGTTCTCCCCCCCCCCCCCCCCCCGACCCCATGACATAGAAAAAGATGCACTCTCAAATGAGGAAATAGATTCCTTGTTAAAACCACCGTACTAATTTATTCTTAAATTTGTTATGAATTGCAGAATGATCGCCTGACTCATACAGACAGAGGCTAGTGCAGATGAGCTCTCCTCGCATCAAAACAATCTTCAGTTCAGTAACGCATAGGCAGCTTATCTTGCTCTGTTTATCATGACTAGTGGAGCTCTGGCATTCATAAGCCGTGCCTTCACACGCCGACCACTCATCACCAATATGTTAGTAACAGGAGGACTGTTTGCTGCTGGCGATATTAGCCAACAAACGGTCCGAGGCGTGGACCATTATGACTGGTCAAATACTGCCAGAATTGCATTAGTTACTATGACTTTCAATGGCCCTGCATACATGTACTGGTATCGCTTTCTGGATCGCTGGAGGATGGGTAATCTGTCTGTCGGAACGATTGTTGCTAAAGTCTTTGCAGACCAATTTATAATGGCTCCACCAGGCCTCGTTGCTTTCTTCGGTGGTGAGTTGATTGATGTGACATCCTGTCTTTGGTCCAAAAAATGGGAGCTCTTGGACCATTTAATGGTCATCAGATTTGTGTGTCTATTTGCAGGTCAAGAGTCTATTTTCAAAGATTTCCTACTGGAATGACTCGCTCTGTTATCGACCCAGACATGTCAGTAGGAAAAAAATTAAAATAATTAGTCTTTTGGCATACCATTGGATATTCTCAAGAGCACTGTAGAGGTTATTTTCTGACCATTAAAGGGTTAAGCCATATGGTCTTCTCAAATGGTGCTACATTGTATAGAAATTGTCATTTAACCCTTTAATGGTCAGATTTGGCCAAGAAAATTTAAATATCTGCCTATTGAATATCTGTTCACAGGCCAAGAGAATGCAATTTTTGGAAATTTATGAATGGAATGACTGGCTTGGCTATCGTGCCAGTCATTCCAATGGTAATTGTGCAAAAATTATATTCTCGTGTAAATGGACATTCCAGAAGACTATAACAGAGGCTGGTTTTGGCTGACTTGACCTTTAAAGCGTTCATATATTGACTGAGATGAAGTTTATCTGATATTAGTGATATCTCATACCAGTCTATCATCCACTTACTTGTGACAATGTGGAAAGATAATATTTCAGCATGTCTTATCATATTTTATGATTTACTGCTGTTGACTGTTCTACCTGGATGACCAGTCACCAGTAGAAATCTGTTACAGACCAGGTAAGACCTAGATAATATATAGTCAGACCTGCATTAAGGGACCACCCAAGGGAGACAAAAAAAGTGGTCTTTAATACAGGTGATCTTAACCCAGGTAGCTCAACAAGAAAGAGTAGAAAATCAGAAAGCTTATTGGAAAAGTGTAGAATGTGCTATATGGACACATGTACAATCATTGCTGCTGTTTTGTTGTTGGATTTGTTTTCTTGGAGCCATGACACTATCATAGTGGTGCTTCCCCGAAGGGTTGCTCAGATGACGACGTTACATCCCCTCTGACGGATGTGTCATGCGAATGTAGCATGTATGTGGTAATGGGCTTATATAGATATCATTGTCATGTGTCTTTCACTCCGAGCAGACTGTATTACATGTGCCTCCATCTGATCGTATTGAACATTCTGAAGTCATAATATATAATGTACTCGTATGCTTTAGTAAACACTAGCAGACACGGTAGATTGTGATTTATGAAGGCAATAGCATTACAATCGTACAATATACCAAAATTATGAGACCCAAATGGAAATGATAATTCACACTTCTTTAGAAATTGTATTAATGGAGATAAACATCAACTAAAACTCTTGATAGGCAGAAGAAAACAAAACTGCCGTAATCTCTTAACAAAGGTGTACAACAACCAGGGATTTAGATTTACCTCCTTTGGGCACACCACCTATCTGGTCCGGTATCCATCAATGCTCCTAGAAACTAGAAATTTGAGAGATTGATTTTGAGCCATTTTAGTTTTAATAGCACTATAAGACCTCTGGATGGCCATAAGATGCAATAGCATCCATCTCTGAGCATTTAATTGATTGTAAATCGGTTTATTAGTGTTCATAGCAGCCAGTAGGATTTTAATTTGGGCTCACTTATATGGCTAAGGGGTAAGCTAAATTCCTGAACAATGATCAAAAATACCATTACATTCTACAGACACCAATTTGGAAAGATAAAATTTATGCTAATCCGACGTCTTTAAATTCAGCCTTATTCCCTGCACCATAAGGTATTGAAACAAACTCTCACAACAGGATCTCCTAAGAATTTCAGAAAACTTAACAAATTGTACATGTAAGTACTAGTAAATTTACAGAACAACATATCTAGCTTAGGTGAATGTACTTGATGAATGCATGGTGAAAAAATATGTCCCCTGAAGATATCAGTGCCACACATGTATTGCCGCTATTACTTTTTAATGTAATGTAATGCCGCTGTCCGTTCGGGTGGGCGGGCGGTCGGGCATGCGGACGGCAGAGTGGTTTCCGGATGATAACTCCATTACCGTTTGTCGGATCGCATTGAAACTTCATAGGGTGGTTGGACTTGGTGTTGGGAAGAAACCTATTGAAATCGACGATGATCCAAAATCCAAGATGGCCGCCAGCCACCGACGGCCATCTTGAAAATTGGTTTCCGGATGATAACTCCGTTACCGTTTGTCGGATCGCATTGAAACTTCATAGGATGGTTGGACTAGGTCTTGGGAAGAAAGCTATCGAAATTTACGATGATCCGAAATCCAAGATGGTCGCCAGCCACAGGCGTCCATCTTGAAAATTGGTTTCCGGATGATAACTCCGTTACCGTTTATCGGATCGCTTTGAAACTTCATGGAGTGGTTAGACTAGGTCTGGGGAAGAAACCTATCGAAATTGACAATGATCTGAAATCAAATATGGCCGGCAGCTACCAGTGGCCATATTGAAAATTGGTTTCCGGATGATAACTAAATTTACGATAATCTGAAATCCAATATGGCCACCAGTCAGCCGTAGCCATCTTGAAAATTGGTTTCCGAACGACCCTTTAGCGGATCGCTTTGACACTTAATAAGGATTACTGGTCTGAGGAAGAAATAAATATTTTCTGATAGATGTCATTTATTAGTTTGTCATCATGGCAGGGTATTATGCGCTATTTGCGGAACTCTTGTTTGAGTTGGCATCAAAATGTTGATAACTGTTAGAGAAATGATAAAAACCAAGCAGCTGTTGCATGATGATCAGATGATATCCACCATCTGCTGTCATGAATACAATAGCCACTACATTGTCTTAGCACAAATTATGTAGTTTTCATTTCTAGATTGAATTTTCTACAATTTACATGTTTATCCACATTTCTGATCCAAACTTAAGGTCTAGTTTCCACATATTATAGATTTCAATATTTCATTTTTAAAACAATTGCTGGTCTTTTTTAGATAAAGCGCTTGACACACAGATATGCGCGCAGAGACAGACAGGCATGCAGCCATACATGCACGCACGCAGACACACACACACATGCATGCATGCACGCACGCACGCACACACTACCCTCTTCACCGTTACTGAGCGAGGCTAATAAAAGTTTAACATTCATACGAAAACCTATCATTGGGTGATATATATTTATTTTGCAGGTACAAGGCTACTGGAAAGAAAAGATGACGTCTTCAAAGATGTTCGAGAGAAATTGCCAACAGCTTTTATGGTAAGACCAATGGTCTTCTTAGTAGCAACTCGCAACAAAAAAGTTTGTCTATCAAATGTCTGTAAAATTTATGATATTTCTGACTTTCTTGAGCCTTGTATGTCGCAACTATTGCCTGTCGCTATTGCATGTCGCACTTGTTATTGAATACTACTCTAGCAGCTTATCTTCACGAAGTCAAGTGACACATTTCTCATGCAATAACATGATACATTCCTCACAATCAGATGATACATTCCTCAAATGCTCACGTGACACATCTCATGCGCACCTACATAGCAGATTTCTCACATGGTCACATGACTGTTTCATCACCCAGTCACATAACAGGTGCCTCACCCAGTCACATCACACGTGCCTCACCCAGTCACATAACAGATGCCTCATCCACTCACATAACAGGTGTCTCATCCAGTCACATAACAGGTGCCTCACCCAGTCACATAACAGATGCCTCATCCACTCACATAACAAGTGCCTCATCCACTCACATAACAAGTGCCTCATCCACTCACATAACAGATGTTTCACCCAATTACATAACATGTGCTTCAGACGGACACATGACGTGTGCTTCACCCAGTCACATAACAGGTGCTTCAGTCAGTCACATGACAGGTACCTCAGACAGTCACATGACAGATGCTTCAGACAATCACATAACAGGTGCTTCACCCAGTCACATGACAGGTGCTTCAGACAGTCACATAACATGTGGTTCAGACAGTCACGTAACAGGTACTTCAGCCAGTCACATGACAGGTACTTCAGCCAGTCACATGACAGGTGCTTCCCCCAATCAAATAACAGGTGCCTCAGACAGTCACATAACATGTGCTTCAGACAGTCACATAACAGGTGCTTCAGACAGTCACATAGCAGGTGCTTCACACAGTCACATGACAGGTGATTCAGACAGTCACATGACAGGTGCTTCAGACAGTCACATAACAAGTGCTTCAGACTGTCCCATGACAGGTGCTTCAGACAGACACATAACAGGTGCTTCAGACAGACACATAACAGGTGCTTCTGACAGACACAACAGATGCTTCAGACAGTCACAACAGGTGCTTCACCCAGTCACATGACAGGTGCTTCTCCCAGTCACATGACAGGTGCTTCTCCCAGTCACATGACAGGTGCTTCTCCCAGTCACATAACAGGTGCCTCACCCAGTCACATCACACGTGCCTCACCCAGTCACATAACAGATGCCTCATCCACTCACATAACAGGTGCCTCATCCAGTCACATAACAGGTGCCTCACCCAGTCACATAACAGGTGCCTTACCCAGTCACATAACAGATGCCTCATCCACTCACATAACAGGTGCCTCATCCGGTCACATAACAAGTGCCTCATCCACTCACATAACAGATGTTTCACCCAATTACATAACATGTGCTTCAGACGGACACATGACAGGTGCTTCACCCAGTCACATAACAGGTGCTTCAGTCAGTCACATGACAGGTGCTTCAGACAGTCACATGACAGATGCTTCAGACAATCACATAACAGGTGCTTCACCCAGTCACATTATTGGTGCTTCAGACAGTCACATAACATGTGGTTCAGACAGTCACGTAACAGGTACTTCAGCCAGTCACATGACAGGTACTTCAGCCAGTCACATGACAGGTGCTTCCCCCAATCAAATAACAGGTGCCTCAGGCCCTCAGACAGTCACATAACATGTGCTTCAGACAGTCACATAACAGGTGCTTCACCCAGTCACATGACAGGTGCTTCTCCCAGTCACATGACAGGTGCTTCTGACAGTCACATAACGGGTGCTTCAGACAGTCACATAACATGTGCTTCAGACAGTCATGGGACAGGTGCTTCAGACAGTCATGTGACATGTTCTTCAGACAGTCACATGACAGGTGCTTCAGACAGTCACATAACAGGTGCTTCATCCAGTCACATGACAGGTGCTTCTCCCAGTCACATGACAGGTGCTTCAGGTTGTTCAAGGCAACCTGATTGGCCCATATTTGCCAGGTAGCCATCTTTGATGACCTTGTTTTCGCGAAAATGACTTCTCATGAACCGCTGAAGGGATAGGTCTGAAATTTGGTAAATATGCTTAGGGACCAAGGTTCATTCAAGTTTGTTCAAGGGAAGTTTGTACGTTAAAAAACATGGCCACCATCAAACAATCAAAATTTAGCGTTTGTTGGTCATATTGGCTTTTTTGTATTTGATGTATTTTGATGGCGAAAATTGCTTTATATATGCTTATCAGTGTGGCGAGTTCAAATATGCCACTTTCGAGACCATCGGATAAACGGTTTGGCTGCCATCTTGGTTTGTTTTCCTGCCATAGGCTCCCATAGTAAGGCAATTGGCCCATAGTAAAGCAATGGGGAATTCTTTAAACGACTTCTTCTCAAGAACCACTTGGCCAATTTCAATTATATTTTGGAGGAAGCATTCATAGGGCATAGAGATCTAAGTTTGTTCAAACGAAGCGGATCGGTCAAAATCCAAGATGGCCGTCGGCCAAAATGGCTGATTTTTAGAAACACTTTAAAAAATCTCTGAAACCGCTTGAGGAATTGATTCAAACCTCATAACACATCATCTGTAGCAGCAGTAGACCCAAGTTTGTTAAAGGCAACCTGATTGGATGAATTGCTTGGTGGCCATCTTGGATGACCTAGTTTTCGCGAAAACGACCTCCCGAACCACTGAAGGGATAGAGCTGAAATTTTGTAAATATGCTTAGGGACCAAGCGCCTTTCAAGTTTGTTGAAGGGAAGTTTGTTTGTTAAAAAACATGGCCACCATCAACCAATCAAAATTCAGCGTTTCTAGGTCATATTGGCTTTTTTGTATTTGATGTATTTTGATGGCGAAAATTGCTTTATATATGCTTATCAGTGTGGCGAGTTCAAATATGCCACTTTTGAGACTGTCGGATAAAGGCTTTGGCTGCCATCTTGGTTTGTGGTTTGTTTTCCCGCCAAAGGCTCCCATAGTAAAGCAATGGCCCCATGGTAAAGCAATGGGGAATTCTTTAAACGACTTCTTCTCAAGAAACACTGGGCCGATTTCAATTACATATGGGAGGAAGCATTCATAGGACATAGAGATCTAAGTTTGTTCAAATGAACCCGATCGGCCAATTTGTCCGGCACCATCTTGGATTTAGGCCGATTTCAGGAAACGTCTTTAAAAATCTTCTCCGAAACGGCTTGGGGGATTGATGCAAACCTCATAAAATATGATTTATGGCAAGGGAACTTGATTGGTCAAATGGTTCGGCAGACATGTTGGTTGACCTAGTTGTAGTGAAAATGACTTATTCTCCAGAAGCGCTGAAGGGGTCAGGCCGAAATTTGGCAGATATGATTAGGGCCTAAGGGCCATTAAAGTTTGTTTAAGAGAAGTTGATCCATCAAAAAACATGGCCGCCGTGGGCCAATCAAAATATAGCATGTTTGGTGGCAATATTGTATTTTTTTATTTGATGGATTTTGAGGCCGAAATTGTTTTTATATGTGTTTTTGGGTATTCTGATATCAAATTTGTAATTTTCGAAACTGTCGGATAAATGGTTTGCTGGCCATCTTGTTGATAAAGAGCACTCAAGTGTTACATATGCAATGGCGACCATCCATCGTCTGGCATCCGTCAACTTTTCCTTTAAACAACTTCTTCTTAAGAACCACTGGGCCGATTTTAATTATATTTGGCAGGAAGCATGCTTAGGGTATAGGGATTCAAGTTTGTGCAAGCGGAACCGGTCGGCCAAAATCCAAGATGGCCGTCTGCCAAATCGGCCGATTTTGAGAAATGTCTTTGAAAATCTTCTCCGAAACCGCTCAGCGGATCGATTCAAAATTCATGGAATATCATCTAGACGTGTAGCTGAATCAAGTTTGTTCAAGGGAACGTGATACTCCGTGTGGTCCGGTGGCCATCTTGGATGACCTACTTTTCGCGAAAACGACTTCTCAAGAACCACTGAATGGATCGGGCCCAAATTTGGGAAATATTATTAGCTCACCTGACCTCAAAGGCCAAGTGAGCTTATGTGTGGCGACCGTCCATTGTGTCCGTCGTCCGTCCGTCCATCCATCAACTTTTCCTTTAAACGACTTCTCAAGAACTGCTGGGCCAATTTCAATTATATTTGGCAGGACACATCCTTAGGGCATAGGGATCCAAGTTTGTTCAAATGAAGCCAATCGGCCAATTAGGCCGGTAGCCATCTTGGATTTTGGCCGATTTTTAGAAACGTCTAAAAATCTCCGAAACCGCTTGAGGGATTGAAGGAAACCTGATGAAATATGATCTAGAGCAAGCGCTCAACCAAATTTGTTCACGGGAGCTTAATTGGTCAAAAAATTTGGCGGCCATCTTGGTTGACCTAGTTTCAGCGAAAATAACTTCTCCAGAACCGCTGACGGGATCAGGCTGAAATTTGGCAGATATGATTAGGGACTAAGGGCCAGTAAAGTTTGTTCAAGAGAAGTTGATCCGTCAAAAAACATGGCCGCCATGGGCCAATCAAAATATAGCATGTTTGGCGGCCATATTGGATTTTTTTTATTTGATGGATTTCGAGGTCGAAATTGGGTTTTTATAGGTTTGTGGGTATTCTGATCTCAAATTTTCAATTTTCGAAACTGTCGGATAAACGGTTTGGCGTCCATCTTGGATCATTTTCCCGCCAAAAGCTCCCATACTAAAGCAATGGGAAATTTAAAATATCTTCTTGAGTACTGTTGGGCTGATTTCAATTATATTTGGCATGAAGCATCCTTAAGGCATAGAGATTCAAGTTTGTTCAAACGAACCCGATCGGCTAATTTGGCCGGCGACCATCTTGGATTTCGGCCAATTTTTTTTTAAATGGCTTTAAAAATGTTCTCCCAAACCATTTGAGGGATCGATTCAAACCTCACGAAATATGGTCTAGGGTAAGCGCTGAATCAAGTTTGTTCAAGGGAAATTGATTGACGAAATGGTTCAGCGGCCATCTTGGATGACCTAATTTTCACAAAAACACCGTCCCCAGAACCGCTGAAGCGATCAGGCTGAAATTTGTGATATATAATTAGCAACTAAGGGCGATTAAGATTTGTTCAAGAGAAGTTGATTCATCGAAAAACATGGCCGCGGTGGACCAATCAAAATATAGTGTGTTTGGCAGCCATATTGGATTTTTTTATTTGATGGATTTTGAGGCCGAAATTTGTTTTATATAGGTTTTTGGGTATTCTGATCTCAAATTTGCAATTTTTGAACTGTCGGATAAACGGTCTGGCAGCCATCTTGGATCATTTTCCTGCCAAAAGCTCCCCCATACTAAAGCAATGGGAAATTTAAAATGTCAACGGCCAAGTGAGCTTATGTTGTGGCGACCGTCCGTCCGTCCATCCGTCAACTTTTCCTTTAAACGACTTCTCAACAACTGCTGGACCAATTTCAATTATATATGGCAGGACACATTTTTAGGGCATAGGGATCCAAGTTTGTTCAAATGAAGCCAATCGGCCAATTTGGCCGGTGGCCATCTTTGATTTCGGCCGATTTTTAGAAATGTCTTGAAAAATCTCGTTTTCAGAAACAGCTTGGGGAATCGATTCAAAACTTATGAAACCTCATCTAGGCAAAGAGGTCAGCCAAGTTTGTTCAAGACAACTTGATTGACTGAATGGTTCGGCAGCCATCTTGGATGACCTAGGTTTCCCGAAAACGACTTCTCCAGAATCGCTGAATCAATCAGGCCAAAATTTGGGAGATATGATTAGGGAGTAAGGGCCATTAAAGTTTGTTCAAGGGATGTTGCTCCGTCAAAAAACATGGCCGCCGTGGGCCAATCAAAATATAGCATGTTTGGCTGCCTATATTGGTTTTTTTTTTATTTGATTAATTTTGAGGCCAAAATTGGTTTTATATAGGTTTTTGGTTATTCTGATCTCAAATTTGCAATTTTCGAAACTGTCGGATCAACGGTTGGCAGTCATCTTGGATCATTTTCCCGCCAAAAGCTCCCATACTAAAGCAATGGGAAATTTCAAATATTTTCTCAAGAACTACTGGGACGATTTCAATTATATTTGGCATGAAGCATCCGTAAGGCATAGAGATTCAAGTTTGCTCAAACGAACCCGATCGGCCAATTTGGCCCGCGACCATCTTGGATTTCGGCCGATTTTTAGAAATGTCTTTAAAAATCTTCTTCCAAACCATTTGAGGGATCGATTCAAACCTCACGAAATATGATCTAGGTTAAGCGCTGAATCAGGTTTGTTCAAAGGAACTTGATTGACCAAATGGTTCAACGGCCATCTTGGATGACCTAGTTTTCACAAAAACGACTTCTTCCCCCCCTCACCCCTTGCTGAAGCGATCAGGCCGAAATTTGTGATATATAATTAGCAACTAAGGGTGATTAAGGTTTGTTGATTCATCGAAAAACATGGCCGCTGTGGACCAGTCAAAATATAGTGTTTGGCAGCCATTTTGGATTTTTTTATTTGACAGATTTTTAAGCCGAAACTTGTTTTATGTAGGTTTTTGTGTATTCTGATCTCAAATTTGCAATTTTCGAAACTGTCGGATAAACGGTTTGGCAGCCATCTTGGATCATTTTCCCGCCAAAAGCTCACATACTAATGCAATGGGAAATTTAAATGTCTTCTCGAGAACTACTGGGCCGATTTGAATTATATTTGGCAGGAAGCATCCTTATGGCATGAGATTTCATTTTGTTCAAACGAAGTCGATCGGCCAGTTTGGCCGGTGGCCATCTTTGATTTTGGCCGATCTTTAGAAATGTCTAAAAATCGTGTTCTCCGAAACGGCTTGGGGAATCAATTCAAAACTTATGAAACCTCATCTAGGCAAAGAGGTAAGCCAAGTTTGTTCAAGACAACTTGATTGACCGAATGGTTCAGCAGCCATCTTGGATTGCCTAGTTTTCCCGAAAACGACTTCTCCAGAACCGCTGAAAGGATCAGGCCAAAATTTGGGAGATATGATTAGGTACTAAGGGCCATTAAAGTTTGTTCAAGGGAAGTTGCTCCATCAAAAAACATGTCCGCCGTGGGGAAATCAAAATGTAGCATGTTTGGCGGACATATTGGATTTTTTTATTTGATGGATTTTGAGGCCAAAATTGGTTCTATATATGTTTTTGGGTATTCTGAGCTCAAATTTGCAATTTTAGAAACAGGTGGATAAACGGTTTGGCGGCCATCTTGGATAATTTTCTCGTCAAAAGCTCCCATGCTTAAGCAATGGGAAATTTAAAATGTCTTCTCGAGAACTACCAGGCCGATTTCAATTATATTTGGCAGGAGCAGCCTTAGGGCATAAGGATCCAAGTTTGTTCAAATGAACCCGATCAGCCAATTTGCCCAGCGGCCATTTTGGATTTCGGCCAATTTCAGGAAATGTCTTTAAAAATCTTCTCCGAAACCACTTGCAGAATCTTCATCTAGGCCACGAGGTAAGCCAAGTTTGTTCAAGAGGACTTGATTTACCAAATGGTTTGACGACCATCTTAGATGACCTGGTTTTCACGAAAATGACTCCTTCAGAACCGCTGAAGCGAACACGCCAAAATTTGGGCCATTAAAATTTGTGCAAGGGAAGTTGATCCATCAAAAAAACATGGGCGCCGTGGGCCAATCAAAATGTAGTCTGTTTGGCAGCCATATTGCACTTGCAAAAATGTCCACCAACTCATTTAAAAGACTGCTAAACCACCCACCAACAATTTTGATAAAAATTTATGGTGCTCCAGGTGAGTGACACAGGCCCCTTGGGCCTCTTGTTGGAATTTTAGAACTGGAATGACTGGCTCGTTTACAGAGCCACTAGCTCGTTTACAGAGCCAGTCATTCCAGTGGTAAAATCAAAAAAATTAATGGTCTTTTCTTTCCCAAAACCATTGCAGAGTCCATCTTTGGGTGACTTGGTCATTAAAAGGTTAATAGGCATGCCGGCTAAAACCAGCCTTCGCTGGTCTTGAGGAATTTCCATTTGCAGGCCAAGATAAAACTATTATTGGAAATTTACCATTGGAATGACTAATGATGAAGGCAGTTATTCCAGTGGTAAATTTTCAGAAATAGTTTTCTCTTGGCCTGCAAATGGACATTGACTGAGCAAAAAAGTAAATTTTCATTTTTTTAAATCTTGACCATTAATGGGTTAATCAACGTCCCTAGATCTGTGTGATGAATGTACGGGTAAAAGTGTGAATGAGATTAATATTAATGTTTGATTGTATTCTGTATTGCAGCTAGGCTTGTTCTTCTGGCCACCAGTACAGTCCATTAACTTCCGCTTTGTTCCATCACATTTGAGAGTGGTCTATGTAGCCGGTCTGTCATTTATCTGGACCAATGTCTTATGTTACATCAAGTCAATGGTAAGGTGTATGCGCTGTATAAACAGTAATTGCCCAGTGTCCATATCTTGCCTAAAATTTGTCACGCCCTTCAAATAGTGGAGGATGCCACAACATGCATATCCCAATTGACATGCAGAATGTCTTGGCATGCAGGCTGCAACCTTTTTAGTTCACTGTAGGCTTAGCATCCAGAAACAGCTACAGATTGTGTTACTCATTCTGCACGACAAAATTACTAAATATCTCTGCATCATTGCGGTAGTTGATCTCTTGACATGAAAGAATAGATTGCTCGGTCAATGATGCATCATCACAAATCCCCCCCCCCCCCCCCCGTGTTGATCTTTTGACACCCTGCTGTCCAACAGTTTCGGAGGAGTTGCATTATTAGCTCACCTGGCCAGAAAGATCAGACGAGCTTATGCCATGGCGCTGTCCATTGTCTGTCTGTCCGTCCGTCAAATCGCTTCTCCTTAATGATTTGACGACTTTTTATCGAATTTTGCTTTGTCAATTTTTTGGGTGAAAACTTTAGTTGTTATTAGCACCAGAGAAAGATTGTTATGCTTGCTTTCATGCCCCCATATACCTATACCAGCTCATACCCTCAACCAGGCTTCTGGTAGAGTACACTCTCACCATACAGCCTGCATTAGACTGGCACGAGTCTATACTCACTCCTCTAAGACCTAGGTCAAAGTGCATGCGCAGAGGAGACTAAGAGTAACATAGAATCACTTTCAAATTTTTCTGCTAACAGAAAGGTTTGTTTTGCGCCAGTCTAAGTTTTTTTGTGCTTGCCATCTGTGCCAGATATTTATTTAAAAGGATTACTTCTTAATATCATGCCTGCAATGAAGTCCTTATTATCTAAGTTACGTGGTCGAGTAACTTTATGGTTTTATATGATTACTTGTACTTTTGTTTCTTTATTACTGGTTTTCGTGGTAGTCGACTATGCCTTACCATTTATACACTCATTAAAAACCCTCTAAGTAGGATTGTTAAAAATATCAATCCTAAGTTCTCTTACTCTTTATCTGAAGAGTTCAAAGTTTATTTCTGTAACTTTTACTTTACAAGACTATGATTTTGAATCTTCGTTTTCCCGCCTTTTCTAGCATGTGCTTTCTCTGCCTTTGTTAGGCGTTTGTTAGAGATGGCTAGCGATTTCAGAAGCTGTATGCTTCATCTTTTCCTATTTTTTCATTTATAGGATTCTGATATCAGCAGAAAAGGTGAAATGTACGGCATCTAAGTGTGATTGCCATCACCCCTCTGAATTCGCAGGGAACGTGTGCCTTAAGTGTACACCATGTACACCTCTCGTTATGTGCGGTATTTGCAAGGGGTGGTCGCCAGTCTTATAAAAGGTTTATTTCAAGGATTTCGTTTTGGAAGCGCTGGTGGCCTCTGATCGCTCCCCTCCTATTGCTCCAAAGGGCAAACAATCTAGCCCTCCTAAATAAGCTCCAGCAGCAGTGGAAGGGGGAAGCCTCCATCTACTAGTCAGAATAGCAATGCAGTTTTGGCCCTTTTCATCTGTTTTGAGTCATTTGTCTCTGTTTTAACTCAATCTTTGGACGAGCATATTTCTTCAGCCATTCGGGCAGTGAAAGCAGACAATGACTCGGAAGGAACCGGTCAGAATCCTAAAGGCCATGTCCGTAAGTGGGGGAAAACCGTGTCCCTCACTACGAGACAAGTGGCGAGCTCACCTACGGCCAGGGTAAAGGATAGCAAGAAGAGAATGGTGGGCTCATGCAGTTCACCAAATTCTCAAGCCTATGTAAATCTTGGGGCCAGGCATGACCCTAAAGTGGTGGTGCCAGACGTGTCCGGTTCACCTGTTGCCATCGTCAAAGTCACTGTGGTTCCAGTTATGCACAACGTTCGTAGGTCGCTTGTTTTCGATTCCTGCTAGTTTTGAGGATAGTTTGAAAGGCCAGGGAAAAGGATAGCAAGAAGAGAATGGTGGGCTCGTGCAGTTCACCAAATTCTCAAACCCAAGTAAATGTTGGGGCTAGGCAAGACCCTAAAGTGGTGGTGCCGGACGTGTCCGGTTCACCTATTGCCAACATAAAAGTCACTGTGGTTCCAGTTATCGCCTGATTCGATTCCTGCTATTTTTGAGGATAATTTGAATGTTTCTTCATGATCCTAGTCGACTTACGGTGTTAGCTTCCGGTTCCTGTTCTTCCGCTTCCCGTTTGTCTTCCGGTTTTATGGATCACTTGGGTCTGCATGATCCTCGTCAACTTCCGGTTTTTCAGCTTCCAGTCTTCGCGCTTCCGTTTCCCATGTGATTTCCGGTTTGACTGATCTGCAGGATCTTCAGGATCCTGGTCAGTTTCCATCTTCCATTTCTGGTTCACATATTTCCGGTCTTTCCTTGACTTCCGGTTCACGTATTTACGGTTCCAAGATTTTTGTTGTCGCTTCCATTTTTCATTCATCTGGGGATAGGGTCGCTTACGGTCCCAGGGACATCAATTTCCGTGTTCGTTTTTTTAGGTCCTAGTCATCATCTGGCCTAAGAGTTAGTCTTATTTTCGCAATTGCTGTAAAGAATCGGAATATTCAATGGCTGAAAATCTTCATACAGAGACATTGACAGTCTTTTGAATTTATACAGACATTCAGCGTTTATTCTTTGGCAGTAACAGTATTTCAACGTAATTAAAGACTCTTCCGACTGGTTCCCGTATGGGTTTTGGTTTAGCTTATTTTCATATGCGCTTATCGTAGGTTTATATAGAACACTCAGCTGATAAGGCAGTTGTATTCTTCCGTCAAGCGGTGTATTTTCAGTTAGTCTTAACGTTCCCATGCTTGTTATTTAATATGGTCTTCTTTCGGATTTAGTTTATTTATTGACTTATTTATTTCTCTTTCTGTCTAAGTTTCTACACATCATTTCTAGATACGTAATTTTTCTTTCATCCGCCTTTAGATGGCCAGTTGTCTTCGGGCCGTTCAGCCTTTTCTCTCGCTCCTTTCTCCTCTTATGTTGGCAGGTTGACATATTTATTTTAACCTAATGGAGTTAATTCGTTGCCATTCTTCTCCCATAATTTTTTATTCTAAATCTCGGCTTTTATTTCTTCTTTTCCTTTTATGGGTTATTTCTCCTTTCTTAGTGTCCTTTTATTCTTGTGGACATTATTCTTGGTTCCATTCTCTTCTCGGGGTTCTCTCTCTTGATTCTGTTCCCTTTCAGTGACTGTCAGTCTTTTCTTCTGTCGTCATGGTTACAGCGAGTCATTTCACCCTGGTTTCATGTCGCCTCTGTCATTTCAGCGTTTTTCTCCCTTTCGCTATTATTTTTCAAATTTTGGCCTACCTTTAGTTTTATCCCTTTACTTAAGTTTGTTCTTTCCTTACATCCCGGCGTCAGTTATTCTTGGCTAGTAAATTTACATTGTTCTTTCCTCCTACTTCCGGTAGCTGTCGATCGTTGTCTTATCTGTCGGTTTGATAGATTCCTTTCCCTTTTTTCATTTTCCCCTTTAATTCCTTTCACGATATCTTTCTATCTTATTGTAGTTTTCTGGGTTTTTCTCCTAGATCAGAGTTTATTGTGCTGATCCTTGAAGTTGTCTTTATGCATGTTTATTTTATAGCTTTATTTTTTCTATAGACTTTTCTGTATTATTCAGTTCCTTCTTGTCATTCTCAGTAGATGGTTTTCAGTTGTTTTTTCTGTACCTTGGTTTCTATCCTGTGGGAGCTGTTGTGTGAGATCAGATTTTCTGTCGTGTAAGTTTAATATCTTCTTAATAGCCTTACGTCTCTTATTTTTTCTTGTCTGATTAGTATGTTCCTCGAATTATTTTTATATTTTCCTTCCTCTTTTTAGTTGTTCTCATAGAGGTTCTTTACTAGGTCTTACTCGGTGCGCTGAGTGGTCGCAGACTGTAGTCCTCTATAACCACATTTTCTTCTCTGGCTCCAGGTTAACTGTGTGACCTCCGGTAATCAGGGGCATTTTATAGTCAGGGTGGATAATAACAACGTCCACAGGTACTGCTTATTTTCTCTGATATCCGTGTTACGGGGCGGTCCTTCACCCTGCCAAGTTGATGCCAGCCGGCTCCATTGTTTGGAGCTGGTGGATCTAGTGCGACTTCTTCACCCTTCGCCGGATGGTTGATTCGGGGTCGGAGGGGTCTGAGGAGAGCACTTGTATGATGCGGTAGCTCATGTGTGCTCTAGTGTGGCTGTGTTTGTTAAAGTGCCTGGACACTGGTGTCTCATAACGCTGAGTTACGCCATAGTTTATAGGCGTTAACATGCTCTTCTGGGATGGCGGGCTTTTTGTAGCCTGTTTTATCCCATTGGGGTTTCTGGCGGCTCATGGAGGGGAGGGGCTCCTTAGTTTCCGCCACCCTCCTTCTTTTCCTTTCCCTAGTGGGCAGCACGGTGGGTGGGTCCACCATGCTTGAGCTGGGGGCCCCTTTGGTGGGTGTGTTGTGGCTATTCTTTGTGGATAGGTCAGTTTTTGACAGCTGTCTTAATAATTCCAAATCTATGGAATCGATTGTGAGCCCCGAGATGGAGGGCATCACAATCTCCGTCTCGGTGGCTGCTTTGTCATTCTTGGCAGTATTCATGTTTTTAACAGATTAATAACAATGTCTCAAACACTTCGAGTCTTATGAGATATCCTGATGCTTGTTCACAATGGTGTGAATTCAAGTAAAGTCTGAATGGCCTTTGGGGTCTGAGGGGGTTCCTTATATACTCTCCCTGGGGGCCTCCAGTCACTTTTTGGCGGGTATAGGGTGTTTCACACATTCGTGGAGGCATGGCGGCCTTATGGGTGGGTGGTATATGGCGGTCTGGAGGCTTGGCGGCCTAGCGGTTTGGCAGCCTTTTTTGGCGGCCTGGCATTATTTTGGCGGTATATTTTGTTAGGGATTTTTTGGGGTGTTATGCCTGTTTTGTTTTGCCATTTTGTCCAGACATTTTTCGCGATATGTAGGCGGTGGTGCCTATCTGAGGTGACCATTCAAAGATGTGATCTAACACTGAGACATCTCGTGTGTCTGTTGGTTTAGATATGATTCAGACTTTAAGCGTTTCATTCTGTTGAACTCATCAGAGGAATAGAGTGGCCTCATACGATTGTGTTGGCCTAGGTGGGGCTTTATGTGTCCCCCATCTGGTGTTTGTCAGCATTTGTGTTTGCTGTGTATGTGTGCAGGCACGCGTGTGTGTGGGTGATTGCATGAACGCTTGTGTGTCCGCTTGCAGAAGACAACAACAGTTTTCATTTTATTGAAAGGTAAAAAGCGACTGGAGGCCCCCAGGGAGAGTATATAAGGAACCCTCTCAGACCCCAAAGGCCGTTCAGACTTTACTTGAATTCACACCATTGTGAACAAGTGTCAGGATATCTCATAAGACTCGAAATATTTGAGACGTTGTTATTAATCCACATTTTATAATTAAATAATACATCCTGATTTCTCCAGGCCTTATCCAATAGTTTATATACTTCAATCATATCTTCCCTGTCTCCAGTTAGATAATGTTGACAAATTTAACACTCTAAGTCTTCTTTCCTTTCCTTTTACCTTTTAGTTCTCCCCTTCAAGGCTGGTTTGGGGGATGGGAGGAGGTGTGTGTATGTGTGTTGCTGATTTTTCATGTCATTCGATTACTCACTTTTTGACAGTTGATTTACATTCTGCATCATGCAAGGCTGTATCAGAATACAATATTTTGGCTCAATTGTAATTTAGTCTTTGATGTTTATTAATTTCATCCAAGGAGAGCATTTAAAAGCTCTCCTTTAATCTCATATCTTTTGATCAGGGTTTAGATATTTTACTCCTTACATGTAAGCACAGATTTAATATCATACAAAGGTATTTGCAAATTTTCATTCTGCTATAACAGCGATCACTCGCCTATTCCTGATCGTGGAGAGGAATTTTTTTTTTAGCTCGCCACGATTTTCTAGTATTTAAGCCCGGGTTTAGCATGAAACAGTCCATGTTATGTAGATTTCATTTTATTCTTTCTTCTGTTGATAGAGTGGGAGTTCTTGGTCTATCGCTATTATATTTTATTGATCTCATTCTGACATCTATTTCTGGGTCTCTCTTATTATGTTGAAAGATTTCAGAATTTCATTTCCATTTGCTTTCTTGTTAAAGGAAGAGTTGTCTGGAAGGATACTAGGCTGGTAGGTTTCAGAACTTGTATACACAATTTTTTGGGCGGCCATCTTGCATTTTCTGGAAAATGGCGGGAAATTGTTCAAAATGCTACTCCTCATTAACTGCTTGTGCAATTTTAACCAAACTTGGTTGGAAGGAATACTAAACTGGTAGATTTCAGAATTTGTATAAAGAATTTTGATTGGTCCATTTTTCTGGCGGACATCTTGGATTTTCTGAAAATTTTGGGAAATCTGTTAAAAGGCAGCTGGAAGGACCCTAAAGTGGTATACTTCAGAGCTTGTCTACAGAATTGTGATTGGTCAATTTGTTCTGTTAGGTGGCCCTCTTGAATTGTCCGTAAAATGGCTGAAAATCGTCTACTCCTCATTAACTACTTATGCGATTTCAACCAGACTGGCTGGAACGAGCCTAGGGCAGATAGGTTTCAGAACTTGCATACAGAATTTTGATTGGTCAATTTTTCCAGCGCCCATTTTGGATTTTATGACTATTGTGGGAAATCAGTTAAAAGGCTACTCCTCATTAACCCCTTGTATGATATCAACCAAACTCAGCTGGAAGAACCCTAGGTTGGTACGCTTGAGAACTTGTACACAGAATTTTGACAGCTTTAGTTTGATGGTGGCCATTTTGGATTTTCCGCAAAATCGGAATTCATATAATATGCTACTCTTCATTAATCGCTTGGGCAATTTCAATCAAATTTGACTAGAAGGATCCTATTGTCGTAGCGTTTATAAATTCGGAATTTTGATAGCTCAATGTTTTGGCAGCTATCTCTGATTTTCTGAAAGTTTTCCGGAACCATTTAAATATGGTACTCCTTCAATCAATAGCCCAATTTCAACAAAACTTGGTTGGAATGATCCTATGATGGTAGGTTTCAACATATTAAACGAGTTTTGATTGGTCAATTTTTTGGCGCCCATTTTAGATTTTCCAAAAATCATCCATCATGTCTTTAAATGCCAATGTTTATAATGTAACAAATATTGAATATTGAACTACTGTCGAGCAAATCAAAATCTTTGCTAAGTGAACATCCATTTGCAGGCCAAGTGAGTCTTGAAAATCTAATACTGGAATGACTGTCTCGGTTAGCAAGCCAGTTATTCCAGTGGTTAAATTTCAAAAATCTTTTCTTGGTCTACAATTGGACGTTTCTAAAGATGGCTGCAAAGGCCAAATTTGGCAGTTATAGGGTTAATTTATTTTAACACTCTACCTACATTGAATCGAAGCATACGTGTACTAATGTCCAGAAGTTTATTTTTCAGTCTACGGAGGAGCTAGTGGATCCAGATGAGCAGAGGAATTCTACATGACTTCACTGAAAACTGTGACTCTGAATGTATGACAGTTACTTTATTGAGGAAAAGTTGTCACAAGAGCCTTTTAAAATGGCTTTTATATGTTGTGGGTTTTAATTCAAATTTGCTAATTAGTCTGCTGTAATTTCTATGAAGACGAAATAAGTTGAAGATGGTATTTATCACTTATAAGCTATAATTTCTGCAAATTGGGCATAATTTTGATGATTTTATTGCAGTGTTTATCGTCTTTTAAATAGTGTGGTAATGCATAATTACCAACACACAAAGAAATATGGAATTGATCTGTGGTGTAATTTTATTAGTGTATGTCAAATGTCATAGATATTCATACATATTAACCATTTTACTGTACAATCACAGTTTCCGCCGCCAACAAAGGTGTTGACTATTTTGACATTAATTTGACTGGAAACTATTGGCACAATACAGTAAACCCTGCTCAAGAGATCACCTGCTTAATGGACCAAATGATGATGAGAGGTTTCAAAGTGGCAGATGCCCAATAGAGGAATCCAATCTGTCAGTTAAGTATATGGCATCATAATCAATTACGTCACATGTAAACTGACATCAGAGTCAACTACGTAATGAATGTCCATCAGGAGCTTTGAAAGCCTGTCAGTTGTACGAATTGTATCTTGTTAGCTCACTTGGCCTGAAAGGGCCATTAGAGTTTGTTCAAGAGAAGTTGATCCGTCAAAAAACATGGCCGCCATGGGCCAATTAAAATATAGTGTTTGGCGGCCATATTGGATTTTTTTATTTGATGGATTTTGAGGCCGAAATTGGTTTTGTATGTGTTTTATGGTATTCTGAGATCAGATTTGAAATTTTCGAAACTGTCGGATAAATGATTTGGTGGCCATCTTGGATCATTTTCCCGCCAAAAGCTCCCATACTAAAGCAATGGAAAATTTAAAATGTTTTCGTCTGGAAAACTACCTGACCGATTTCAATTATATTTGGCAGGAAGCATCCTTAAAGATTTTCTCTGGAGCCGCTTATGGGATTGATGCATATCTGATGAAATATGATTTAGGGCAAGAACTGAACAGAGTTTGTTCAAGGGAACTTGATTTGTAAATTTGTTCACGGGAACTTGATTGGTCAAATGGTTTGGTGGTCATCTTGGTTGACCTAGTTGTAGCGAAAACAACTTCTCCAGAACCGCTGAAGGGATCGGGCCAAAATTTGGCAGATATGATTAGGGACTAAGGGCCATTGAAGTTTGTTCAAGGGATGTTGATCCATCAAAAAATCTGAATGCAATGGGTCAATCAAAATATAGCATGTTTGGTGTCCATATTCGATTTTTTTATTTGATGGATTTTGTGGCCGAAATTGGTTTTATGTGTTTTTGGGTATTCTGATCTCAAATTTGCAATTTTTGAAACTGTCGGATAAATGGTTCGGTGGCCATCTTGTTGATAAAGAGCATTCTAGTTGAAATGCTTATGGTCCAGGTGAGCAATACAGGCCCCTTGGGCCTCTTGTTACTATTTAATAAACATTCTGTTGACTATTACGAAATTATTTGACTGGTCGAAATATTCAACAGCTTACATGTATAGTTTTCCGGAAATTGACTCGGGGCGTGCATGGATCGATTGATCCCAACACGGGGAAAGCATTATGGAGCTTAGCTAGAGATGGGCGGACCATAGCTAAAAGTTGATTCATGAATTCTCAGGATTCTGTATACTCACCATTTAGCCCTTGAACCATCAAGGCAGCTAAAACCAGCTTCAGCAGTTGGCAATTCACTAGTCCATCGTAAAATGAGACAGCACAGATATAAGGCAGCCACGCATTTATAGGCATTATTAGCTTACCTGGCCTGAAAGGCCAAGTGAGTTTATCCCATGGCGACTGTCCGTCATCCGTCCGTCTGTCAACTTTTCCTTTAAACGACTTCTCAAGAACCACTAGGCCAATTTCAATTATATTTGGCAGCAAGCATCCGTAGGGAATAGAGATCCAAATTTGTTTAAACGAAGCCAATCGGCCATTTTGGCTGGTGGCCATCTTGGATTTTGGCCGATTTTAGGAAACGTCTTTAAAGATCTTCTCCGAAACTGCTTGGGGAATCAATTCAAAACTCATGAACCATCATCTAGGTAAAGAGTTAAGCCAAGTTTGTTCAAGAAGACTTGACTCACCAAATGTTTCTGTGGCCATCTTGGATGACCTATTTTCCCCAAAAACGACCTCCAGAACTGCTGAAGGTATCAGGCCAAAATTTGGGAGATAAGATTGGGGACTAAGGGCCATTAAAGTTTGTTCAAGGGAAGTTGATGTGTCAAAAACCATGGCCACCATGGGCCAATCAAAATGTAGCGTGTTTGGTGGCCATATTGGATTTTTATATTTGATGGATTTTGAGGCCAAAATTGGTTCTATATATGTATTTGGGTATTCTGAGCTCAAATTTGCCATTTTCGAAACTGTCGGATAAACGGTTTGGCAGCCGTCTTGGATTATTTTCCCGCCAAAGGCACCCATGTTAAAGCAATGGGAAATTTAAAATTCTCTAGAACTGCTAAGCCGATTTCAATTATATTTGGCAGGAAGCATCCTTAGGGCATAGGGACACAAGTTTGTTGAAATGAAGCCGATCAGCTAATTTGGCCAGTGGCCATCTTGGATTTCGGCCGATTTTAGGAAACGTCTAAAAATCTGCTTGGGGAATCGATTCAAAACTCATGAAATCTCATCGAGGGAAAAACGTAAGCCAAGTTTGTTCAAGAGGACTTGATTGACCGAAGGGTTCAGCCGCCATCTTGAATGACCTAGTTTTTTCAGAAAATGATTTCTCCAGGACTGCAGAAGGGAACAGGCCGAAATTTGGGAGATATGATTAGGGACTAAGGGGAATTAAAGTTTGTTCAAGTGAAGTTGATCCGTCAAAAAACATGGCTGCCATGGGCCAATCAAAATGTAACGTGTTTAGGGACCATTTTGGATTTTTTTTTTATTTGATGGATTTTGAGGCCAAAGTTTTGGTTCTATATATATTTTGGGGTATTCTGAGCTAAAATTTGCCATTTTCAAAACTGTCGGATAAACGGTTTTGCGGCCATCTTGGATTATTTTCTCGCCATAGGCTCCCATACTAAAGCAATGGGAAATTAAAAAGGTTTTCTTCTCGAGAACTACGAGGCCGATTTCAATTATATTTGGCAGGAAGCATCCTTAGTGCATAGAGATTCAAATTTGTTCAAACTAAGCTGATCGGCCAATTGGACTGGCGGCCATCTTGGATTTTGGCCAATTTTTAGAAACGTCTAAAGATTTTCTCTGGAGCTACTTATGGGATTGATGCATATCTGATGAAATATGATTTAGGGCAAGAACTGAACAAAGTTTGTTCAAGGGAACTTGATTTGTAAATTTGTTCAAGGGAACTTGATTGGTTAATTGTGCCAGCAGCCATCTTGGATTTTGGCCAATTTTTTTTTTAATGTCTTTAAAAATCTCTGAAACCGTTTGAGGAATCGATTCATAACTCATGAAATATCATCTTGGGCAAGAGCTGAACCAAATTTGTTCAAGAGAACTTGATTGACCAAACAGTTCGGCGGCCATCTTGGATGACGTATTTTTTCCGAAAACAACTCCAGAACCGCTGAAGGGATCGGGCCAAAGTTTGGGAGATATGATTATGGAGTAAGTGCCATTAAAGTTTGTTCAAGGGAAGTTGATCTGTAAAATAACATGGCCGCCGTGGGCCAATCAAAATATAGCGTGTTTGGCGGCCATATTGGATTTCTCAAATTTGCAATTTTCGAAACTGTCGGATAAATGGGTTGCTGACCATCTTGAATAATTTTCCCGCAAAAAACTCCCATACTAAAGCAATGGGAAATTTTAAATGTCATTTTTGTTCGATTTTTTGAAATGTCTTAAGTCTTTGCCAAAACTGTTTGAGCGATTGATTCAAAACTGATAAAATATCATTTAGGGCACGAGCTGAACCAAGTTTGTTCAAGGGAACTTGATTTGCCAAATGGTTTGGCATTTAAAGTTTGTTCAAAAGAAGTTGATACATAAAGAAACATGACCTTTGTTTTCTTGGTACAAGTCTGCTCAACTCATTAGAGTACTACTTATTGTTAATGACCATTCTAGTTGAAATGGCTATGGTCCAGGTGAGCGATACGGGCCCCTTGGGCCTCTTGTTTGCTATTGCTCTTTCTGCCTGCATCCAATCAGATGCGCTGAAGCAACTCTATTTGCATTTAGGGATATTTTAAATATTACGTATCTTTATTTGCATGTAGGGATATTTGGAATATATTACAGGTGTTTGTTCCCTTTAATTGTGATCTAGGATTGGTGGTAGGGTGGGGGATGCTTGTGGTTAATTGTGATCTAGGATTGGTGGTAGGGTGAGGGATGCTTGTGGTTAATTGTGATCTAGGATTGGTGGTAGGGTGGGGGATGCTTGTGGTTAATTGTGAGAGTTAGCCCTAGGTGGGCATCAGGAAGAAGCTTGTTTAAATAGTGTTATTCATATACTGGTATTTTCATATGAGAAATACCACGAGTTTCTAGGCCCAATACAATTGCACCGTGAAAAGTGTGTTGCACAGTTAAGCTGCAGCGCCAAAGTGGGTGAACATTTGTACTGCAAAAGGTGGTGCATCACTAACCAATGTGCTGCACTGGTGTGCACTGCAACTTGCTTGCACTGCAAAAAAAAACACCCTAAGCATCACGCTAAACTTCACATAGAAAATCTATTAAACTATGTTGTTAGTAAGCACTATATATCTGATGAGCCTTTATGGAGGGGGAGGTTGATGTTTCACGCTCCTTTTGTACAAAACAAAGGCACAATAAAGCAGCAGCTAAATACTGTGTCCCAATATTGAAGACTACCATGAAAACTGAATACTTCCAGAATACAATACATTTGTTCATAACCTGTGCAGCAGAATTATATATTAAGAAAATCTAAACGAATGCTTTAATAAAATAGCAAATAATAGATAGATAGGGCGGATTGGCAACCTTCAACTCAAAAGATTTGGCAATACACGCAATGTGACAAGTAAAATCAGCCGTAATCATGAAAACTGATGTCACAAATAGATTTATTCTCTTAAAAATTACTATATACTTATGTCAGGACTTTTTTGTTGTGATCAATGGCACACGGTCAACTGAGCAGTAAGTATTTAAAATGGTTAGTTAGGATGAAATAGGAATAGTGCGCCATTGAGCCAGGTGGTCTTTTACCTCTCTTAAATAGCCACCATCCGATTTCTTCGAAAGAGTATTAACCCTCTTTTATGATCTTGTAGAATGTCCATTTACATCCCAAGAGAATAGAATTTTTGAAAATTCACCACTGGAATGACTGGATCAATAACCAAGCCAGTCATTCCAGTGATAAATTTTCAAATACTAGTCTACCGGACCTGTTTGTGCTTCATAAGGTAGTCACTTAAGGCAGGTGTACAATACATTTACCATTGTCAAGCAACTTATGTTTGCTCTGTAGTATTCAAGCGTATAATCCTCTGTCATCATTTGCATATATAATTAATACCTTTTCTAATAACGTGAAATCAATAATGCATTATTTTCTTCCACATGGACTGATTATGTGATTCCTAGCTTGTTAGATGTTTGTTTAACCCTTTAATGGTCAAGCCGGCCAAAACCGGTCTCTGCACTGGTCTTGAGGAATGTCCATTTGCAGGCCAAGAGAAGACTACCCTTGAAAATTTATCACTTGAATGACTGGCTCGATAACCGAGCCAGTCATTCCAGTGGTAAATTTTCAAAAATGTCTACAAATGGACATTCAATAAGCAGATATTTTAATTTTTTTTGCCAGATCTGACCATTAAAGGGGTAAATAAATTCATAATGGTGCTATTGCATGGATGTCTCAGTCTGCATATGTGATAAATTGTTCAATTATGTATGTCGCAATGTCTTTCAAAATACTTTGTATTTAGTTATAGATCTGCAATAATGTAAATACATACTACAGCTGTACAATGTACATTTTAAAGCCAGTATTACAAACTGTGTTTGTCTGCCTGATAAGCACTATCGTCATCGTGCATCCATTTTGATTTGGGCATCATAAAAGGTATGTTTCATAATACACTGGTCCTATGTTTTGTGGATTCCACATTTGACTGACAGCACACCAAATGCTCATGGTATACTATATTATCAGATTCAATCACATGAGTTCCCATAGCATCAGTCTCTTAGCCTAATGCCTCAGTGACCAGTGCAGCTAAGTTACTGAATCCATCCGTCCATCCATCTTTCTGTGTCTCTGTGGATGAGTGCAGCCCAGAGTTAGACAAATAAAACACTGGTAATTATAATAAAGGAATCCAATCTGTCAGTCAAGTATATAATGTCATAATCAAATGCATCATAGGTAGGATGATATCAAAATTAAAATATGTCATGAATGGTGTAGCTAAGTCCATCAGAAACTCTTAATAGGATGTCATGTGTACAAATTGCGTGTCTTAATGACTTAGTAAACATTTTGTTGAATAATTTGAAACTAATTTGACTGGGTGCTGGTGCTGCCATACGCAGCAACCTCACCCAGTCAAATTTGTTTCAAAATATTCAACAACTTATCTGTGTAGTTTTCTAGAAATGGAGAGGTTCATGGTTGGATAGATCCCAACACGGGCAAAGCATGGGTTAAACTAAGCTAGAACTAGGCGGGACATAACTAAAACTGGAGTCATCGATTGACTAATCTGTTTAACCCTCACAGACAAGAAACAAATTCTTTATGATGTAGGGAATATTCTGATAAATATTTTGAATTTTGATGACTATATTTTAAAATTTACTAGTGGAATTCCTGGCTTCTATTAGCTTGCAAATGGACATTCAATAAGCAAATAATTTGATGTCAAAAGATATAACTCGTCATAAGAGAACGTAAGCATATACAATCAAGGAGGAAGACTCATTATATCTTTTCTGAAGCTCATTCATATCTAAGTTGTTCTTAAACAAGCAAATCATTTATGACACAACTTCAAAAATAGAATTTTACGTTGCAATAGCTGTGTGTTTACCTTATACAGGTCACCAGTAGACTTGACTTGTTAGATCTCTCACCTGTGATTAGCAGGCGGTTGATTAATATTACCTGTATGAAAATTAAAATATTTATTTTGTAATCAACGCGATAAATCTGTTATGTTCATTCTTCTAAGAGAAATTTTATATTGTAAAGATCGAAGCCATATAACATATCAATATGAAGATTTTTTACATTTTCATGAAGCCATGTTTATTACATATCCTAGATTTCCATATAATCTATGTTGTGCTACACATATATAGATACAATGTATACTGATAATGATGTACTATACAGCTTGTATTACTGGTTCCTCACCAATAGAGGGAATCAATCTCTCACTGATGTCATAATCAAAATACGTCGCAATCAAATGATAGGTCTGATATGAAAGAGACAAAGCTCCCACAATACCCATTTAAATTGTATGTCTTTAGTGAATTTACAATTTTGAAACTAATTTGACTGCAGCAACAGCTCCCAGACAAATTAGTTTAAAAAAATACAACATGCAGCTTACCTGTGTAGGTACCTTGAATTTGAGATTATGGGATTTCCGGGTTCAAAGTGATTGATTCAAATGTGCGTACAAAATGGGCGGAACTTGGCTAGAAATGATCTCTATGTTATCACTACATTAACCCTTTAACCTTTGAATTTGTTTTTTAAAATTTAAATTTTCCCATAGAAAATGTCCATTTGCAGACCAAGAAGACTAGTCTGGCTCGGTTATCGAGCCAGTCATTCCAGTGGTAAATTTTTTTTAATTGCCTTCTCTTGGTCTGCAAATGAACATTTCTCAAGACCACTACAAAAGCCATTTTTGGCTGATATGAGTGTTAGTGTTAACTGCTCTGATGCTGGAGATACACCAAGCAACAAGTCATCTCGCCTCAGTATGTCACAACACGTGAAACTTCACACTATGGCGGCTTGCTCAGTAAGATTTTGTTTTACATACATGTACAGGACAACTTGTGCCCACCCACCCGCACTCTGGTGTCATTCAGTGTACACATGGCTCTAATGACATCATCACATAGATTACTAGCGTGGCTGTAATAACAATAGCAATCAATGATTGTAGACCCTCGGCTTCTTGTTTCTGTTATGTAAAGATTTTCTAGATTTTTTAGGATCATGCCCAACATATAGTGTGTTAAAATTTGAACCAGATCGAGTCATAAGTTTCCCAGATAACTATAGTTTCAACATTTGATCCAATCTGCATCCAGGCTTTTTATCTGTATCAGGGTCAAATTCGCGACATTCTCTTTCATGGTACAATCCATAGTTGTGCTAAAATTTTAGCCAAATCGGATCAATAGTTTTTAACATCCAGACATGCATGCATTCATAGATGCAAGCAATACCCTCTTACCCTTATAGTGTAAGGATAGAATTACATATGATGTCATGATTTAGAATTCCAATACGGCTAACTTTTCGGTGTAGTCGCAAGATGAATTCATGCTAAGAAAGCCTTTGAAAACTAAACTTTATTACCATCATTCCAAAAATTAAATGTTACATACAAAAATACATATGCTAACAATATTACTCATATTTAAAATGTTTCTGAATTCCTATCAACAAGTTGTTAGCCTAGGTAGCAACAAATCTACTTCAAAAGCATTTAGTTTTATGAAAAATTTACAGGAAATTGTCAAAATGCATCTCCTCCATAAACGCTTGGTGGATTCTATCCAAATTTGGCCGGAAGGATTCTATAGTGATCGGCTCTAGAATATCTTTTTTTAGAATTTTGCTTCGTCGATCTTTTGGTGGGCATTTGGATTTTTTGACCATCTAAAATGCTACATCTTAATTAATGGCCCAATTTCAACGAAATGTGGGTGAACTGATCATATGGTGGTCAGCTTCAACATAATAAACAAGAAAATTGATTGCTGGTCAATTTCTTTGGTGGCCATTTTGGATTTTTTGAAAATTATCCATCATGTCTACCGGTATTTAAATACAAATGGTCCAAATGCCACTGGTTCTGGTGAGGGTTACAGGTTCTTGAGCCTCTTGTTGATAAGGGTATTGATAAGCCTTCTATAGTTACTTTATGTTTGAAGTTAATCTTCATATTTCATTGCAAAGTCGTAAAGTCGAGCTTCATGGTTGCATTGCAACCACATTTCTGATTGAGTAATATGAAACTAATTTGATGAGACAAAGTTGTTAGACAGCAATGGTTTCCGGTCAAACTAGTTTCAAAATATTCAATGGAATATTTCATACATTGTACGGAATGAGTTTTATGTGGTCTGTCGTGTTGGGGTGATTAACTCTTTCGGACATACATGAATTGAAGGAGTGACTCATTATGACAGAGGCAATATTGTTCTGTGAACATAATCAAGTTAAGTTACCATAGAAACGTTTTCTATTGTTGAAGATAATGTGTTAAAGCCTAGTCCTACGCAGACCTGCGAATATTAATAATATCTATTGTTATTGATTTTACTTTTGTTAATTCTATTAAAATTTTACAAATTTATTAAAATCAGTTTGTTAATTCTATATGTAGCTATGCAATAATGAGAGAATAATATCAAGTGATATTTTAATGACTTTTACAGATTTATATTTTTAATTTTAAAATTTTCGTAAATCTTTACTAATATCATGGAAAATATAATAATAATTGGTATAAATGGAGAGAAATAAAATACTATTTTATTCAGAATAGTGTGTTAAATGTTCTTTGTGAAATAAGCTGCTATGATGACATAATGTTGAAAGATAATACTTTGTTGTATGTTACATCATATTCAGAGCTGGTGATTGCTAGCTTAAGATTGATGATTGGAAATGTTTGGAAATAGGCTATCATCCAGATAAAGTAAGTGTTTTAGTCTGACACGTTCCTGAGAATATGTTAGGTTACATATTCTGTGCTCTATATATCCCTAATATGAATATTGTGAATGTGTCGTCAATGGCATGCCAATAGCCATATAACCTGCCAATAGCCATATACCATGTCAATAACCATATAACCTGCCAATAGCCATATAACATGTCAATAGCCATATAACATGTCAATAAGCATATAACCTGTCAATAGCCATATAACATGTCAATAACCATATAACATGTCAATAGACATATAACCTGCCAATAGCCATATAACATGTCAATAGACATATAACCTGTCAATAGCCATATAACATGTCAATAACCATATAACATGTCAATAACCATATAACCTGCCAATAGCCATATAACCTGCCAATAGCCATATAACATGTCAATAGCCATATAACATGTCAATAAGCATATAACCTGTCAATAGCCATATAACATGTCAATAACCATATAACCTGCCAATAGCCATATAATATGTCAATAACCATAGAACATGTCAATAAGCATATAACCTGCCAATAGCCATATAACCTGTCAATAGCCATATAACATGTCAATAACCATATAACCTGCCAATAGCCATATAACATGTCAATAACCATATAATATGTCAATAAGCATATAACCTGTCAATAGCCATATAACATGTCAATAACCATATAACCTGCCAATAGCCATATAACATGTCAATAACCATATAACCTGTCAATAACCATATAACATGTCAATAGCCATATAACATGTCAATAACCATATAACCTGCCAATAGCCATATAACATGTCAATAACCATATAACCTGTCAATAACCATATAACCTGTCAATAGCCATATAACATGTCAATAACCATATGACCTGTCAATAGCCATATAACATGTCAATAACCATATAACATGTCAATAACCATATAACTTGCCAATAGCCATATAACATGTCAGTAACCATATAACCTGCCAATAGCCATATAACATGTCAATACCCATATAACCTGCCAATAGACATATAACATGGCAATAACCATATAACCTGTCAAAAGCCATAACCTGTCAATAACCATATAACATGTCAATAACCATATAACCTGTCAATAGCCATATAACATGTCAATAGCCATATAACCTGTCAATAGCCATATAACCTGTCAATAACCATATAACCTGTCAATAGCCATATAACCTGTCAATAACCATATAACATGTCAATAACCATATAACATGTCAATAACCATATAACCTGTCAATGGTCACAGATATGGATATTTGCTCTTTTCTAAAGTATTGGAGACAGTGGGGAAGGGTAAAAATAATTTTGTGAAATGTTTTGTCATATTTTGATTTCTTTGTCCCTAGGTGTGCAGGATGTTTGGGGGAGAATATAGTTTCTGGACATATTACGGAAGGAGAATTGAATTTTCCCATTCAGTAATAAGGTCGAAAGTAAAAACAACCATCCCGTTGTGTCCCGAAGAGCCATATTGATTTTGGTTGTGGTGACCCAATTACATTACCTACCCTCATTGGACCCTCTTCGAAAGCAGAGCTAAGCCAATCTGCCTTAGAGGCTGGGTCACCCAACTATAGAGATGTATTTCCAGATATATGGTGTGTCAGTTTTCAGAACAACCCTATTGATCTTGGAGTCGGGTTACATTTCCAGAGATGATAGCTCGAGTTTTACTGAAGCCTTTTCAGATGGGCTACGTCTGGAAGAACACTCGGGAAAAGGTCCAGGCTGTCGTTGGCCAATTTTCTGGATGCCAGCACATTCTACAGGGGCATACAGGTTGTTGTTGGCCGCCTGAAGAGCTCTATTGATTTGGTTGTCAAAGATCAAGGTGATCCACTTATTAGCTCACCTGGCCCGAAGGGCCAAATGAGCTTATATGCCAGGGCAGCCATCCATCATCCGTCAAATCGCATCTCCCCCTTAATGGTTTGACCCATTTCAACCAAATTTGGTTGGTAGGCTCCAAAACTTTTAATGATAATTTAGATTGGTCAATTTCTTTGTTGAAAATCAGATTTTATGAAAGATTGTATGGAAATTGGAAAATGAGGCAGGATACAGCAATTCTATTCAGAATTTGGAGTGGTCAAATCTTTGAGTGAAAATCTAGATTTTAATGGAAATTGTTAAAATGCATCTCATCCAGAACTTCTATCCAGTATTCTGATTGATCAATTTTGGGGGCTGAAAGTCTTAGATTTTATGAAAATTTTACTGGAAATTGTCAAAACGCATCTCATCCTTAGCTACATAACATATTTCAACCTTTTTAGCTAGAAGGACGCTATGGTGGTAGGCTCCAGATTTGATCGGTCAATTTTTTGGGTGAAAATCTTATATATTTTTCCAATTTACCTTTCAGAATTTTGATTGATCAATTTTTCCGGTATCCATCATTAATTTCCTACTACATATTTTGCGTACTGAATTCCAGTTTTGTATTTTTTGTCTTATTACTGCTGAATTAAAGAAATTGTGTCTGTTCAAATGCCATTGGTCCTCGTCTTGAAATTGTAGCAGTTCTACTAAAGACAGGGTTTAACCAGATTTGGCATGCCCATTAATGTCAAGAGCAATATTGTTAATACAGCATTTAAATGTCACGGCCATCTTTGTCTTAATGTCACGATCATACGGAATATTGATGAATCAATTATAGAAATTGACCATCAACTGGACCATGTTTGTCCAAGAGAACCTGTTTGGTTAGATTGTCTTGTGGCCATCTTGGATGACTAATTTTTCGCTGAAACAACTCGGTAGCAGCTGAGGGGATCAGAAAATTTTCAGGAAAATGGTTAGCGAATAAGGGCCGCTAATGTTTGTTCACTTTTGAGGGAAGTTGATACAGAACAAAAACATGGCCATCGACTATTCAAACTTGGTCTTATTAGTTGATGGATTTTAACAGCCAAAAATGTTGATAATATAGGTTTTCGTGGATGCTGAATACAAACGTGAAACAGTTGTTACTGATTAATCAACCTGGTCAGGCACCATGATTCAATTGTTTTGAATACTGTAGTCTTAAAAGAAATGTGTTATTGGGGAATCTCTGCCATGGCAGCAAATAATCACATGCACGTCTCAAGAAAAGTCACCAGATTTCAATCAACTTTGGCATTAAGTATTCTTTGGTCATAGAGATTCAAGTTTGTTCAAACAAAGCTGGTTGGATGTTTTTATGAATATTTGAACGAATTTAGTGGTATGTAATGAGATACTGATGAAGAAATATTAATTTTCAATGTAATGGAAATAATTACGCCTGCGAAATAGTTATGTACCTGCAGACAATTTGAGATATCTTCTATTCTTAGAGATTGTCGTAGTATAAAGCAAGGAATTTTGCATAACATTGCACTCCTGCCTGCCTGTTGTGCACGTTCAATGACCATAAGTCTAATACAGCAGACTTGTTCCAGACCGATCTCCCAAACAGTGTGTGTAACTGTTGGGGAGCTCCATTATACATTGTCTGTGACGATGTATTGGTCAACATTTTGTGGTTACCATAGTGCCACAAATTTCTCATCCTTCAACTGTCATGAAATTCTAAATTTAGCAATGTTTTTCTAAGGCAATGTGCTGAGTTAAGTGGCGGGCTACTAGTATAAATTTTTGACGTTTTCAAACTGCTAAGAGGTTTTGGAACTGCCACATCTCAGTTATAGGTAATTATGTGATATTACTATACACCATGTGACAGCCATGGTCCTCTATTAATGAAATTAACAGCTACACTAAACATCATGGATTCAAATCCTGCCTCTACCTGATAAGCCCCAAATGGGTGAAACTTGTCATGGAGTGGATGAGGCCCACAGGTGAATAATTCATTCCTCTCAAAGATGGTGACTGAGCTGTTAAAGCATATTATTACAAAGAATATGCCTGAAAGACCAAGAGAGTTTATGCCATGGCGACCGCCCGTCAACTTTTACTTTAAACAACTTCTCAAAATATATTTGGTAGGAAGCATCCTTATGGCATGGCGATGCAAGTTTGTTCAAACGAAGCCAATCGGCCAATTTGGCAAGTGGCCATCTTGGATTTTGGCTGATTTTTAGAAACATCTTAAAAAATCTTCCGCCTGTGGGATCGATTCAAAACTCATGAATATCATCTAGGACAAGAGCTGCACCAAGTATGTTCAAAGGAGCTTGATTAGCCCAATGTTTCTGCGGCCATCTTTGATGGCATAGTTTTCGCGAACCTCCAGAACCGCTGAATGGATTGGGATGAAATTTGGGAGATATGATTAGCAGCTAAGGGTCATTTAAGTTTTGTTCAAGGGAAGATGATAGGTTAAAAACATGGCCACCATACACCAATCAAAACGTGTGTTTGGCTGCCATATTTGATTTTTTTTTTTAGTTGATGGCTTTTGAAACTGAAATTGGTTCTAATCTATAGGATTATGAGTAAGTTGATTTCAAATTTCCAAACTGTCGGACAAATGGTTTCACGACCATCTTGGATTTTTTCCCCCTGTCAAAGACTCCTCTACTAAAGCAATAGGAACCAATGGGCAGTTTTCAGGAAGCATCATTAGGGCATAGAGATCCAAGTTTGTTCAAAGGAAGCCGATTGGCCAATTTGGCTGGTGGCTCTTGGATTTTGGCCCATTTTTTTTTAAACATCTAAAAATCTTCTCCAAAACCAAATGGGGGAATCGATTCAAACCCTATGGAACATCATCTTGGGTAACAGCCGAAAAACAAATTTGTTCAATTGAATTTGATTGACCAAATGTTTCGGCGAACACCTTGGAGGACCTAGATTTTGCGAAAACGTTTTTTTATCCAGTAGCACTTAAAACAGATCTGGCTGAAAATTGGGACATATGATTAGGCACTAAGGGCCATTAAAGTTTGTCCATGGAAAGTTGATAAGTCAAAAAAACCATTGCCACCGTGGAAAATCAAAATTGTGTGTTTGGCGGCCATCTTGGATTTTCTGAGAAAATCATTTAAAAGACTACTTATTATCCATGGGGACAATTTTAATAAAACTTGGATAAACCGTCTTCACAGAAATTAGATTGGTAAATTTTTCCAGTGGTCATCTCATTTTGTTCATTTGTGTCACTGGCCAATAATTGCAGGTGAGCGATACAGGCCCATTGGGCCTCTTGTTTAAACAGTATACAAGTTAGGATCTTGACATGAGCTTTTGGAAGCTAAACAATATGGGTGATAGCTCTGCTGATGTTTATTGCCATCTAATGTATTACCTATCAAATACTCACAGCAAGATCTGACAATTAATTGATAGTTAATTTCTTGCTATACCCCGCCCATTTCTAAGCTAAGCTCCGCTCATTTTGTATGCAAGTTTTAATCAAATCTCACACTTCAAAATACATACAGAATAATAGAATTCCCAAAATCTCAATTTCAAGGAAGCTCATGAATATTTTGAAACTAATTTAACTGCCATAGGCAGCAACACCTCCCAGGCAAATTACTTTTAAAATATTTAACAATATTTATTAGCTCACATGGCCTGAAAGGTCAAGTGAGCTTATGCCATGGCAACCATCCATCGTCTGTCCGCCAACTTTTCCTTTAAATGACTTCTCAAGAACCACTGGGCCGATTTCAATTATATTTGGCAGGAAGCATCCATAGGGCATAGGGATCCCAGTTTGTTCAAACGAAGCCAGTGACCATCTTGGATTTTGGCCGATTTTAGGAAACATCTTTAACAACCATCTACGAAACCGCTTGGGGGATTGATGCAAACCTCATGAAATATGATCTAGCGCAAGAGCTGAACCAAGTTTGTTCAAGGGAACTTGATTGGTCAGATGGTTCGGCCGCCATCTTGGTTGACCTAGTTTTAGTGAAAACAACTTCTCCAGAACCACTGAAGGGATCGGGCCGAAATTTGGCAGATATGATTAGGGACTAAGGCCCATTAAAGTTTGTTCAAGGAAGTTGATCCGTCAAAAAACATGGCCACATCTGGCCAATCAAAATATAGCGTGTTTGGCGGCCATATTGGATTTTTTTATTTCATGGATTTTGAGGCTGAAATTGGTTTTATATATGCTTTTTGGGTACGCTAATCTGAAATTTGCAATTTTTGAAACTGTTGGATAAGCGGTTTGGTGGCCATCTTGGATCATTTTCCCGCCAAAAGCTCCCATACTAAAGCAATGGAAAATTTTAAATGTCTTCTTGAGAACTACTGGGCAATTTCAATTATATTTGGTAGGAAGCATCCTTATGGTGTAGATTAAAGTTTGTTCAAACGGAGTCGATCTGCCAATTTGGCCGGCGGCCATATTGGATTTTGGTTGATTTTTATAAACATCTAAAAATCTACGAAACCGCTTGGAGTATTGATGCACACCTCATGAATTATGATCTATGGCAAGAGTTCAACCAAGTTTGTTCAACGGAACTTGATTGGTCAGATGGTTTCGGCCGCCATCTTGGTTGACCTAGTTTTAGTGAAAACCACTCCAGAACCGCTGAAGGGATCGGGCCGAAATTTGGCGGATATAATTACGGACTAAGGCCCATTAAAGTTTGTTCAAGGGAAGTTGATCCGTCAAAAAACATGGCCAAAAGCTACCATACTAAAGCAATAGGAAATTTAAAATGTCTTCTTGAGAACTGCTGGGCCAATTTCAATTATATTTGGTAAGAAGCATCCTTATGGTGTAGAGATTCAAGTTTGTTCAAACGGAGCCGATCCACCAATTTGGCTGGCGACCATCTTGGATTTTGGTCGATTTTTATAAATGTCTTTAACAATCTTCTTCTTCGAAACCCCTTGGTGGATTGAAGGAAACTCAATGAAATATGATCTAGGGCAAGAACTGAACCAAGTTTGTTCAAGGGAACTTGATTGGTCCCATGGTTTAGCGGCCATCTGGGTTGACCTAGTTTAAACGAAAAAATGACTTCTCTAGAACCGCTGAAGGGATCAGGCAGAAATTTGGCACATCTGATTAGGGACTAAGGGCCATTAAAGTTTGTTCAAGGGAAGTTGATCAATAAAAAAACATGGCTGCCATGGGCCAATCAAGTGTTTGGCGGCCATATTGGATTTTTTTATTTGATGGATTTTGAGGCTGAAATTGGTTTTATATATGTTTTTGGGTATTCTGATCTCAAATTTGCAATTTTTGAAACTGTCGGATAAACGGATCATTTTCCCGCCAAAAGCTCTCATACTAAAGCAATGGGAAATTTAAAATGTCCGAGAACTACTACGCCGATTTCAATTATATTTGGCAGGAAGCATCCTTAGGGTGTAGAGATTCAAGTTTGTTCAAACGAAGCCGATCAGCCAATTTAGCCGGTGGCCATCTTGGATTTTGGCCGATTTTTAGAAACATCTTTAAAAATCTCTGAAACCAAGACTCGTGAAACATCATCTAGGACAAAAGTCCAAATTTGTTTAATAGCCATCTTGGATGACCTCTACTTATAGCCAATCGCCTTTGTAGTTTTAATGCCTATGTTCCAGGTGAGCGATACAGGCCCCTTGGGCCTCTTGTTAAATTGTAAATTCACCATAATTCAGATGGATCATGCTGGGCCTATGTTATTTGATTGTGACATCACCTAACAGGTGAGATTTTTGATTATGATGTCAGATACTTGAGTAACAGATCAGATCCATCCAGTGGGTGAATAGTTTTATAGGGTGTGAGGGGCGCATTGTTCAAAGTGTACCGGGACAAGATCACTCCTTAATACTGTTATTTGGCAAACTATACAAATATGACCAACATTAATCGCTTTTAGTATATAAATTTATTTAATATTCCTTAACACCCATTAGAAAATAACATTATATAATAAAATAATAAACAATTTATTTGAGCTATGGAAGCAGCATTATTATTAGAATGCATTGGAAGTATAATGCATGAGATTTCTTAGAAATGGATACAGCCCACAAAAAGTTGGAGCAATAATAATAATAATAATAATGTAAATATAATTATATAAATACAAATGAAAAAATTGGTAATTAACCCTTTACCACTCATATCAGCCAAAAATGGCTTCTACATTGGTCTTGAGAAATGTCCATTTGCAGATCAAGAGAAGACTATTTTTGCACATTCACCACTGGAATGACTGGCTTGATAGACCAAGCCAGTCATTATAGTGGTAAATTTCCAAAAAATGTCCTCTTGGTCTGCAACTGGACATTTTCTATGAGAAAATTGAAATTTCCTTGAACAAATTCGAGGATTAGAGGATTAACTAGTACACAATCAACTATCCACCTTTCAGTCAGAGTTCATGCCAATGACGGTAACCTCAGTATTAGCCAATGACGGTATTAGCAAGCTTTCTGTATTAACAGATGAGCAACTTATTATTATAGTAACCATCTCCAATCCGCATGGGTTTTAACGAATGCCAATTTGCAGACCAAGAGAAGACTACTTTGCGAAAATTTGCCTAATCTTGACTTGGGCTGCAAATGGACATTCAATAAGCCTTTACATGATTGTGTAACTATTTAGATTATCTTGCCCATCAAAGGGTTAATAAATGAGCCTGTCATAGTAGTGGTTATTAGCTCACCTGGCCTGAAAGGCCAAGTGAGCTTATGCCGTGGCGACCGTCCGTTGTCCATCAACTTTTCCTTTAAACAACTTCTCAAGAACCACAGGGCCGATTTCAATTATATTTGGCAGTAAGCATCCTTAGCACATAGGGATTCAAGTTTGTTCAAATGAAGCCGATCGACCAATTTGGCCGGCCGCCATCTTGGATTTCGGCCGATTTTTAGGAAACATCTTTAAAATTCTTCTCTGAAACCGTTATGGAGATTGATGCAAAACTCATGAAATATAATCTAGGGCAAGAGCTGAACCAAGTTTGTTCAAGGGAACTTGATTGGTCAAATGGTTCGACGGCCATCTTGGTTGACCTAGTTTTAGCAAAACCGACTTCTCCAGAACCGCTGAATGGATTGGGTCCAAATTTGGCAGATATGATTAGGGATTAAGAGCCAATTAAGTTTGTTCAAGGGAAGTTGAACCGTCAATAAACACGGCCACCATGGGCCAATCAAAATATAGCGTGTTTGGCGGCCATATTGAAATTTTTTATTTAATGGATTTTGAGGCCGAAATCGGTGTTATGTGTTTTTTGGGTATTCTGATCTCAAATTTCCCATTTTCGAAACTCGGATATATGGTTTGGCGACCGACCATCTTGGATTATTTTCTCAGCAAAGGTGCCCATACCAAAGCAATGGGAAATTTAAAATGTCTTCTTCTGGAGAACTACTGGGCCGATTTCAATTATGTTTGGCAGGAAACATCCTTACGGCTTAGGGATCCAAGTTTGTTCAAATGAAGCTGATCGGCTAGTTTGACCGGTGGCCATCTTGGATTTAGGCCAATTTTAGGAAATGTCTAGAAATCTTGTTCTCCGAAACGGCTTGGTGAATCAATTCAAAACTTATTTATGACATCAGCCTACGCATCACGTTTTAGATTATGACGTCATGTGATTGATGGATAAACTGGATTCCTCTATTATCTGTCTATACACAGAAATATATATTGGTAACGAAATAAAGTAATCAAAATCACAATGTAAGCTACATGCATAGTTATAATTTATGCAACTGTTACAATCTACACATGGTTGTAAACATAAATTTCTTTATAAACAAAATGAAATAAATAGGAAGATAATATATTCTTATAATTAAGGACATGGCGGTACATTATTAGCAATACATGTAAATATATATATATATATATGTATGTCATGGTATAAGATTGCCTGACCAGTTTGACTATAAATACCAGTATTTGGTACTATCAAAGCTTTGATTACTAAATATATAAAATAATCTTTAACATATATGCTGAACAAAGCTTTTCATTATGTAGCAGATTTCTAACTATGCCCCACCCATTTCTAGCTAAGCTCCACCCACTTTTTATGTGAGTCACTCAATTTACATACTTTGATCCCCGACTTCACAGAATTCCATTTTCAAGATAACTATCCAGGTAAGCTGTTGAGCATCCCGAAACTAATTTGACTAAGTGCCATAGGCAGCAACAGCACTCAGACAAATTAGTTTTAAAATATTCATCAGAATGTTTATTAAATAGTACATCCATCAAAGACACATTTCGTAAACTTGGAAGACTTCGATGTCCATGACGGAGCTAGATACGTCATTTATAATGCATTTTGATTGTGACGTCAGCCTATGTGACATAATTTATTATGACATCATATACTTGAGTGACCAATCAGTGTATCCATTAAAGAAGTAACATATTTCAGTGGTCGTTATGGAGCTGATTAAATGTTGAGTACATCTAAATAAAATAGTAAATGTACACAAAATTTCATCTCTGCATATAACCATACCTCGCATTCAACCAAATGTTAAAGCAGTAGCAAAAGTTATAAATTATTCTGAAACAAAACTGTAACAAACAGTTAAAAAATATATGTCTTATAAAGGCAGCGAAACACACCGGAGACCCAACCTGTATTAATGCATAAGAAGTGCCTGAGCCGGTCTGGTTGAATAATGATATACATAGGTACACACTGATGGATGAACACATGCATGTATGCGCATACACCAACCCACCCACCCATGCACACACACATTTAGATAGTCATGGATTAGCATTTGGAAACAATCTAATTGTCTGCATCGCCTAACGAGTTGAAATCCTAATAAATACTAAAAGATAAATTCACAAACGGGCCCCTTATCCTTGTGGAGTGAACAGTACCAATGCCAATATATATATATATATATATATATATATATATATATATATATATATATATATATATATATATATATATATATCTTGGATGAATTGTGAGTAGAAATAAAATATTTTTCTAAAATTGACTACCTTTTGTTGACTAGTAGAGCTTAAAGATTTGCTTATACAGTCACATTACAAAAATTAATATTTTCAACCCTATAAATCCGATTACAGTAGAGCGCAAAACAAATATATCCTGGACAAAAACAGAACATGCACAAAACAAAACAGAAATCAAATAATGGCAAAACAAATATATCCTGGACAAAAACAGAACATGCACAAAGCAAAACAGAAATCAAATAATGGCAAAACAAAAATGGAACAATCATAGTAATAATGTAACTAGTATTCTGCTCCGTTTTTGTCCTTACAATTTAACCCGTAAAGTCCAGATCGGTCCAAAAAATCTAAGTTTCTGTTTAGTCAATGTCCATTTGCAGGTCAAGAGAAATGGCTTTTTGAAAATTTATCACTGAAAAGACTGACTCGGTTATTGAGGCAGTCATTCCAATGGTAAATTTTCAACATGACTTCTGTGGAATTAAATGTCTCGCCTGGCCTTCTTATTGCCAATAGCGATCAGAGTGCAGATCAAATCTATTAGGTATAATAAATAGATGATTTAGTTTGGTAGTAATATGGTATTATGATGATGGTGATAAGACATATATAAAACAAAATTATCATGTTTATTTAATGGTGGACGTCAAATGACTGTTATTTTATGTTAAAATTTAGTCGATGCCAGTAACACTTTTTCATAGTACAATCTCAAAGTTGAATGACCCATAGGCCGTGATCATATTTTGACGTGCTACCTTCAGCTGTTCCGGAGGATGTCATTTTTTTGCGAAAGCTGACCACCAGACAAAACGACACAATCCAAGAAGGTCGGCTAAGTGGTACTTGAGAAGAATTCATTTAAAGGAAAAGTTGATGACAGACGACAGACAAATAGATGGTGAATGGTTGCCATGGCATAAGCTCACTTGGACCTTTATGCCAGGTAATGTGAAAATCATCACTAGTTATTCAGAATACTTGCAAAATAACTACATTATTAGTAACTGTCTTATTAACAAAATACATGTCATAACTACAGTACTGTACAGTAGCTTTGAAATGCTAAATGACTTTAATATATGTAAATAAATTTAGCTGGTGGCGTGCAGAATGCGCTTTCAATTCACCTTCCAGAGTATCCATCTATCAATCTGACGTGATATGACATCATAACCAGCTAAGTGGCTTGTAGGTTGATGTCATAATCATTACATCATAAATGATTCTATTTGTCCCGTCTTTATCTCTTAATAGTCAGACACGTTGTACGAATTGTATGTCTCTACTATTTAATAAACATGCTGTTGAAAACTTTGAAACTAATTTGACTGGACTCATGATAACTCCGTCAGGCTTATAATTCAGATAAAGCAAATTATTTACAATGTAAGAAATATTAATTTTCAGATCAAATGAGTGCCGCTAATTACATTTAACATTATCTGCGCCAGGGTACATTGAAATAGAAATACGCTGACTTAGAGAGCTATATAAAAAGATTACGGACACTGTATGGATGTATATCTGTACATGTAAGGCACTCGGATTAATCACTGGCTAATAACCTAAACAGCAGATAAAGAATCACAATGTATAGATAATCAACATCACTAACTAGTCTTAAATAAAATATCACTCTTCATTTAAAGGCACATTTTATAAACACCATTAAAACATGAAATGGTATGTAAATTTTATATTTCAAACCATAAACAGGACAAAACTAGCCTCTGCAGTGGTCGTGAGGTATATCATTTGCAGACCAAGAAGACTATTTAAACAAATTTCCCACAGGAATCTGTAACTGAGCCTGTGGTACAATCACTGTCTTCTCTTTACCTGCAATTAATAGACATTAACTAAGTAAAAATCTAAACAAATTGACAAATCATGACCACTAGATGATTAAATAGAGGATCTCGAATGCATTCCCATTGAATTTATCAACGTATCACGAGTTTCGTAAATAATCAGCTTGAAAACGCTCAGAGTGAAATTTAAAATGAGGCTGATAATTTTGACATAAAAATGGAATACGTTTGAGACCCCTTAAAGGGGTATTAATCTCCTCACGAATGTTGTGTTGTGCTGATAGACTATGGTACATATATTCATTATGAGTCACTTCCCCGCGCATTACTTTATCACTCAGAATTATTTGTCTTTAACATCAAGTTAATATTGAGCTGTGCTCATCACTATTTTGGCTCCTCAAGCAATGTTAATTTGTAGGTATTGAGAAGAATGCCTTCATTTACAGGTGGAATCTGTTTCAGTTATCGCTCCAGTGATATGTTTTCAAAAATAATCTCTTGGTTTGCAAATGGTCAGTTTTCAAGATCACTACAAAGGCCAGTTCTGATCGGTTTGGCCATTACAGCGTAAACAGATCTATAATCACTGAGTATTTATGTGTATATCGGCAAGAATAACACAAGATAATGTTAGTAAGCAGCCTACTATAACCAACAATTTTCTTTAATCAACTAATTATACTGGACTAGGGTTATATTTCCATGCATACTCGTATATATAGTCTTTACCCCTTAATGGTCAAGATTTTTCAAAAAGATTAAATTTAAATCATTCCTCAGTGTATGTTCATTTGCAGACCAAGATAAGGCAATTTTTGATAATTTATCACTGGAATGGAATGACTGGCTAGTCATTCTAGTGGTAAAAAATAGTATTATCTTGGCCTGCAAATGGACATTCCTCAAGACCATTGCAGAGGCCAGTTTTGGCCGGCTTGACCAGTAATGGGTTAAATTCTCAGGAGCAGTCCATGAAGTTAACCCTTTAATCCTCAGATCAGCCAAACTACTTCTGCAGTGGTCTTGAGAAAGGTCCATGAGAAGACTATTTTTTTAAAGATTTACCACTTGAATGACTGGCTCGATAACTGAGCCAGTCATTCCAGTGGTAAATTTTCAAAAATAGTCTCCTGGTCTGCAAATGAACATTTTCTATGAAAAAATACAAATTTTCTTGAACAAATTCGAGGGTTAAACGGTTAAGATGACAGCTTTTCTATCAGTCCATTTATAATCAGACTGCTTATCCAAAATTAGAGGTACACTAATTATGCATGATCACAGGAAGAGCTCCAATGAATGGTTAAAAAATGTTCACACACTTTCATCGATGTACATTTCCTACATTTGAGATTTATAAAAATTGACAGTGATAGACCTTACAAATTGCCACCTGTGTGGATCAGTATACTGATAGCGCTGTACAAAGGCACATGTAGCTTGTTATTAGATGGAAATAATGGAAGCACCATCAGGCCTGCAGATTTCGGGAAATGTCGGAACCTGTTTACAGTAGATGTTTAGCACAACTACTCTACGGCTTTGAAATTTATCAGGCATCAGGGCGCTTCAGAAATTAATGGCTCTTGACATTACTGTACACATATGTTCAATTTGTGTAATCAGTTCTTGAATTGTATCTCTCAAGTTCAGATAATGAACTGCTGAATCTTATTCTCATACGCAATGACATGTATTCTGATTATTTGTTTATAATAAATTAATCATTAACAGATTATATTAAATATACAATTGAATTCCGAAATGATCTGAATTTTCACGGCAGCCCAATTATGTCCCCTTCTGCTACTCTCTAGCATTCATCAAAATATACGTCGGCAAACTTCAAAAAGTAAATCTATCGATTTGGTCATGTCGGAAAATTATTATTTAGTTCTGATTTTGTTGCCGAAAGAAGGTTGTTCATTGAAATTACGGTATGTTTGATCAATGCATGATACAATTTTAATTTAGTAATGTTGTGATCAAAACATGCTGATAAACGTTTTTTCGGTACCGTGTTTTCGTAAGCTCAGAACCGACACGGAAACGGAACAGTCGTTACTGTGAACTCTGTAGGCTTGCACTATTCTACATTTAGGTTAATGAGTTTGGTCAATTTACTACTACAGTATAGCTCTTAAATAAGCTCATAAACAAAAACAGAAAAATCTTAGTAAAATTCTAAAAATGACGTAGGAAATGTTCTGTTGAATATTTTGAACATAACTGGATTGGAAGATTCTTAGGCAGCAATATCTTCCAAACGAATTATATTCAAAATATTCAACAGTATTATGTTTTATTTTGTTTCGGAAGCATATTACGTTATTTCTGAGCTGTACTGTACATTATACGCATAGCGTAATCATGTTACCATTACTTAATATCATGGTAGATATGATAGATTATGTGAACTTCCGCTAGCTAGATGTGTATATATATCCCAATATGATGTTATAGATTACATTGCCGGCATCATATACATGAATGATTTGAATCTATTGTCAGGGCATTCTAAAAACTCCTGTATAAAAGCAGTCGCCAGCGAGTGAGATCATTCACTAGCCAGACTCTGAACGGTAAACATGTGCTGACTTAGATCTCAATCTGTTAACGTGTTAAGTACTAGGTTAAGTATTTTAAAATTGAAATTCAAATCTACTCTAGTATCTACACATCTAAAGATATTGCTGACTGTCATGAACAGTTGCAGTCAAAATGCTCTTCCAATCTTCAACATGCCTATTAAAAATATTGCTGATTATTTATAGAATAATTTGACAAAGTTGCTGCAGCAACGACTGCACTTGACCATATGGCCGACAGCCTACTTTGACAATAATTTGATTGAAATGGGTTTTTGCCATGGACACGAATGGCTTTCAGGCAAATTATTGTCAAAATATACACCGCAGGAGCAAGCTAACAAATGATCAATGGAGGATTCCATTTCATCCATCAATCATATGATGTCATAATCAACTAAATGACATGATGACCTCATAATAAATTACATCATGACTCATGAATGACATAATTGATGACAGACTAAGTGTTGTACGAATTGTGTCTACTATTTAATACACATGCTGTTGAATATTTTGAGACTAATTTGACTGGGAACTGTTTCTGCCTATCCTAGTAAAATTAGTTTCAAAATATTCAACAGCTTACCTGTAGTTTTATGAAAATGGATAGTCAGGGATTGATCGATCCCAACATTAGCAGGAGTGTGGAGCTTAGTCGGGCATAGCTAAAACTGGATTCTTCCATTACACTGACTCGGAGACATTTTGGTTGGAGAATTCCCAGTCTGTATAGACAATAGAATCGAATAATATGGATGGCTCCTAACAGGTGCAACGAATATGGCATTTGAACAGTACATAATGGGAAATATTCACTACGTAGAAATAATCCAGATATCATGCATATTGACCTCTATGTACATGTGAACTTTAATTAATGAGACCTTTACCCTATGCATTGGTAGTACAAATATATCAGAGATTAATGATCAGAACGATTCATGGTAATGATTTCTCTATATATACACACACAATTTTACCCAAAATACAACCAACAATGGTAGAATCAATTTGAAATCATAGACTAGAAAATGTTTAAACAATTGAAAAAATAAAAATAAATTGACTGGATTTCTGGCATAATAAACACATGTACTCATCAGTATAACATAAATCAGGTATAAACAGTTTATGAACATGCACTTCTAAATTATATCATTAATATGTCAAATGTCATCAGGTGCAGTCTAAACAGATGATACTTTAAATAAGATTTTATGAAATAATAAGCAAGACTTCGAAAGAAGGAAATGTCCCGTCTTCCCTCCTCTGTCAGTAAACCCGAGTACAGATAAAATTCCATAGGTAGAGGAAATAGACTGAATCAGAAGCTACATGGACTTAATGAACCAAGTTCAGCATGATGTGGACATTTCATCCTGATAAAAAAGTCTATGGATAAACTTGCATCCAACACACTGGCCACAATGTGTTCATATTTAATTGGCTAACAGTTGAGTAATACTGAAAAGTTAATGTTGAAAATATGATTCTTATTACGAAGGTCACAGTAACTTTAACCGTTGACCTCAATGTCAATTGGTTGTTTCTTACTGGCATACATAACCATGTATCCATGTTTACTTTGAATGGCTTTAACAAATCCTGATATACATGTACATGTAAGCCAAGATCTTTTGTACCAATGTTATAATGACCCGGACCTTTAACACAATGACACTGTACTGTCTCCAATCAGTATGGGTAATCATGTGGCCAAAATTAGATTCAATCAGTTTGCCCAATTCTGAGAGAATGGATGAGATGCAGAACTAGCTCAGCTGAATAATAACATGAGAACAAGAGTGGTGGATCAATGTCACATCGACTTTGACATTACGGTTTCATGGACACATCAATGTTGACCTTATGGTGTCAATTTCACCTCGACCTTAACCGTAAGGTATCAATGTCACATCGACATTGACCTTATGGTGCCAATGTCAAATCGACTTTGACCTTATGGTGTCTGCCACATTGACCTTGACATTATAGTGTCAATATCACATTGACTTTGATCTTATGGTATCAATGTCACATCGACCTTGAACTTATGGTGTCAATGTCACATCGACCTTGAACTCATGTTGTCAATGTCACATCAACCGTGACCTTATGATGTCAATGTCACATCAACTTAACCATATGGTGTCAATGCCACATCAACCATGCCCTTATGATGTCAATGTCACATCGACTTTGACCTTATGGTGTCTGTCACATCAACCTTGACATTATGTCAATGTCACATCGATTTTGACCTTATGGCGTTTGTCACATCGACCTTGACCGTATAGTGTCAATGTCACATCAACCTTGAATGCATGGTGTCAATGTCACATCGACCTTGAACATATGGTGACAATGCCACATCAACCGTAACCTTATGGTATCAATGTCACATCAACCTTGACCTTATGATGTCAATGTCACATCGACTTAGACCGTATGGTGTCAATGTCACATCAACCATGACCTTATGGTGTCAATGTTACGTCGACTTTGACCTTATGGTGTACAACATAGTGTTCCAGTTAACGTTAAACATAGTAAGCTATATAATTTGTGGGAAGTTGACTGGAACGTATCTGTACTTTTATCAATGAGTTTAAGCATTTAATGTCTAAATTTTGCTCATCAAAATCAAAACATTTCCGTATTGAGCATCCATCTTCAAGACAAGACTATTTTTGAAAATGTATTATTGAATTACTGGCTTCATATATCAAGTCAGTCATTCCACTGGTATATTTTCAAGAATAGTCTTATTTTGTCCTCCAAATGGACATTCTCAAGCCCATTGTAGAGGCTGGAATTACTATGAAACGGGTTACGCTATTATATACATGTATACTAAACTTCACACATGCTGAATGAAGATGTTTGTTATGGCATTACACATTGGTGTATACATCTACATGTGTTATCATAAAATTATGACTATATGTAGTGTCGCATTTATGAAACTGGATAACACTATAGATGAGCCAAATAGAAAACATAACTATTTAATGCTAAATTACAAGTTTTAAATACTCAGCTGTAACATAGCTAAGATTATAATCTTCAAAATGGTGTTAGTAAAACCAGTTCTTGTTTAAAGGATAACTAATCCCATCTCTTGACAGCTATTCAGGCAATCTAGCATGCCAGTCATAAACTATCCAGGTAATTTTAAGCCTTTTATCACGCTGCTAAGGAAAGATATTCAGGATTTAGTAGTTAAATGTTGGTACATTTCTACACCCTATGACGGCTGTCATGATTTACTTTTCAACCAATCAGAAAACCCCTAGTGTGTCTGCCTCGGTATATACGCTCAGTCATAGAGGCTCCAGCTATAGTTTGGCAAAGTGGTATAAAAGCAATCCTACAGGTAAGCTGTTGAATATTTTGAAAGCAATTTGATTGGGAGATGTTGATGCCATAGGCAGCAACAACTTCCAATCAAATTAGTTTCAAAATATTCAATGGGATGAGCATTACATAATAAAGAATGTGATGCATTGGAGCTTACATGACATCACACACAATATCTTGAGGAGACAAAATGGTGTCGATCACTGTTCAACATTTACTCGATATTACAAAACAGATAATTGCGATACAGATCAGGGAATGTGATATGATATGAATAATATGGAATCTATAAACCATATTCTATCAGTGCAATACAACATTTGAGATGAGATTAGGATCGCTTTAAATAGATATATATCTAGATAACAGATTTCAAAGATGTTACGTGTATTTCCAAAACTGACTTGAATAGGAATCCATTCAGTTTCAAAGTCAAATGAGAACAAATAATTCAACAGGTCAATGATTCATATACATAACAGCTGGTTACATGTGGCTGAGCTTAGTCACTGTCATAACTACTTGTGTAAGTACTCACAGCTACCCTACTACTGACATGGGTTGACTAGAATCCTAGTCAAGTTCAAACTTTCGTATTTTGTCACTACTCTAGTAGCCAGGCTGAATAGCAATAAGAGTAACCAGCTAAACTCACCCAATGAAAATTTAGAGCAAAAGCATCCTTATACCTCAAGTCAACTAGTCATCAGAGAAAAGCTCTAAAAGGAATGCATATTCGTGACTAAGGCACGTATCAGTGAGGAAGTCAAGGTCAAATGAAATAGACACTCTGAGAAGAGGATATTATTTGTCCTTTAATGCATGTTCCAGCCAGTCTTCTTCATAAGTGTTGGATGTATCACTACCATCATCGTCATCAGCTTGAAGCAGCTTTTTGTAGCGAAGCTTCTTCTTTTTGGGAAGACATTTTTGAATTATACAAAACAAAAGACACCAAGCAACAAGCATTGCAGAGGTACTCTGATAGAGTATAGGAGCACCAAAGATATCATACACCACACCAGAAATAAAACTACCAAAACCATAACCAATGCCAAAATAAACAGATGAGAGGACAGAGCGGATGCTACGATCGATCGACGTACTGACTGCAAAGTCAGCGTTACTGAGTACAGCCCACCACATAGCTGTGTGTGACAATGCATGAAGTAGTTCTATTGGAATGACTGCCCAGGGTGACCAGAGAAATGAGAAATAAAGAAGTCTGACTGCCATACAGGCCATTGCAAGTATCATCACACCAGCACATGACAGTTTCTTTACCAAGCTCTCGCTGACCAGTAACATTAGTAGCTCAGAAAATGCAGCAACAGCTACAGCTATTCCCATAGGCAATTCATGGCCTCCAAGGTCTTCTACAACCCAGAATAGGTAGTTAAAGGTGGAATAGCAAAGGCCCATGACAAGCAAACTGATCATATATGTAAAATTACCCAAACTACAGCAGATTAACCGTAAGCTCTTCCCCACCCTACTGCTGTAGGCATTCTTTCTATCACTTGGTACAGGGTAAAAGAATGCAACAATTATGGCCAACCCTAAAAACCCACCAAACAGATAAAAGTGCACATGCATGTGGTATATATGCGTGCTCAGAAAACAAGGCGTTGCATCCACGATAAACGTTACCAATATTGGAAACATTATATATGCAATTGTTGACCATATTCGTTGCTTACCATATCGTTCAAGCGCATCATTTTCATCTAGGAAGTCAAACCAAGCATCATCCGCTATTTTTTCAGGCGGGGAACAAAATATCTCACCTATAACCAGAATAACTAAAATAATGTAGAACAACTTTTTAGACAAAGTCAGAATATCTTCCTTCACTGAAATTGCCAAATCTGATAAATGGTCTTTAAACTGCTTCCATGTGCGCTTTAGATCCCTTACATTCCTACGTCGTGGTCCATTATTAATCTGCTTAACAAGAACATTGACAAATACTCGAATTTCTTTTGGATTAAGTTTTGATAAAAACTGATCATAAATTATGTCACCTCCTGGCAGCTTCTTTGCAAGCGCTATGATTTGTTCAACCGTCATTTTTAACAAATCGTCTGCCTTTAACCCTTGACTAGCGATACTCGCATTAATCATGTTAATAATGTTAGTTGGGATCTTTAGTGTGGGTAAGCTAGTGTTAGCTGTAACAGATGAAATGCCTGGCACACTTGTGTCAAATATCTCATTAAGAGTAGCATTAACTTGTGATATCGCTGCAGTGATACGTGTATCAGTCATGTTTACAGTGTCTGTAGTATCGCTGTTGACTTCCGTCATAAAAGGAGCTCGAGTCTGAGATGCAGTTATACGGTCTGTCATCGCAGTGTTTGGGCTAGTGATTAATGGAGGCAGACCACTAGTAGTGCTATTCATAATGTACCTTCCTGTACTCTCAGTGTCTGTGTTAGTTATTACCGGGGGCAAACCAGTAGTAGTGTTATTATTCATAATGTACCTTCCTGTACTCTCAGTGTCTGTGCTAGCTAATGTCACATTGTCCTTTCCTGGCTTGAATAAACATTGTACATCTGTCTGTTCTTTGCTCATACGAATAATTGGTAGCAATGTCAAAGATAAATACACAGCTGACAGAAGAGTAAGTGATGTGATAAGAAAGCATCGTCGCTTGCTGCGTTTTCCCGCACAACGCGACCATGCAGGTGCTAGAATCATCGAAACAAGTGTCTTACTTCCCATGATGATACCAGTCTGTATTGCAGAGAATCCGATATGACGGAAATACAATGTTAGAAATGGAAACAAACTGCTCTTAGCAGCGGAAAACAGAAAGCCAAACAGGTTTGACACCCATGCCGATCTGGCAATATCCACAAAGTTATGAAATCGTTGTGCCATGATTGTTGTTTATAATAGTCTCAGATAGAGGTGCTGTGCAAAATAACTAGGATTACTACACTTGTGTGTTTGTGTTTTGCTATGTGAAACGAATGTCATGCAAAGTAAAACCTAAGGATAAACTTTCGCAGAACACTGCTCTAAGATGAACTGTTGGTTTCACATAGCCGTCATGCTTTCTTTATACTCAGACCATTCTGTGACACTGAATGATCAAGTTTATAGCTTGCACCCTCAAAATAGAAGTATGTATGCTGAAGCGACCTTTCCCATCATTTCAATGTAATGTCTTATATGAGCTGACTGGAAGGATATTCATCTAAATGAAGAGAAAACACAAAAACAATATATTAGTAAGAATATTTAAATATCAGGTATACACATGTACATTTAGCATAAAACCTAAACTCACTGAAACCAGAGCCTGTCCACAGCTCATCTTAACAAAAGGCCCAATGGACATGTATTGCAGGTATTGATTTGGGAAGGAAAACCACAATGTTGTGCACAATAAAAGAAGAATTATATGTGCTTAAATGCCTCACCCTTCATCCTCATTGCCGATAAGTACCAGAGGTCAGTCCAGTCAGTGAGCTTTGACCTTTGACCTCAATGTCATCATGTAGATTCCTAACAGCGTAAGGTAAACAATGTGTCTAAGTTTACCTCCAATAGGCTTCAACTTTTCATCGACAAATCCCTGAAAAAATATATTCTTGACGATATAAAACTTATTCTGTTGAATATTTTTAAACTAATTTGACTGGGCATTAGGCAACGGCTTCCAGTAAAATTAATTTCAAAATATTCAACAGTTTTCCTGTATCGTAGCCTTGAAAATGAGATATATGGAATTCATCGGTGAAAGGGTTAGCCTAACCTGACATATATAGGCCACGTCAATTTGCTAAATGCAGAACTTTGCTACTGTCGTCGTCAGAAAAGTAATACATATGTCTAACTTCTACTTCACAGGCGAGACAGAAGACATAACCTATTAAAATTGCGTGTGTACTGGGTCTAGGTACAATGTATGAATGCTAAAATTGATTTAAAAGTTATATACAATACAGGCATTTATTCAGTGGAAATGCAACCCTGGTGGAGGGGAGGGGGGGGGGGGGAATGTCAGTTGCGTTGCGGAAAATGTGGTGATATTGGATGGCACACCATCGACCGCATGTTCTAGTTTTTACTTTAGTACAGGTACTATTTCAACAAATGTTGACTAGTTACTAAATATAGACAGCATTTGTTGATAAAAATTCTATTTTTATAGTGAGTAGAGCAAGAGTGAAGGCTGCGCTGGAGGCTTAATCTTTAGTCCCATACAGACCTAAATCTTACACGTGTGCGAAAATGTACACTCTACAAATACATGTACATTATCTATGGTGAAATGCAATTTTAAAAAAACATGAAAAAATGTCACCCAACCAGTAGTTATTTTGAGTGCGAGACATTTAATGCTTCACCTAAATGCGGAAATCCGATATTCCAATGCCATGAGTATCATTGCCTTATTGTTTTGTACTCCTAAGCTGCCAGTTTAAAACAGAACAGAAGTTGTAGATGGTCAATATTAAAGACGAAATGGACGAAAAAATTAGTTTTTAGTCGTTTGATAAAAAAATTTAGATGAGAAACAACAACACTTTAGCAACTTTGAAACCTTAATAAAGCAGGTTGCTTAGTCAAATAATTACTCAAGAATTCAAGTAATAAATGTTGATTATAACATCATTTTCTTAAGAGGAGATAGGCACTTAACGAATGACAATCTAATATATTACGATGCTGCAACAATTTGGAGAATAATCAGATTGTATCCAGTACTCTCATGCATACATTCATTCCATTTTCTGAATGATTTGGACAGACCATAGTCCAATATTTTACCATCAGAGAAAGCAGGAGGAACGTGAGGCAGTAAAAAAAATATTAAAATTTTCTAAAATATTGAGAAGCTTCCTGCAATCTCCCTGCCTAACTTGAACATCTCCAGTATTAACCTACACTAAGATGATGTGTCCAAGAGGGAGATAACGATCTACAAATCGACCAGACGACCCGGAGGGTCTGGTCTTATGTTTTACTAATTACATATACCTACCTCCTTGCATTACTATTGCTCTTTCCTTCTCTGAAGGGAAGCGTAGTAAGATGAAATTTTTACAGCCAATGTTTGCTGTGTATAGTGGTTACAGAGTGACTGAAGGCTTCTTCAGGAATCTCCATACTCTCTCCAATGATGAGATCCATAGCAATTCGCTTCAATGCTATATCTCAAAATGAGGTTAATACATAACCCAGAGCCATTGAATGAGTCATAGGGCACAATGATCATCTCATTGGCTGACAAACATCACATGACTTTGTTGTAGCAACCACGTCTTCATTCCTTGACGAATCCAGTCATATAATCCAGCTTTGTGCAGATTCATGAAGAGGCAGATGATCCTATCACTACTCGACTCTGAATCCAACTAAAGCTGAAAATTAAGAATTTTCCTAACTACTTAACATTACATGATTAAAAATTCTTTACTAAATACCCAAATATGTCAAAAACTCACATATCTGGGTATACTCTAAGGCTGAGAGATATAGTGAATATCTTATACTGAATATAACTATTCTAACAAGATATAACCAAAGAACGAAGCCTCAAGCCCGCCCCCCCCCAAAAAAAAAGATTTGACAGAGGGGAGGCTTGAGATGGGCCGTAATGCAAGGCGGTAGGTATACGTAATTAGTAAAACATAAGACCAGACCCTCCGGGTCTTCTGGTCGATATTACTACATTACAACCTACCTCCTTGCATTACTATTGCTCAAATACAGATTTCAACATGGCACAACACCCGGAGGGAGGCAAATTTTTGAGCAAAATTGATGTAAAAATAGAGAATTAACACACAGTTAGTAATAACGAGTGATAAAGATACTCAAAGACGGAAATTCCTAAGAATTGCCCTCTTAAGCATCTTACAGAGAGAGGTACAGAATCATGATAATGATAATGAGAGACATAAAAGGCTCTCAAAAGGTAAGAAAGAAAGATTAACATGCAGATAATAATTGAATGATATCTGTGATAGGATAAATGATATGAAAAAAAGGGTGAAACACACACATGAGAAGTAAGCAATGAATACACACTCACCCTAATGAGAAGATCTAAGCGAATGAAGATGATGAAATAAGGGAAGATGATGAATGAGAAATGCGACTCATGGTCCCAGAAGCTCCTCTATGAATATTTTTATAGAAGAAAGATGAGGGACCATAATCCTTAAGATGGAAGTTAATATTGGTGTTCTCGGACTTCCAATTAGCTACTTGCATGATATCATCTAATGATGAACCATTAAAAAGGGAACAAGAAGTAGCAAGGCCCCTAACATCGTGGGCCTTGACCCCCACTAATGCATTATCACCTGGAGATGCAAGTTCATGACAAATTTTAATCGTATCTACGATCCAGCGGGAGATTGTGGTTAAAGAGGTAGGATGATTCACATCGTCTGCAAATGTAACCCAAAGATGTCTATTGTCTGAACGTTTAGAATCTGTACGAGGTTTATACATATTAAGGGCCTTAACAGGGCACCAGACAGAATCATCTGGTGACAGTGAGGAAACTATGAATTATGATTGGTTGACCCAAGAATTCTACAGACTGAGTTTTAGATAGAAATTCAGCCCTAGGATAGAGAATAATGCTATTACCTGTAACTTGAAACCTATCTAGTTCAGCTGAAAGAGCATGAATTTCCGAACGACGACTAGCTGAAGCTACTGCAAGAAGAAAGACTGCTTTAAGAGTAAGATGTTTCAAGCATACAGAACCCAAAGGTTCGAAATGTTTTCCTGCCAGAACCTGTAATACCAAGGAGAGGTCCCAAGAAGGGAGGGGTTTCTTAAACGGAGGGCGAGAATTACCCATACCCTTAATAAGGTCGTGAAAGTGTTTCTGAACTTGGACTGAAGGGTCAATTAAGCACTTGACGAAAGAGTTCAGACCAAAATGATAGGATCTAACTGTGTTAGCTGAAAGTGTCCTCTGATCAAAGAGGAAAACGAATAAGTCAGTGACCTGGGTTACAGAGGCCTCAACGGGCAAGATAGAATGGTCCGAACACCATTTTCTGAAAAATTCAAATCTAGCCTTATAAATGTTTCTGGTGGAAGATCTGAGAGAGTTCTCCAATAATTCTTGAGATCCGATAGAAAGGACTGTCGAAGATGGGGTCAACTCGACAGTTTCCAAACTGACAGGTGAAATATTTCCGGATTCTGATGGAGAATCCTGCCTCTGTTCTGGGATAAAAGATCGTGAGAGACCGGAATAAGTAGAGGGAGATCTACAAGAAGGTCCAGGAGATCCGGAAACCACGATCTTGTCTGCCAAAATGGAGCTATTAATAGGACTATGCAGGGATGTTTTCTGATCTTTCTGAGGACCAGCGGAATGAGAGTCGTAGGGGGAAAGGCGTAGGCGAACATGTTGTCCCATGATTGAGCTAGAGAGTCTACTGCCAGAGCCAGAGATTCCGGGAAAGGAGATATGAAAGTGGATATCTTTCTGTTCTTGAGGGTAGCAAATAGGTAGGGCTGGGCGGTTTGGCCGCAATAGTGGATTGAAAACCGGTGACGGTATCACTAATTAAACCGGTATTAACGAAATACCGGTTTAAGGGGTTAGAATGATTGAAAATAATTTGAAATATGAAAATATGCTGTTTTCATTAGCTACAGTACATGTATTTTGCGATTTGACAACTGACATAAATTGCCACGAAATTAGAACAGTAACTACATACGACTGCTCACTTCGACGCTATCTATCTCAAAATAGTAGTTAAAATAAATAAAATAAATAAAGTCTGGTTCATGTGATGTCGTGAAAATAACACTCTAACTACTAAAATGTTGATTTTCAACACTGTTATTAGGTAACTATTTTCGAAAGCGTAGTAAAATCTAATGCGTGTAAGTAGGAACCCGGATATGAGAGCGAGCTTAGACTCCTACTAGAGTACTGCACATACGGTTAGAGTTCATATAACCACCTACAGTATGATCTAGTCTAGTAAGTCATGTGTTTGTATTCGAGTACTCAGTATTTAGTAATACTCCTCAATAAACTGTCGTTCAAGCGGGTGAATGTCATTCAGCACGTAACTAAAGAGTAGTCATTTCCCGGAAATCGCGCCTCATGAATTCTCACAAAAATGTGTTTGACTATTTTTCGAGGTTCATATGTCATATAATAAAGAGATTATGATAATTTGACAACATAAACGCAATGATTCGTGAACATAACTTAAATCTACTTAAATCAACACTCCGTACTTGAAGATATACGAAGACGAAAAAGACCGGGCCGTAAAACAAAACGATGTGATTATAACGCCTATCAAGCAGAAGTCACGTGATAAAAAATACTACGAATTTCATTCATAAAATCGATAGTAGTGAATATCCCGGCGGAAGAATTTGTTAACAACCAATCACATTACACCTGCTCGTATTTGAGAGGCTAAGGTGTATTTTACTTGTAACTACTCCGCCAACGTAAGAAGCGACTTAATCCTTTTCATTTCTCGGGCGTTCAAGCAATTTGTCTCATATGTCTTAGTCCGTGATGGATCATTTTATGTTTGTCGAAATCTAAGGGAAATAATGATTTGTTTGGATTGGGAGTTCATTGTATAGCGTCGTTTTCGCAGCGCGTTTCTTGAATTTTTTTTGTATCATGTCACATTTGGAATCCTAATTAAACATAGTACAAACTCGAATTGAAAAAAGGATTATTTGTTGCAAAGAAGAAATTTAGATTTTCAAATTATCGATCTTACATTGAACCCGCAGAGCTTACGTCATGTAAAATTCATTGCTGGCAAATCAAATAATATTTGCCGAGGGTCATCCTCAGCCGATTTGTTGGGATTTCACCAACACCCTTGCTTTCCCACGGCTAATAGTTATAGATGACTGTATTGTATGCCTCTAGTAGCAAATGGTTACACTAGATGAAAATATTAAACTGCAAGTCAAGAACAAACTAGTTTAGGGTAATCACCAGATTTTGCGCAATGGCGATCTTAGACGTTTTTATATTTTTGTAATGGTTTTTAAACCGTCGCCATAAAAAAACGTGAGACGGTGTGAAACCGGTATACCGCCCAGCCCTACAAATAGATCTACATGGGGACGACCGAATTGAAGGAAAATGGATCGGACTACAGCCCCTTTCAATTCCCATTCTGTTTCCGGAATCTCTGAAGGGCGAGATAACTGGTCGGCCAGAAAATTCAGTTTGCCTGGAACATGAGAAGCCCAAAGGGAAATGTTGCGAGACCTGCACCAATGGAGAATGATCATGGTCTCTCGACACAGAGAAACTGACCTGGTTCCTCCCTGATGATTGATGAAAGAGACTACTGTGAAATTGTCTGATCTTATGAGGACTGACTTCCCTAAAATCATGGATTCCCAATGAACTATGGAACGGAAAACAGCCCACAGTTCTAAAAGGTTGATGTGGTGGGAAGAGTCTACAAGGGACCAGGTTCCTGAAATCTTCTTGGAATCCCAGATGGCACCCCATTATTCCTGAGAAGCGTCTGTGAAGAAGATAGCTTGCGGATTTAGAAGATGGAGAGGTACTCCTAGACGAAGGAATTGATGGTCTAACCAAAACTGGCAATGAGTTATGAGAGATAATTTTATGAGAATACGATAATCCATGGAATCTAGAGACTGATTCCAGTGGGCCATGACATAAAATTGGAAAGGTCTTCACATCAAAGGGGCCCAAGTGATCACCTTCTCTACCGACACCATGAGGCCTATAATTCTGAGAAAAGATCTGGCCGTGACTAAATGGTCCACTTTGAGAGATTGTATTGTAGAAATCAGAGTTTCAACATTTGGGAGTAATGGAAATAACTTCCCTTGAGACAGGTCGAAAGTAACCTCCCAATTAGGTAAAAATCTGACTTTGGAACATGCGAGACTTTTCTATGGTGATAATCCAACCCAGGTGAAGACAGACCTGAATGGCATCTGAAACATTTGCAATGAGAGGCAGGATTTTGAGCCTTGAATAGCCAATCGTCGATGTAGACGTGGACTGAGATGGCCTGGAGGTGAAGACAAGAGACTACTGATGGAACTATTCGAGTGAATACATAAGGGGATGTAGTCAAGCCGAAGGGAAGGCTGCAAAACTGCCAAACTCTGCCCTGGTATGCGAATCGAAGGAACTTGCACACACACACACCCCCCACCCGTCTTCTTCTGGACAAGGAACATGATCGAGAAGCATCCTGGATTGCATTGCCAATCCAAAACCTCTTCCACAGCATGTTTTGATATGAGGGAAAGAATCTCGTTTTCCAGGGCTAATAGCTTTTCCGGGCATGAGGGAATAGGAGTCCAACGAGGGGACAAAGAAAGAGGAGGAGGGTTTACCTTCGAACGAGGATGATGGCCTTGGTGAATGGTTTCTAGAACCCACTGGTCTTGAATAAGAAGCGCCCAACAATTGATGAATCTTGATAAGCGATTGCCTACTGGAATAACTGGGAACTTGAAATGGTGGGGTCTTGAAACTCTAACTCTACTGGAATAGATCCAATGGTATCCGAGCATGGATCCACTAATTCCGGATGCGATCCCTGGGCCTCCCTGGGATTAATAGCAGGATCCCAGAGGGCCAGCCGATCATCCAGAAAAATCTTTAGACAAAAAGATTGATGATTGGGAATTTTGAACTAAACACGGGTCCGGAGCCAAACCGGGTCCCGGAACTGGGGGAAATCCGAGAGAACTCACACGAAGCCTTAACAAAATCCAAAGCAATTTTTGAATCAAATTTAGATAACCCGGAATAACCAGGCCATGCTCGAGCCGGAGCAGGGAGACCGGGAGAAAGATTCAAAATAGGTAATGGAAGATCAGAATTACCGGTCCCAACTAGGGCCGGAGCCGAAGAAGGGGTGGGAAGGTTTTGAGAATGATTAAGCAGAGTTGGATCCGGACCAGGACCCGAGAAAATCCTGGGGGCGGGGCTGGAGCCGAGATGAGAACAGAGCCCGAAGAGACCCTTGGGAGCCGGAGCTGGATAGAAATCCGGGTCTGGACCCCAAGAAGAAATCGGTAACCTGAGATGCCCATCCTCCCGACCCAGGGCCGGATGGAAGGCCGGGTCGGGGCCCAAGGGAGAAACCGGTAATCTAGGCCAGTCCATCCCCAAACCCGGGGCCGGGAGAAAACCCGGACCCGGGGCCGGAAGATTAGCCGGAGACAAAGCCGAAACAATATATGATGACGAGACTGGTTTAGTAGACGACAGCGGGTGGGAGATCACTTTAACAACTCTGGTCGGGAAGTCCTTCACACCAGCCAGTGACGAAATAGTAGTGATAGGATATGAAGACCCGCTCAGGCCCGAGAAAGGATAAACCTGACTCGGTCCTCATAGGTGCAGGATGCGGAATGTTGACTGTAGATGATACTTCAGTAGAAATGACTGGCTTCTGAAGCGATGAACGAGGCGAAACCCGAGGATTTTTCATACTCTTGTTCTTTCCTGTCAATGATGATTTTGAACCCCTGAAACATTGAAGATCAGTAAGCCGTAAAACACTATAACTTGAATAATCCTTTACTAGGAACAGTCAGTTCCGACGGTTCCCCTTCAACAATACCAGGAAATGAAACGTTGGGAGCTGACTGGTCCAGGATCATTTTGTTAATCCTGCCATCGATCCATGCATCTGTTGCTCACTTGTTTCTGCAGGCATTCCATTGATAATACAATCCTTTCAAGGATGGATGAATCAAGTGAGGGCTCGGGTTTGACCTTTATTTTAATCGCAGACCCTAAAGGAGAAGAATTCCCTTTAGAGTGAGCAGGTGTGTTAGGTTTGAAAAAGGCAAGTCTAGAGGCCTGGGACCATGAGCTGCAAATGACAGGATGATTCAATAGAACACAAAGTGCATTTAAGGCACACATGGCCAGAATGTTCTGTCTTGATGAATTTATGGCAGCTGGTGTTAGGACATCTAATAGAATGAAGAGCAATCTCCTTTTCTTTACACTTGACTTTACTCTTCTTCAGAGACTTTTTCAAGTCTGAATCGTAAAAGAGAAAGATTTGATAGGGTAAAGTCCCGAAGATAAAAAAGGGATCAGACAGCGCTGAACCCAATAAACAATAGAGACCAAACTAGTCTCTAATTTATTTAATATTGGTTTTTCTTTAAGAGAGTATGTTATGAGATATCATGGATTTCATGCTCAAATGCTAACCAAGCATGTAAATAGGTAAGTTAAACAAGCTACTGTAAGGAAGAAGCAATTATAGACAATAACTATGTCTAAAACACTCTGGGCGTAAAAAAAACCCAACTGGTAACACGCCTACCACGAAAATAGAAATGATCAATAATATCAATATTGATCAAAAAGATCTACAACCACTTATCTTAGGTCTTTTCTTTTTGTCTGACATCTTGTTGATCCTTTGAACGCTTGAAATAATCCCACAGCAGTATTGAAAAGTTTAAAACTTTTTTAAAACTGGCTATAAAATTGTCCACTTCCCCTATCCTTCAATAGTAGGAAAGGAATGAAGACTTGGTTGCTACAACAAAGTCATATGATGTTTGTCAGCCAATGAGATGATCATTGTGCCCTATGACTCATTCAATGGCTCTGGGTTATGTATTAACCCTCTTTCTACCTCATTCTGAGATATAGCATTCAAGCGAATTGCTATGGATCTCATCATTGGAGAGAGTATGGAGATACCTGAAGGAGCCCTCAGTCACTCTGTAACCACTATACACACCAAACATTGCCTGTAAAAATTTCATCCTACTACGCTTCCCTTCAGAGAAGGAAAGAGCAATATTAATTCAAGGAGGTAGGTTGTAATGTAGTAATAACTCTCTGCACAGCTTCAGGAACATCGGCGGTCAAGAACAGAGGTAAAGATTTTTGTTTTATATCTTTACAACATCCCTGAATACAATTAACTAATATAAGAGGCCAAGGGACCGGTGGCAAGCCAGGACTGCTTTGAGGTACCTGTAAGATATAAAACAGCAAGGGGTTAGCTAACATAGGTATAAAAAATGTACAATTTAACCAGGATCACATTAATCACGATTCCCGGATACAGATGACACGAAGTGCTAGCACTAAATTTTATATCCAGGGATGTTATCGATATCGAAGAGAAAAACAGGAAATGGCTCGATGCGAAGTGTCAGTCCTTCTTGACTTTACAATTGTCATGATCTCTTAAGCCAATTAACCCTTAAATTGTCAGTTGAGTCAAAAAGCAAATGCAATGATCCTGACATGCCTGAGAAACATCCATTTGCAGGACAAGAGGTCATTTTTGGAAAATTTACAACTGGAATGACTGGCTCAGTAACTGAGCCAGTCATTCCAGTGATAATTTTCCACATTTATCTAATCTTTTCCTGCCAATGAAGTCACTAAAGCACAAATTTGGATTTCATGACCAATCTGGGCATTAAAGGGGGAAACATTACACTATTTCTGCAAGTATGATGCTTCTTGAAAATCTGGCCAACAAAATTATAGGATTTCCTATAAATCTTGTTAGAAAAAAATAGGATTTCCTATAAAAATAGGCAAAATCCTATCCCTGTATATCTCTACACCTGATAGATTGTCCCCGGCTGATCATCAGGCTTCTGAAATTTATCTGCCTTGATTCTTTTAGAAAGAATTACGGTTTGGAATACACAAATAGTTTTAGAATTTGGACCAAACAAAAACAAAAAAGCTAAGCGAGGAAAGAAGTGTTGCTTTGGCAGCCAATATCTAGCATGTCTAGTAAAGAGGACGCATCATCATGCGCATGCGCGCCATTGGGTCACGCCTCCGCCGAGACTTACAGAGGTGTATCTGCCTATTGGGGGCTTGTTTCTTTTTAAACTTGTGTAATATTGTAACTAAATCGATATTTGGGAAATATCAATGAGTACCCAGATGGTAAGTATACTCTTGAAGTGAAAAAGATGTTTGCAGATGACACCAAACTGAGATTGGTGGTGAGTTGAAATGTATGAGCTTTTGCGTAATCAGTGATGACAGGACACATTCTACATTCGTCGTGCATAGTTTCATAAATGCCAATAGGAAAGGTACGATTGATCAATGGGGCAGCCATCCCTGACATTATTGACCCAGCAGATGACATTTACCAATGGGTCAATAGTAACAGTAAAAGATGTGGATGAAGAAATGCAGGAATGTTGGTGTCATTGACTACTTATCAATGGAAAAAGTACCATTGATCAATGGGGCAGCCGTCAGACGCTATTGATCAATAGTTCTGTTGTCACAACACTGACATTTACCAAAGGGACAATGGTGAGGTCACAGTAACAAATCTGGATGGGGAAATGCAAGAATATTGGCATGATTGACCAAAAGGAAGAGTACCATTAATGGGGCAGCCATCCCTGACACTATTGCCATTTGATTGAAGTGTAATAAAGAAACATTTCTGACAATCTCGTTTTAGTCCATTACCAATTTATGAAAGGTGACACAGATTAATTTCCCCATAGGGTACTTAAATACTTAAAATGCTTTAAAGAGCCAGAGTTTGCAGGAAATGTAAATTTCCCTTTCTCCGAGATCTAACAATACTCACCATTCTGTTACTTCTGATATACAGCTGGCCTTGACAGCTGGCTCTAGGACTATAGAATTAGAAAGCTTTACCGACTCCTTGGAACCGGGTACTCGGCTCCCAACTGCCGAGTACCCGTCCACCATAGAGCTCATATTGTTTGCATAGCCACCAAAACAAGAGAAATCCATGGCTTGCCTCCGTGGCGCTGGGAGGCTGGGTCCGTAACAGAATGGTGAGTATTGTTAGATCTCGGAGAAAGGGAAATTTACATTTCCTGCATTCTCCTTCGATCAATACTCACCATTCTGTTACTTCTGATATACACCAGATTTGATCAGTAACCTGGTGGGAAGGGGCAAGCCATAAATGCTACTTTTGCCCCATGGAGAAAGAGTTAGACTTAAAACTTGACTAACGGAGACCTAAAAAGGACCGTCAAGTTAACGGAACCGAATCACATTCGCATCACTGCCAACCCCCCCCCTTTTTCCCCTAAGAAAAGGGAGAGAACTCACGAACATGTATCTCGCCTGAAAACACCAATATGCCAAGAGGGTTAACAGCTCCTTGCATATACACATGTATTAGCCTGGGAATGAGCATGAATATATAAGATGAATGAACATGATATATAGACATAATACAAAAAACTCTCAATCTTGAATTACCTCATGATAAATGGACTCCAGACGTACCGCCTCCAACCATTCACTGGTCCGGCCATCAGTGACACAATCTGGTTGTCATCCTCTCGCTCGACCATGTCTGCTTTTAAATTCTTTTCTTACCAAAGTGAAAAAAGGGAGAAAAGCAGTGTGGTCACTTAACTATCATTTCAAAACAGCTAAAGCGAGTGGAAGTCTGACACATCCCTCATATAGTAATCCGTGAATGAGGACTCACAGTGCCATTGTGCAACGGCCATGATGTCCTCTAACGGAACACCACTGTAAAGGGCGGTCGAGGCGGCTATTCCTCTAACATTGTGTGCCCTTGCGCCTTGCACCTGGTGCCCAGTCGCCATCTAGCTGAGGAAGCTGCCAATAGAAAGACCGCCTTTAGAGTCAAATGCTTTAGACCAGCCGAACGCAACGGTTCGAAAGGGTGCTTGGCCAGTAAATTAAGCACTAAAGATAGACTCCAGGCTAGAATGACTACCGGTTGTCTCGGTCTGGCTGCCTGCCTGCCCTCCCCTGGCTGCCTGCCTGCCCTCCCTTGGCTGCATGATTACCTGTCTGCCCTGCCCTTGCTGCCTGATTGCTTGCCCTGCCATGGCTGCCTGATTAGGGGTAATATTACATAGTGCACCGGTCCTGCCCTGGCTTCCGGCCTGAGTGATTTGTTTGACTGATGTTTATTTATGGATAATATGATAAACATAATTATACTCTGTTTGGGATAATTCCTTTATCAATGAATAGCGCAATCTATGCGCACGTATTACATTGAATGATTACATTAGGTAGCCTAATAGTGCCGTTAGGAGACTAGAGAATTATATAGCGTTAAATTGGGAATATTAGAACAATGAAATTGTAAAACCCAATTGTATGTGTAGTACCATACACACGAACTATATAGGCCTAACTATGAAGCTGTGTACATGTGTAGGCATAGGCTGTCAGTCTCACGTAATCGCTGACATTACAGACTTAAAAATAAGCATATTGTAATTGTACTTCTAAAATACATATAATAACTACATTTATTTATTGAATTCATGCAAAATACACTAGTGTGAATCCACTTCTAATCGGAACAGCGAGTTAATGGGCCGAATTGGCACCGGGGCGAATGCGCTTGACCCCGTTGTTTTCCGCCCCCAGTTGCGTAAATATTATTTGATTTTCTAATTCTGCTGCATAAATATCTTGATATTATTCCATATCAAGCTGTCGCTAAGAAGTTCACACATAAGAACACCATAAAACACGCATGGATGAGGAGGAAAATTTGTAGCGTAGCATTCATAACCGCAGCGGCAGAGCAGTCAGACTCGAGAGATTTGTTTATGTGCTTTGACCTTTGACATTACCCATAATTCTTTGCGACGCCATAACTCCGAGGTAGCTTATATGCGGTAGAGGGATGGATGGACGAAAATTCAAAGGCCTGTGACCATCCTAGATACCACGAAATTACATAGGCTCCATAAACTTTAATAAGAATTATGGATAACAACCTATACTTACAACGGTCGAACTAGACTACATGCACATCGAAAGGGATGTTGCATAACCGTAACAAAAATACAACTAAATCTTTAGAACATGTTTTGACTAACCACGTCTTCTTCTTCTTCTCGTTCGTCTTTTTGTTGTGTAGACCCCTCGGAATTTTCCCCCCTCAGGCGAACCCCTACTTACATGAGCTCACACAAATCTTCTTCTGACAACAGAGATCTGGGCTGCATATAGTGATCACCACATTCATGGTTTGATAGTTGTTGTTGAGTGGCGATAATCCTCCAATAATTTGGAGTACCCCCAGCAGTGGTCAACCTTTTTTTCAAATCAAATCAAATCAAATCAAAGATTATTTATTTGACAGTAACATATTTTTTACATAATTGAGTCCAGGTTGTCCGTCAAAGGCACAACCCATAGTTCTGGCGGACACATTACATATATATGGCCGTCCTCAAAAACCAGATGGTGGTAGATCGGGCAGTGCATCAAGCACAAGAAATAACAAGTAATGCGGACCCGTTCCCAAAATCCAGAAGACTCCTTAGAGGGCAAGAAATGCTGTCAGGTATTTACCTAAGAAGGAGAGGTGCCAAAAGTGGTTCTGCTTAGGGTGCACGGGCGTGTCAAATGAGGAATATGGAGTACTATCAAGTGATGTTTTACTCATCCACTGGTATTGTGTTGATTACAACGAATCTGTGGTAAGTACTGTCAAATCAGATAAGCTGATAGAAGAAAAGTGTCAAGTTTATATGGAGGCACTTAGAAATGAACTAGAGGGCAGATTCTAGGCAGTGGAGTCAGATGTTGACAAAGTCAGAACAGATATGAATACATTTAGGGCAGAGCAGACAAAGATAAATGAAGAGTTGAAAAGTTCTTGTGCATCAAAGCTTAATCTATCAGAGGTGGCAAGACAGACTGCTCATGAGCTCAAAGAAAGGGAAATCAGGAGGGAAAACACTGTAGTCTTCAATATCCCAGAGAGCGATCGTGAAGTAATAGAGGAGAGGAGTGCATATGATGAAAGCGTAGTCCAAATGTTATATAAGGATATCCTAGAGATGAACGCAAAATTTGAATCCTGTCAGATGAAAGAGAGCATGTGGTGTGAGATCAGGATAAATAAAAGGGAGTGCATGCTGATAGGTTCACCAAACTGCTCAGTGGAAAATAATGATGCCATAAATAATGATATCCGCCAAATCGCTACTAACAACAACTACACACACACATGCTTATCACTGGCGACTTCAATCATCCCGAAATTGACTTGCCCAAAGGTACATATATGTCCACAGCTGACCCCAACCACAAAGCCTCCACATTCAAGAATGCAATACAAGATGCATTGCTCTATCAAGATGTCACCTCACCTACACACTTTAGAGCAGAGCAACGTTCACCTACCATTGATTTACTTCTCACAAATGAGGAAGATATGATAACAGATATAGGTTATGAAGACCCTCATGGCAAAAGCCACCATGTTATACTTAGCTTTAAACTAACCTGTTTCACAGATACAGCTGGAGTTCGGGTGCCAAGATTAAACTATGCCACGGGTGACTACAACAAAATTAGAGAGATGGTAGGAAATTATAATTGGATGGAAGATCACAAGAATATGACTGTTGAAGAGAGCTGGAAGATTCTTTCTAGTCGAATAATAGATGCCGTAGACAAAAATGTTCCCAGAAAAGCTGCAAAACAGTCCACTAAACGTAAGACATTGTGGACAAATGCACTATCACTTGAGAAAACAAAGAAAAAAAGGGCAACCTTCAAAAAGCATAAGTCAACAGGATCGGGTAAGGATTATAAGGAGTATGCAAAGGCACATAACCAGGCGAAGTGGGCATGCCGCAAAGCGATGCATGAGTTTGCTATGGAAGCGAAGCAGAATCTAAAGGCCTTCTGTACATATGCACTGAAGACAAAAGATAGTGTAGCAGACCTCTGGGACAGGGATGGAACTATAGTATCGCCAAGCAAGGACAAAGCTGAAGTTCTAAATAATTTCTTCAGCAGCGTGTGCACAAGTGAGGATACTAGTGCAATGCCTAACTTTGAATTGTGCTGTGAAAACATATTAGATAAAATTTAGTTCAGTGTAGAAGATGTGGCAAAGAAACTGATGAAGCTTAACACCTCAAAGTCACCAGAGCCCAATGGAGTGCACCCACGGTTGCTGGCGGAACTGGAACATGAACTAAGTACTCCCCTGTGGAAAACTTTTTAGTTTTAGTAAGTCACTGGATGAAGGCGTTCTACCACAAACCTGGAAAGAGGCCAATGTCACCCCGATCTTCAAAAAGGGCAAGGAGAGTAGTCCTGTAAATTGCTGGCCAGTCAGCCTAACAAGCATCGTGTTTAAGATTCTAGAATCCGTAGTTATGGAAGGGACAAGTTAATGTCCCACATGAATGATAACAACCTTTTGACAGAGTTCCAACATGGCTTTCTAAGTGATAGATCGACCAGCACAAATCTCTTGGCTGTACTTGATGACTGGACCACTTCCCTGGACTTAGGTGTACCTGTTGATACAATATACCTTGATTTTTCCAAAGCTTTTGACTCCGTGCCCCACCAGAGCCTACTGCAAAAACTCAATGGTTATGTAATTTCAGGCAAATTTGTGGATCGGAAACTTCTTAAGCAACAGACAGCAGCGAGTGATAGTCAATGGGGAACCATCAAATTGAGCGCCTGTACTGAGTGGAATCCCACAGGGTAGTGTTCTCGGACCAGTATTGTTTGTTGCCTTTATCAACGACTTGCCAGACAGCAAAAAGTGCATGGCTCAGATGTTTGCAGGCGATGAGAAAGTCTTCACACAGATTCACTCATTGAGTGACCAGCAAGATCTACAAGATGACGTATATAATCTAACAGACTGGTCCAGCACATGGCAGCTTGGTTGCAATGCCTCTAAGTGCAAGATCTTGCATCGTGGAAGAAATAATCCTAACTACACTCATGAAATGTCCAGCATTGAGGGCAAATTAAATCTAGAGACAATCTCAGTTGGAAAAGACCCGAGTGTGAATGTTGATGATGAGTTGAAGTTCTCTATTCACACAGAGATGCAGGTTAACAAGGCCAACACAATTCTGGGTATGATAAGGAGATCATACATATACTTGGACGCAGCCTCATTGAAGAGTCTCTTTATTGCCCTTGTACAGCCCCCACCAGGAGTATTCCAATACAGTTGCAACACCTTGATATATCAAAGATGAGAAGTTACTTGAAGGAGTCCAAAGGAGAGCGACAAAACCTAATACCACCATTGTCATCACTTCGGTACCAAGATAGATTGAAAGCCTGGCATCTTCCGAGTCTTAAATATAGGAGATCAAGGGCCGACATGATAGAGGTGCTAAGTACACCCATGATATCTACAAAGTGGACAGTAAACTCGTAGAGAGTGTCCAAAATACAGTTACATGGGGCCATCCCTACAAACTAAAAAAGTACTGCAGGAGAAGACTCCAACAGCGATTTTTCTCATTATGAGTAGTAGATACATGGAATGCTTTATCGGTTTATGTCGTAACAGCTCTGACTTTAAATAGTTGGAAAGCAAGACTTGACGTAGAATGGGCTCAATACACATTTGCCTGGTGTGATGAAACTATATAAATGTTAATAAAAGCAAAATGATTGGACTGTGTGTGTGGAACCACACCAGTCTACAGTGTGTACTCTGATATGTCTGATCAATGCAGGTGTAGCGCAGATCGGCTGGACAGGTACAAACCACCCCAGCTTGGCTGTGTACGAAAGGACTGCTCCTGGTGCATTCCAAGCATGCACACCCCTTGGGTAGGATAGTATGCATGTATAAAGCCATATGAGAGAGGTTTCTATAAAAATGACTAAGTCTGTGAGATCGTTGTAGCGTGCATGCACGCGCATCAGAGCTTCCCTGATAACCTGTGTCAGCGTTCAGAGAGAATGCATACTAAAGTGTACCGAGTCGGTGCGCATAATTTCTTTAAATTGCATCATTCTCGTCGTTCTTGGTAGCTATCAGGACCGGAATGAGACGAGGAATCCAAAACTATTTACCCTTTTAAAACCAGATCAGAAATGGCAGAGTTATCCTAAATTAACTCATTGAAATTATTTTCAAAATATTACTCAGATATCGTAATAGTGTGCATGTACTAAATGAATGGGGAGAATGTCTATCACGTGCTAGCGTCCTCACCCTTCCTAGCTGCATGCTGATTGGCTACAGATCGCCCACTGATTGGCTGGGCATCCGGCCTCTGATGTCGCGAGTAGTATAAAAGGAGCGAAAAATCACGAATCGAGACCACACTTCGGTGAGAGAGAACAAGTGATAGGTTGTGTGGCCAGGGCAGTGCTAGATGTGGGCGACTGCTTACTGACCGTGGTATGCTACACCGCAGCAGTGCCTCTTTGAATTCAGTTCTCCTACTCTGGTCAGCAATCGACATCCGCAATCATAAGTTTTTGTAAGCCCTCGGATAGCCATCCGGGGGCAACTGAATAAATAGAAGAGACTTCATCACTACCAACACTACAGAGGAGCCTTCCCGCGGATGGGCCGTAATCTCTATAGCATGTAAAACAAGTGGTGATTCTTGGTGGATAACTCATCAAATCTTCTGGATCATGCTGAAAAGTACTGTTCCACAATCGGAGCATCCGCATCTAAGTTTTTGTAAGCCCTCGGATGGCCATCCGGGCGCAACTAATTTAATAGAAGACTCCCTCACTACTAACACCTAGAGGAGCCCTCCTGCGGGTGGGCCTTGCGGCCCATATGTAATCTCAGTGGACAACTTGTCAGATCCACCGAACCACGCTGAAAAGTGGTATTCAAACTTCCATGCAGCATGTCGTGTGTTTAATTAACGTTTAGGCTACAGTCTGGTTGGACTCTGACTGGTATACCGCAAGAGCTATGCGATGTATCATGTACAGTGTACCCAGGAATGTACATGCATTGTTTAATTATAAATTACATTTGTAGCCCTTCATGTCACGGGCAACTGTCAATCTTCCATTACCGGACGGACACATTCTAACATTCTGCTCAATTATTGTATTAGCTATTATGACTATCTAGTGGACATCCGACTACAGTCGTTCTTCATCACCATCTTCGAGAATGAGCCACATCAACAGGTCGCCTGCAGAGATTTCCCAGCAACTTCAGAATCATGCCATCTCGCGTTCCCCATCTGTGACGCAGGATCTGCAGTGATTTATGAACTTTTTCTGTACCGATGACTAATAGGTACTCATTTAACTATTGTATTTGTTTCTTTACAGGTACTGATGACTAACAGGTACCGCCCCGGTCATATGAGACCGCATTTATTAACTTGTATTTTAAATGTAAATATTATCCTTGTTTTTGTGCTTATGACTAACAAGCACTGCAAGGTCATATGACCTGATTTACTGTCAGTACTGTGATAGTTAGTTATGTATATGGCAAGCAGCCATCCTAGTTACTTGTTTTGTTTATTTTATAGAAAACTCTAGGACCGCAGTATGCTAGGCTATACTATAGAGCAACATTAAATCCACATAACTTTTCCCCCAGCATCAATTTTACACTGAGGTCACTGTTCATGTTTGTATTACACAAACCTAACATGTAGTCAACTAAACCTGGCTATTTTAGCTCGATAGGATAGGTTTAAAGTAGTTAGGGACAATCTCTCCATAGGAGACACTTGTGTAAGCCTCTTTCGGATGTAGCAGATATGTAACACCGCACACCAGCTAGATTGTGTAAAACCAGCCAAATACCTTAGGGTCTCTTATTATATTGAGTGATTTTCTCTTTCTACGCTCCTCCAGCCACAAGGCATATAAATTGTCTGGATCTCCCATAGACACATTGGCATGCTCCGACTTGGGAAACTATTTGGGTTTCCGAGCAGTGAAGACTAAAGTGTTGATTTCACATTCACCCCCTCTGTATCTTCGGATACTAGTTAGCATAGATAACCATGCCAAAGTAGGAAGCACTGCGAAAAGATATTATTTAAAACTGGCCAGCAGTGCATCTCTGGGCATTCTGAAACCTAACCCTAATGACAGTCAAACATTAGTCCTCAGGGCCGGATCTCAAATGATCCTTCCCCGACACATGGGTGATGGATGGGATGCGTATCTCCATCTAACTCCGTACAGTGTCTGGGTGTGGTCTTGGAACCACCACGCCCTCACAGGAAGGTCACTGGAGATGGATATCTGCCTCTTACTCCCAGCCATAAAACTTGTATGCGCTTTTCAAATTGCTTATGTAAATGATGACTTGTCCTAGTGATGTTGTATCTGGTTGCGGTGTGATATGTAACCAGGTCGTTATATGATTCTGAAGCTGTCACTCCATAACATGTCTGCACGCTGCCTTTCTGACGATTATCGAATTTCCATTCAGTGGAAAAATCCTACTTGATACTGACAACAGACTGCAGGCATCTTGCTCTCTTAATAATAATGACTGTTATTACATGTGATTGAAGTGTCTTTGTTTAGCTGATTATGTATGCCATTTCTGGGGGTGGGGTGGGGGGAGTATGGGTGGAGGGAGTGGGGTGGTGCTGTCCCCCATAGCGCATACTGTAGATGGCTGCGATTTTGTTCCTCCTTTCCATATGATCGGTTTTCCGCACCTCCGGATAAGGTGGTGTTTGCAGAAAATGTTGATTCATGCTGATGATGGTAGTGTTCTGTTGTGGGGAAATCGTGGTTGCTGTGTGACGCTGGTGTAGAGCGAGGTTGGCAGATCCAGTTTTCCAAGCTGGGGAATGCCGAGTCTGTTGCTGTTGTGGAAATGTTGGGTTGCGGTGGATCATGAACTCACCGCATTCGTGTGGAAGGGAATGTTGTGGAAAAAATTGTCTCTAACTTTTTCTGTTGCAAAGGTAAGGTGCATGCTATCCATGTTGTTGGTGATGTTGAATATCTCCACTATACTGTCTATATAACCGGGTATATATGTAGCATTCGCGCAATGATGAATTGACATATCCAACCTTGCAGGCAAGTGTATTTTGTATGTTCCTGGCTTTCTTTGTCTTGGTGTGATGTTCTGGCTGCTCACGGGTGGCTTGGTAGGCCGGTTATGGTTGGGATGCCCTTTGGATGGGAATGGTTATCTTCCATTACACGACGGTTGGTACTCTGTCGTAGTTTTTAAGAAGTGGGAATATTCGAGCCGAGAGTCTGCTGAACAGGCTGCTTCCCTTCCCACCACCAGGGGTGGGGTGGGGGGGGGGTGTGTGTGTTACTGTGGTAACAGCTGACTCTCTCATTTCTGAGATTGACAGTCAACAGACGACGACTGGAGTGTGAAATGGACAGGACAGGAGTGCGGTGGTGGTGCTAATGGACGGGGTGCACCTTGGAGTTGGGGTGGTCTCGTGATTTTAGGTGTTGGAGTGGTACACCGAGTTGTGTGGTTTTGCTGTTCTCCGTAACAAGCCAATGCCTCATCAAGCCTCTTCACTTCCATGCTATTTATTATATGTTGCACCCCACAGGAAGCATGGCCCGGTGCAGCCTCAGCTTCCGCTTGTAGCAACTCTATAATTGGGGTAATAGCATGAAGTAGATGCGAGTGGGAAGAGGTCGGCAGAACAACCTTTCCGTCCTTCCCCTTAGACAGCACAAATGAGGAAGTCTTCAGGTACGACTTCCCAGATAGTGTAGACCTGCTCTGAGGAGGGAGAGGATGAGTACGTATCGCGTCATCATCCTCAGCATTAGTCATATGTTCGCTGGACTCCTGGCTTGGTAGGAGAGGGGTCGAACTGGCACCATGGTGCTCCGGACTAATGTCGGGAATACTTGTCTCCATAGAGACATCTGTCTGGGTACTGGTGTCATGTGGAATGCCCAGTCTGAGCTCTGGTACTGGGTAATCACTGACACACGGTTTAAGTCAATCGAAGTGGATGACTGAGGTCAGGCCATCCGAGGCGTGGATATGGTAGGTCACATCCGACTTCTTACCTACTACCACATAGGGGCCTTTCCACTGGTAACTCGGTTTACTCGGCACGCTTGCAGAACGTCACGAATCGTGAACCCAAACCATTTTCCCCGCCTCATATGGGTCACCATGCACTCGCTGGTCATGCCACGTTTCTGGCGCCGGTGTGCAGTGGATAAAGTTGCTCTTACTAGCTCACGGGACTGGTCTATCCATTGCTGCATGAACTCTACGTGGAGAGAATGTGAATTTTTCTCCCCTGGAATCCTGGGCATGGCCAGATCCAGTGGTAAGGCTAATTCATGGCCAAACATTAACCGAGCATGCTGGAATGTATCGAAGTGCGGTATGCCATGAGCACATGGGAGTCGTAAATCCCAGTCTCCACAATCAAGACATGTTTCTTTAGTCAACATTTTGGCCAAAGTACGGTTGAACGTTTCTACCATCCCGCCGCTTTTCGGATGATAGGGTGTGGTGCATGTTTTGACTATATGAAACAATTTTCAGAGCTCGGAGATCAGCTGGCTCTAAAAATTACTTCCTTGGTCGGAGTGAGATTCATATGGCATACCGAAGCAGCAGAAAACATTGCTAGTCTGGACCTCTGCTACTGTGGATGCCTCTTGGTCCAGCAAAGCAAATGCTTCTACCCGCTTTGTAAAATAATCTTGCAATACGAGGATGTACTTGTTTCCTTCATCCGTCATATTCAAGGGTCCGAGCACATCAATAGCCACTCGCGCCCATCGTGCACCAACAATTTTATTTTGTAGAGGTGCGTAATGGTGTTGGCCAACAGCGCGTCTTTGGCATGGGACACATTTGGCAACCTATGCCTTCACACTATAGCGTATGTTGATCCAGTGGAATCTCTGTTTGGTGCCATCTGTTGTATTCTCGATGGCTAAATGTCCGTCGTTATCATGCAGTTGTTGAAGAATTATCACATGATAATGCTCAGGAATCACTATCCAGTTATTAATGTAGAGGATGCCACCTTGAATATGACACTCTCCAAACCTCTGATAGTAATATATCGCCATTGCAGAAAGTGGAGTGTAGCTCGCGGGGTAGTGTCAGGCCGTTCCGGTGTCTGGTGTCGACTCGCCATGCCGCAAGTGCATGACGAATGATGATGCTGGTTAGCTTCCGGTCTCAGGGTTACGGATCCTATGCGATACTGCCATACGGGTAACAAAGACCGGCTCCTAAGGCCGGTGGAACTCAATTGTTCTGGTGGGGCCATGTGACCATCGTCACGAACATTAAACACTACAGTCTCATCCCAAGAGTTTGTGTCACCAGTATGCCTGTCCATAGCAATTTCGTGGTCTATGGACGTACAAGATTTGATTTGGTGACCTAATTAACATAAGTCTATACAATAGTTTTACCTAAACAGACCGTCAAGTATGCTAGATAAATATAATGAGCATACGAAAATACAAGACATAGAGATAGCCTGATGAACTTTTAAACATGGGGCTCCTGGAGGTACCACACAGACTTGTAGGTCCGCAGAGGTATCCCCGTAAGGGAGGCTCCCGCACACGAGATAACTAATTAACTTAATATAAGATATTATACCTCTAAGCTGAAAGGAAAGAAAATGATCTTTTATAGTGTCAAAAAATCATGTGCCTTGCGCGGCCACAACTCCTAGTGCTAGTTTGGGTGAGGAGTATTATCCTCGTGTGGGCCGTCATCACTGAATCCTTGCGAGAGGCAAGTGCCTCATGTGGGCCTCCATCACAGGAAAATGTCACCATCGCTTAAAGCGGGAGAAGAGTATTGGCCGAAAAGGCTTACTCTAATATTCAACCAAAATGCTGTAAAGAAAAGATCGTACCTAGTGAAACTATGACGATAAGGTTGCGTGCTCTTTTACGTGAAGACGGAACGAGTGATTCCCAAAGGATTCCCACGTCACTGTCTTCTGTAATTTTCAATATGCTGAATTAGTAGTTGCTGCTTTTATTTTTGCGGCCCTTCTTCTATGCCTAACCTCATATTTAGTTTTTAGAGACAAGAACTATGTTAGGCCGCAAATGGCTGGCATCTACCTAGCCTTTAGATATGGCTGTCATTGAGAACAGATGTCACAAGACATCAATACTGAAGACAGCGTGCATACATGTTACTTCGCAAGGTCTCCGAACTGGGTAAGAATCCAGACATCTTGCTCCGCAACCACATAAAACGTCACAGGACATTCGTTACTCTTTACAGAAGCAAGTTTTAGGCAACTGATCGATCGCTATGATGGGGGTAAGAGAGATGAATACCCACAGTGAATGCCCTTCCTGCGAGGGCGTGGCAGATCTTAATATCATGCCTAGACATTCTTATGGAATTCGGTGGGGATGCGCATCTCGCCCATCACCAGGTCCTACGGAGCTATCTTTTTAACCTGACGTTAGGTTTAAAAGCAAGTTGCCCAGTCACGCACTGCGGTGCGGGAGGATTGTTCAGCAGATAAAAGAAAATAATAATTAAGATATGTCTTAGCAGTGCTTCCTACCTTGGCAAGGGTAACTAACTACCAAGTATCTGAAGATACGTGGGAAAAGTGTGTGACGCCACACCCTGGCCATCACCGCTCAGAAACCCCAATAGTTTCCCAGGGCCGGATCAGTCCATGGTGCGGATAGGGGCATCCAAATAATTAAGAAGCCATAAGGCTTAGTGGAACATGAAGAGAGACAATAACTTAGAAATATGAGGCCCATTAGGTATGTTGGCCAATCTTACACAACCTTGCTGGAGTGCGGGGCTAAATTATTGCAACTACCGGAGAAGAGGCGTACACTATGTGTCTCCTGCCGAAGAGATTGTCTCTAATCATATTAAACCTATTCTATCGACCTGAATAGAAAGGTTTTTAGTCGGTAGCATGCCGGGCTAAACAGAGTTATGGCATGGACAGCGACCTCAGTGAAAAATTGTTGGTGGTGGGAGAAAGTGATGCATATACAAATGTTGCTGTATTGTGTTTCCTACCTGCACTGCAGTCCTATATTTTTCTATAACTAAATAAAACATATAAACTAATGTCTACTTGCCATATATACAACTAACCAAATAAAACGATACAATGTAAAATAATCCGAATAATATATAAAGTACAGGTTGAGGAACCTACTACAGTGGGGTTAGTAAAAACACCTTACAGAAAATAAGAATAACTATAAACAGATACAGAAATTATAACTAGCGGCCCTAAGACCGTTACGGTGCCTTTTAGTCATCAGGACCGTTTATACAGATAAGGTATAATTAGTAAAGATGTAATTAACGGAATAATTAAAATGTTAAGTATAGTTACTCGAATAATCAGTAGCGATTCTTAAGCATGGGCTATCGTGTTAATGAAATTGATACGTCATCCTTGGTTTGACGTGAGTTGATGCGTTCTCTGGAAGCTGGAAAGTTCCCCCATGCCGGTTCCCGCAAACAAGATTTCCACAAGCAGTCCAGGATGGGAGCGGATTAAACTCAGGACTGTAGTCACAATATAGAATGTCTAACGAGTAGTCAGTAAGAGATACAATAACATTACTGCTAAGACGAAAGTTCCCGTAAACCGATGGTATGGATGGAAGTTACCAACAACCCGATCATAAGCGGGGGTTGTTGAATATGGATGAAGATACAGAACTAAGGTTAATGGTGCGGGGTATGTCAGTTAGCTCTTAAGACGTACCGGGCAAAGTTCACTTGCTGCAGTCAAAAAGTTTAAATAAACCTGCACAACATCAGTGCCGGGACGGTTGAATAACCACTTTTTGGTGTGGCCGGCAGATCCGGCAAGTCATCCACCAAAGAGCATCGCTGCCTCTACATCTGTAGAATCACATTTTCAGGCCATGAAAGGCCTTACCGCAAGTTTGTGTTCCAAGTTAGTTCTCGATGTATTCATGAACAATATTAAAAAGTTCCAAAAATGCTCCCACAGAATCGGGAGATACAAAATTACTTTAGTGCAGTGGGTTGGATTGCAGCAGTGGCTACGGAAGAGAATCCTTCGAGACTGAAGTCATCTGCTTAATGCCTGTCTTGCTGGTAGTAGACGAATACAGATCCAACCCATTCGGCCTCTGGCCGAGGATGCTCTCGAGTTTCGACTCCTTTTATACTACTCGTGACATCATAGGCGCAGGCTCCAACCAATCATTGGTCAAGCAATAGCCAATCAGCGCGTGGCTAATAATAATGCAGTCGAATGTTCTAGAACATTCTAGAAGTTCTGCATACATGTGGTTACGACGTCACAGTAATATTTTGAAGATAATCAAAAGAGGTTTTCCGTGGATAACTCAGCCATTTCTTAACCAATTTTGAAATGGTTTATAGATTCGGAAAGCCCGTCGAATTCTTGATTAATGCCAGCTTCGGCGGGAACAAGTAATGAGAAAGGATTACAATGTACCCACTCGGTACACTAAAAGTGCCATCCTATCTTGGTCGTGAAATACGCGCTCTGTCAAAAATAGTACATGCGCGCTATGCGCTTTAACGTACTTAGTAATTTTTGCAACACGATTTCTCTCCTAGGCCCATATACGCGTATATAGCTCTACCCAGGGGGGCATGTTCAGGGAACGAATCCAGGACGGGCGGTGTGTACCCAGATTAGATGGTACGGCCGGTACCTGACTGGTCGATCCGAACTACAGGAGTAACAGATTCCCTAGGAGGACGTACCCCCTCCTGGATCCACATGTATATGTTTCGTGCTTGTGCGTCTGTTGCTTTTCGTGAGCGACTGTCTCCGGGTCCAACTCTGCGCACCACAGTTCGGGGAACACGGTAGATGGCTGTGTAGTGAGTGTTATGGTGGTCGCCACTTCTTGTTCATCCTCAAGCCTGATTCTTCTCAAGGCATTGACATTTCCATGCGGTGTGCCGGGTCTATGAACACCATTGAAGTTAAAGGCCTGCGGGATTCCTGCCACCTCGCTACCTGGCCCTCCAGATTTTTTAGTTTTCTGAGCCAGCGTAGTGAGGTGTGATCTGTGCGCAGGGTAAAAGGGCGCCCGTACAGAAAGTGTTTATAACATTTGACGAAATACATCGCAGCTAGCAATTCCCTCTTAGTCGTCGCGTAATATTTCTCTGTTTATTTCAGAGTACGCGAACCATAACCCAGTACCTGCTCTGTACCATCTTCAGTGACTTGAGATAGAACTGCACCTATGGCATAAGCAGATGCATCAGTGTCTAAGATGAAATCGAGGTTACCGCTAGGATGAGCAAGAATTGGTGCGGTCATCAATTGTTCCTTCAGCGCCCTTAAGGAACCTTCACACTCACTCGTCCACTCGAATTGTCGATCCTTTTCGGTGATCCTAAATAATAGTAATGCAATCTCACTAAAATGACGGATGTATCGACGATAGTACTGGCAGAGACTGAGGAAACTCAGGGTAACCGTGACCATGGTGGGGTTTGCCACTCCGCTACTGCTTTAGTTTTGGAAGATTGAGTAGGTACTAGGCCGCTGGATATGACATGTCCTAGGAACTCGATGCTCTGTCTAGAAAGATGACACTTCTTGGGTTTGAGCTTAAGGTTGGAGGTATGAAACCGCATTAAGACCTTGTCAAAATTGGACAGAGTCTGCTCAAACGAGGAGCCAAAGATGATTACGTCGTTGATGTAACAGAGACAGATCTCCCATTGCAGGGTAGTTAATACCTACTAAATGAGACACTCGAACATTCCAGGAGCGTTGCACAAGCCATAGGGCATCTTGCGGAACTGGAAAAGACCATTTCTACATACGAATGCGGTCTTATCCCAGTCAGCCTCATCCATGGTTACCTGCCAGTATCCACTAGCTAAGTCAAGGGTACAAAACCACTTGGCTCCAGACAAGGAATCTATGGCCTGATCCATCCGAGGTAACGGATATGCATCCTTGACACTAAGATCATTAAGGCAGTGGTAGTTGATACAAAACCACAAAGATCCATCCTTTTTGCCTGCTAGTACAATGGGACTGGCCTAACGGGATGCTGAGGTCTCTATAATGCCTGTCCACAACATGTTGTTCACTTGTTGATGTGCCTCTGCCTGCTTGTGAACGGGAAGATGTTTAATGGATTGTCAAATGGGTCGGTTGTTTCTTGTGTCGATGGAGTGTCGCACAAGATGAGTTTCTCCAAGATCCATGTCTCCAGCCAAGAAACTTTCGCGATACTTATATAGAAGTTTCCATATGTCACGTTTATGAGATTGCACCAATCCAACTGTAGTGCGCAAATATATGCCATGCAGATGTTCCGGTAAATCATCAGAAGTTGCTGCTGGTGTAGGTGCGGTAGTGGGTGTCTCCAGGAATATCACATCCACCAGATGGCCACAACGAACTCTATGATCCTTATTGGTTGTGTCCACGATCATTCGGGGACAGGCGCATTGTGAGGTGATCATGTAATCAGGGTCGGGTTCAAGCATAGCTATATGTGTGTTGTTTCCTAACTGTTATGTGGTGGCCCATAAAATTGTCCCGGCTCAGCTGTGGCCGTAGATGCCAAAATCACTGCACAAGTATCGTACAGTGATGATTCCAGTCCAAGGGATATGTGTCGGCCATGTATGTCTAGTTCCTGTTGTCTGCAATGTATGATGGCTTCGCTTGCACTGAGGAAGTCAGAACCGAGCAGGGCATCTTTTTGAACAGAGGCAATGACAACTCGCTGTATGAATTGCATTTCCTCTATCTGTATTACGAGGTTTACCATACCATCCACAGGAACAGCGGCTCCGGTAGCTGTTTGTAAAAATATGTTTGTAGGCCTAAGGGGTGGCTTTTTATGAGGTGGGATGCTCTCATATAAGCACTTGTTGAAAACGGTGATTGAAGCTCCAGTGTCGACAGTGGCACTGATTGAAACACCACTAAACAGACAAGCAAACTTATATATTACTTTCCGGTGTGCCTGTGGAAGAGTTTCCAATGATACTGCCTGAGGATTTTCTTTTGGGGCAGTATTATCCTGTATGTCATGCGGCTGTTTTTTAATAGCTTCCGTGAGTGCAGTTGGTGGCTGAGTGAGGAAAGGGCCAACCCGTTGTCGCTGCTGTCATGATTGCTTAGGCGATGACGGAGCTTGGGGTAACAATGGTGGTGTTATTGAGGCTGTTTCTGTGTACTGTGAGTTGGTGTATACAGCAGTGCAGATAAGACTGGTGCGATTGCGGATGAGGGCTATCAGTGTGTGCCACCTTTGACAATACATCATGGGATGTTTGGTTGATGTGCAGAAGAAGCAATGATGACGTGGAGTTTTCCCATCCTTTGTATGACGCTTCTTCTTGCAGGTCCATGATGCCAAATGTTGACTTCCATCCGTATCACTGCTGCTGCTGGATGTCGTGGGTGATGCTGTAAGGACATGAGTTGCAAACCACCGAGAGACACCAGGTGTTAAGTGCCTTGGCAGTGGGTCATGGTGCTTGTTTAAATGTTTTTTCAGCGGAGGTGCTATAACCTACCACTGCCGTTTTACATAGGAATGAAGGTTTGTTAGATGCGGAAACTGCGGGGTCACAATTTCCGGCAGTGGGAGATGTCAGTGACATGGATGCAGTATGCATCGCTGGTACCGACATGTAAGAAGTCGGGTGTGTGTTCATGCATACTGTTGTAGGAGAATGAATTGTGTTGGCCACCTGACGTTGTCATTCAGAGGCTGCAGTTGAGCTGGGTTGTGAGAATGGACACCGAAGTGACTCTGTAATCGGTGCCCTCATTAGTTTAACGGCGTCTCAAGCTGCGGGGTATGTTGGTCAGTGGTTGGAGTTGTTGACGGAGGCCGATTAGGGCATCGCTCCTTCCAGTGGCCCAGCTGACCACATCCAAAACATGTGTTTGGTGGCTGTGTTGAAATCATATTGGTTGCTGGACACGTTGTCGACTGTGTCATGACCATGGTGCTGAGTGTGGTGACCAAATTGGTGAGTGCTGATATTTGCTTTGTGATGCAAATGTGTGACGCCCTCATGATTTGTGCCGGGGCAGGCATGGGTAACTAGTCGTCTAATACAACTAGCTAACTCTGGAAGTGTTTCTCCCGATCGTCGATGCAAATTCTTAAGTTGCAGACGACTCGTCTCCCCGAGGGCGGTGTCTCCGAATCTTTCCGACAATGCACTCTCCAACTCCATGTACGTTGGTGTGTAATCTGTGCCCAAATCTGCTAGGATTTGAAGTGCTTTCCCCAACAGCTTTGCGGCCAGATACTCTCCCATTTGATGATCCGTCCACCGATTTGTGTGACTTATAATTTCAAACTGAACTTTATAATTTGCCCAATCATTCTCCCCACTAAATTCGGGTGGGGTGGGGAGAATGATCAGGCCATGTCCAACATAAGAAGTGATGGGCGCGAATCCAGGTGGTGGTGCTAGGGAGACTGATGGAAACATGGATGCTGGTCTGTGTGTTGGTGGTGGTGGTGTTGGTGGTGTTTCCCACCGATGTCCCTGATGATGATGATGATGATGATTATGTTGCCGTATTCATGAGGGCGATTCCCATCGATGGTGCTGTGCATGATTTTATGGCTCTGCGGAATACCGCCCTGATTACATATATACATTCATTAGGAATATAAGGTCGATTCGACCCATGGTGCCGTCCATTTTCTGACACGGTTTACCATGCCTAACATTATGTACAATATTGTCTTAAAGCGGAGGTTGCATCTGACCTTATGGTACCACTTAGGGCGGTACTTTATTTATTATTAATAATGGTATACATAACTAAGATATGCCCCTATGTGTGGTGCACCTATTAGTCATCAGTGCAGCGTAAACGTCATATGTAGTCTTTGCACTGCTTTCTCGCAGTGCGAGTTGAGGCATGGTGTAGCTGCCACCTGGAGAATTACAGCAGGATGCTGGCCGTAATGTTTCATACTCGAAAACAGTGAAGAATAAAGCCAATTTCGGTGGCTAGCAGGTCCTAATGCATAGCACATACTGAATAGTTCACCGTAATACTGTTATAATATTTCTGCTTTAAGAGTGATGGATGTCTCCATTGTGTAGAGACAGTAAGTACATATTATGTTGAATTATTTTCTTGGCACAAGACGATCCATGCCGTTTAGCTCTTATGGCATGGAAAGCAATGTCCTTCTCTGGACTATGGTCAAAACATAAATTCAATGATACTGGATACGGCCATTGCTTTCTACCACCGTTTCTGTAGTGGCACAGCAAGTATGACGAGACATGAAAAACACCACCGTTCTTACATACTAATTTAGATGCTAATGACCAAAAGTCTTACACCGCAATGAAGTCACCACTGGTGATGGTGGTGAGAAAAATTAGCTTTCTTTTTAATTTAGGTTGTTACTCCTGTTGATCTACCAGGAGTGTACAAGAACTTGGTGTGGTGTGGAGCATGGTGGTCCGAAGAGGGAACCTGACTGTAATAAGATGCATTGGTGTAGATTGCAGAACGCGAGCTCTACGCAGTAGGCAGATAGTGAGAATGCTACCACCCAATTTTGGCTTTGAGAACGCCTTTTATACTCGGTGAAAGGCTGCACAAGCATTCTCAACCAATCAGAGCGTGTGATGCATGTGAGGCAAGGTAGCTAGAGCAATCATGCCTAGCTCTCTCTCTCTCTCTCTCTCTCATTCAGACACATGCTCGGGCGATGTCTATGCTTTGTTGGAGCTCCAAAAGATTCCGTTTTAATTTTGCCATATCTTCGCCAGATCTAAACCGATTTAATTTCTGTTCAGAGTTTTAAATTATTCATTCAATTCTGATATTAATAGATACCAAAATCTCTGAGGACGGTCCCATATTACGGAATTGCCATAATATGTGCAAGTATGTACATAAGTTGCCAGTCTCCACCGGCTAACGCGTCAATGTTTGTTCACCTCTCATGGCCGTGCATGCGCATAGTGCGATCTCACGGACTCTGTTATTTTGTTTTCCTGGTGGAATGGCCATTTATGCGTGGGCCATATTTGGCCAGTGGAGGGGTGAGCATGGAATATCCCAGACCGGGCCATCTCGTATGCACCCGGCGGTGATCCATGCCACAGCCTAGCAATTGGAAGGCGAGTACTCTACCACCAGACCACCATCCGGAGGACATAATCCTCTTTCACTGGACTGGCTTTCAACCAACCGTCTCACAACCACACAAATTACCTGGAATTTTGATGGTGCACATAGTGGATATCTAACTTTTACATTTTTCTGAGATCCCTCCTGCTAGATCACTAGGCACCTGCAAGTATGTAGTTTTTATTATTGTCAAGCATTAGTTCTATGAACCCTGTCTTTGACTATGCACTGGCACTAGAATCTAGCTCATTCATCATCTGGAATGTAATTTTACCTTTTTCAATGGTGTTCGAACCTGGCAATTATATGGCAGCTTTCACCTAGCAATTGGGAGGCGAGCACTCTACCACCAGACCACCATCCAAAGGACATAATCCTCTTTCACCGAATTGGCTTTCAACCACCCGTCTCACAACCACACAAATTACCTGGAATTCTGATGGTTGGTGGTAGTAGTAGTAGTAGTAGTAGTAGTAGTAGTAGTTTTAGTGGCAGTAGCACTGTTGGTGGTGGCTATTTTGTGTCACGTTGGTAATGTTTTTTATGCGGGTCCTAGTATGTGTCAATTATGTAACTTTTTTTAATAGTTTTCTTGAATGATTTTGCTGTTAAAGTTTTGTCATGTGTTACCGGTTTTGTACTATTTCATAATTTAGTGGCTGCAATAGATATTCTGTTTTTCCCTATGCCTGTTCGTGCATATTAAATGTGTAGATTATGTCTTGCTCTTGTGATATGTAGGTAAATGTTGATGTTGTGTGTGAAGAATATGGTGATGGATTTGGGTAGGGAATTGAGTTTAAGCAGTTTTTCAGTTTTAAAAATGGTTTGGCACTCTGCTGAAACCAGACACGTCCATTTACTACATGTAAGAATGACAATTTTTCTGCGGCATGTATGCTGATCTACAGATCTTGGAATTTGTTAAATTGAATATATAGCATTATGAATCAACTCCAGAAGGAGGGACGCATGAAGGGCATGCCTTTTGATAGACGGGATTTGCTCAACACAACAACAACAAGAATTTTATTTTCACGAATCATAAATGGATATTGTTAGAAAAAGTAAGCATCTCTAAATCTGAATGTCTTTTAATGCTGCTAAGAGAGTCAATGGACACAACAAATAAGGATGCACGTCTGAATTTCCTTTGATATTTCTTGGTTATCTGTGTATATCCCTTTATTACCAATTTTCGTTAGTAAAAAAATAAAGCATTGGATTTCAAATTTAAGATCAATATTATTGATTTCATGAGTTATGTACACTAAATAGACAGCTATATCCTTATTCTTACGCCTCCTGAAACGTTTATATCAGATTGTAAGTGAAGACTATACTCCTTATCCAATGTGCAGTACCGGTAACCGTACGAGTGCTCTGACTCAACCCGCCCCTGTGACAGATATTTGGACAGACCACAGGCATTTGAAGTTTACCCGCCTATTTTCATATTATTAGTATATTTCATATACTACTATGTGTAATATATATATATATATATAGTAGTATATGAAATATACTAATAATATGAAAATAGGCGGGTAAACTTCAAATGCCTGTGGACAGACTGATGGGCTGGAGAGTCAGAGCAATTTGTATGTTCAAAAGTTGGAGAACTTCGCCACCGCTTAGTAGCCCGCCTCTTAATCGACCTTAGCTACAAACCCAGGGAATAATTTGTTGGAAAAAAATTGCGTAGCAGTCACTGCTAAACAAATCGAATAATGCATAGCAGTTCATAGCACTTGCATAGCAAACAAACTGTTTTGAAACTGGTTGGTGTTCCAACTGGGAAACGTTTCAAAACATGTTTGCATGATCAAAAACAGCTTTTTTCGTCTACACACGCTATGAGCAAGTGAATCCGAAAACAACCGAAAAGCATAATTTTCCGATTTCGCAAAACGTTTTCCCTATGGAATGCAGGACTGGTTCCAATGTAGCAGTCATTGATACATATACTATACCGGGAGCTAGTCAATATTTTCAAGCCGAGAGAATTCATGATTTTTATAATGTATTGCCGCTTCGATCGTGTTGTTCAAGCCACGAACAGAATAAATATGGAATGTAGTCGTTTCTAATATGGTTTCGAAATAATCTAGATGGAGATCAGTGTTAAAATGTGTAATATAACCAGGGTTCCAAATTAGCGAAAAGTTGGTGGAAGGACTACCAGACTTGGCAAATCAGTAGTCCGTCTAAAAAATTAATAGTCCGTAAGGTGTGTAATATGCGATGCGTAGTTTACACAAATTGCACAAACGTGACATGAACAGATGGTTGAATAATTAATATTGGACTTCTGAGAATGAGGATCAGGGTTCGCACGGGTCATGGAAATCCTGGAAAGTCATGGAATTTGAAAATCTAAATTCCAGGCCTGGAAAAGTCATGGAAATTTGTCAATTTGATAAAAGTCATGGAAAAGTCATGGAAAATGATAATCTCCCTAAATAAAAATAAAATCTGATGGCATACAAATGTGAAATGGGGAAATAAAGCTCGGAAATGTATTTCCATATCTTTATCGCGGCGATCACATGATTTCATTCATTATCAAAGTCATATGTCCAACCAAAATAAAATGACCCAAAACAACGTAAGAAATAAAATGAGGTTAAATCCCTTCTTATGTTGGTAGGCCATATTAAACTCTTTTGTGATTGGAGACATTCCACTGAACTATATCTGGACTGGAAGGAGGCCTCCCAAATAAAAACGGGTTTTGTAATGCCGCGAATGCGAATATCCCAAATTAATAATAAATATGTACAGAAGAGAATGTTTTTAAAACAATTTGCGCAATAAATTCACTATTTCCTACTCAGCATATGCATTCGGCAGTAGATTTTTGTTAATTTGGGCGATTTCGTCCCGGCCGAATTGGTTACATTATGATAATTAGATGGCGATGATATCTCAGTCTCGCTAGCGTATGGAGATTCCCCTGTATATTGAACGTATTTCTTGCTCAAAGATGCTTTTATGCGTTCTATTACGGTTAAAGTATGAAATAAACTTGGTAATATTAAAAGAATAACAAGATATTTAGCCGATAAAGGATTATTATTATTTTGAATCTAGCGGTAAAGTTACCAATTTTCGTTCGTCTGAAAAATATATGTTTTGCAATATTTCTAAACTCTGATTGCGTGTTATATACATGTATAAGGCTTTTTTGGCTCATATTTTGTCAAATTTTCCCATGCGTGTTATCTATTAGTGGGCAACATATTTGCGAAAGTAAATTTTAGGGATTGGATTTCAATTTTTTCTTGAACACCTTGTCCAAATAGAAGCCTCGGCTCTAAGCCTTAAATTTGTTAAATTTTTTTTTTTAATTTCAAAGAAAATGTCAATTTGCAGACCAAGTGAAGACTATTTTATAAAAAATGTTCAACAATAGTCTTCTCTTGGTCTGCAAATGGACATCTCTCAAGACCACGCGTGACAGAAGCCGGCTTTGGCTGATATGAGTGTTAAAGGGTTAATAGACAATTTTTGGGGTCAAAATCTTGACTAGAAATGGCCATATTGCTTCTTACCATTTTGACTGATTTCAACCAAGTTAGGCTGAAAGGATACTACATGTATGATCATAGGCTCTAGAACTTCCATTCAGAATTTTTATTCGTCAATTTTTTATGTGAAAACCTCGGATTTTATTAAAAATGTACCAGATATTCTCACATGTTCACCCTTTGCCCTTAGATAAAGTGAATTCCATATGATTCACTATATGCTGTTGAACATTTTGAAACTAATTTGACCGTCTTTGACCTAGCTATTGATTCTTGGAGGTCATGGAATTTCTTAATTTTAGTCATGGAAAAGTCATGGAATTTCAAATACTGAAAGGTGTACAAACCCTGGAGGATAGTGTATCAGTCTTCAGGTCTACAGTAGCCAGTATTGTCATTTGTCAGTATAACATATGTCAGATTCAGAATATACATGTACTTGCCATGGTCAGGGAGTATAGGAAACCTAAAGTAATACGTATTGGCTGATTTGGCAATTACATTGATTGGAAGCTGTTGCTGCTTAAGGCAGCAACACATCTCAGTCAAATTAAAAAAAAAAATCAATAATGTACCTCCCATGAATACTGTGATTTCATTAATTAGGGTTAACATATATTATGTAACTTACAACCTACATCACATATCCCTTTCAACCGGTGGGCTAAACAAAGTACACATCATTCAATTCAATGTAAGAAGGCTGAATAGTGTTAGTGCTTAACTGGAAGCTGTTGCAGGCTATGGCAGCTGTGAGAAACGGGTCCCGCTTAAAAACTTGCAACATATTCAACAGCTTATTAAGATGAAATTGAGTTTTTGCTATACTATGACTTCAGTTGAAAGAGTTAACAATTTTTATTTAAAAATTACTAATGGTTGTTTTCTCTGGCTTAAATAGTGAATGATAAAAGGTTTTACTGTGGTCAGCGTGTATCAATCGGCCCACATGTTACTAGTTTTACTACGAATGCTATATATATACTACTACGTCATTCTTAAAATTACCGCGTAAAAGATTGTTTATTTTCTTTACTGTCGGTAGTTTCCTTGCGATTCATTGGTTGCTTTCTATATAGTTATATTTATTAACCAATAATCTTGCGAGAAAGTATGTTCCCGACTTTGGAGAAGATTACTCGAGAACACTCTCGCGCATGCGTCGATCTTGGCGACATGCCATTCTAAATCTGTCGCTTGCGTGAGTCAAGTGTGATACGCCGCCGTAGCATGGCTAACTACTGTGTTGGCCTTGATTTGGGGGTGCGCTAACAGGAGTTTAGCATTCGCGATGATATAACTCGGTTTCCGAGACAAACATTGTCTAAATCGACAAGAATCAGCCTAGATAAACTTGTATTTTTAAAGTTTATCATAACGCGATCTAATGACGAGGCAATGATCAATAGCCATACCCCCCTATAGGAGAATTTAGATTGACAAGAGAGTCTGTTACAAGCAATCTGCAGACGACTGTGAATACCCTGTGATACATATTGCGAGATTCCAACTGGTGTCCAAACTCAAAACTGAAGTCTGTAACAGTTTATTATTATACCAGAAGAAGGAAGCCGCTAACGCATGTGCGCATCGCTAGCTTTTAGAATTTTGCTCTATAGAGCGCTTACTGAACTCGCGGTCATTTGTCCCATAGTGAAGGAAGGTATGAAGATATGCGCTCTATAGCTATACATGTCTATGGGCTATATCGGAAATCAGTCTCCAGCGCATGCGCATCTCCCTTCCTTACTAAATTTGACAAGCGTTTTGCGACTTAGTGACTTTTTATCAAAAATATTTCAAGATTAAATGAATTGACTGAATTTTACAACAAAATTATGTATCACAGCAAATAGCTAAGCAAAGTTGTGAATGTGTAGCAACAGGTACTCATTTGCATCGATGCGATACCACTCAAAATATTCTCTGAAACCCCGGTTATTGCTTCGTATAATTCACTTATCCATTCGCGCACACTTTAAATCCTGTTAAATATGTCATATATCTCACGTTATTTAACTTTTTAGCTCAGATTGCTCTGACTCTCCGGCCTGTCAGTCTGTCCAAATATCTGTCACAGGGGCGGGATGAGTCAGAGCAGACTCGGACTATCCAATGTGATGCTCTACATAACTATAGGAAACATAGTTTACAAGGTATAAAAGCTGCAGTGACCGAATGCTGTGGTTCACATCACTGCAATATCTTTAGTAGTGACTAGGGCTGCGCGATATACCGATACCATATTTAAAACCGATATCCTGCACTAACGGTTTCATAACCGATTATAAAAAATAAATATCGAAAAACCGAATATAAACATATTTTCGGTTTTTCGTATCAGGATTGTTAAAAATAAAAGATACTAACGAGCATGAAAATCGTAATGAATAATAATGGCCATACTTTCCATTAAGCTATGTTCGGGGCAACTAATAATTGAACGTGGCCCCAATTGCACATATTGTGTAACTCCATGTAACTCGTTGTACGCCGAGAGAAATCAAGCAGCGAATTAATTAAATAAATATCCACTCGTCTTTTCTGTGGTAGTCTCAGATAAATTTGCAATATAAAACACAATACTAATATGGGAATTTGTCATTAAAATTTGTATCGGGGAAAACATTTCTAAACAATGGCATCCATTTTATTTACGTCACCGGCTAATTAACATAGTGCAAAGTCGTCCCAACACTAAATCGCCCAAATGCATCAAAATCTTGCCAATAAATATAATGCTGAATACATTTTGCTGATTAGGATATAATTTTAAATAAAATTATTACTCAAACCATCTTTAAAACGTTATCTTCTATACTCAATATCATATTAACTTATGAAATTCGCGATCGCAATATTACAGTTAATATTTTCTTCAAGGCATGATTTCGTCCTCGGGCCGAATTAGAAATGAAAGAAGAAAGGGAGATAATTACATCATGATTAATTACAATCGCGTGATTTACGTCTTTTCGCAACCTGTTTTGCTGATTTATGATTAATTTTGACAAAATAAACGATGTTTATTTAACTGTGCGTAATATTTAGGCAGTCTAATTAATAATTTTACTCCCGCGATGATGGATATTATAAGTTATATTAAGCTTTAAAGGCGTAAAATGTTACGAATGTATCAGGGCGTGAAAATACGTTCTGTTTTCGTGCTAATTTTTATCATTTAAATTTTTTGTTTCATGTCCATAAAACCGATATTCGTTTAAAACCGATATGAAAAATCATTTCGAAACCGATATGACTGTAAGCCAAACCGCGCAGCTCTAGTAGTGACCCTATCCTACTTACTCAACTTATTATAGACTGTACTGCATTGCCCACCTGTGGGATACTAACATATAATTCTGACCTGTATAATGTTGAACTACTTAGCAGACAACTCTGTTACAACATACACTGTGGCAGAGTTCATATTCTCAACACCATATCAGGATGATTAGCCTATGCCTATAATGATTCTCACAATAGATTTAGCAAAGCATCTGCGGGTGTTGTGTTGAATTACTCCACACATCCCCTAGGCGTTTCGGATGCCTGGTCCGAGGGGAACGTATGACATCTTGTCTGGTTCGCCTAGGGTTTTTCTTGGCACTACCTGATGTAGCAGATGAAATTGAGAATCTTGTGTTTAGTACCAATATAAACTTGTGATAAATCAAGCAATTAATACTGGATTTCTTTTTGGACATCTAAACATTTTCATGTTTTGTTAAAATCGATTAACGCCTTAGTGCTTTTATTCTACCAAAGCATCAAATAGTACATTTGTACTTTATTTTAGCTCAAATATGTTTTAAACTTATGATAAATTCTTAGATATTAATGCGTCTTAATGTAATTTTATTTGCTCTTGTTCAACCACTCTACCTAGTTTGGTTGGTTGTTTTATTCTGTACTGCTTTTGTCCAACTACTCTAGCTAGTTTTAGGGTGTTGTTTTATTCTGTACTTGTCTATTTAATTTTCCATTGTTTATTACTTGCTTTTATTCTATTTTCATTTGGTTATTATCCGATTTTAACTATTACCACTACGGTGGCTGCTCCTATCAAGAGGAGGATTATATGAACATAACAATAACAGTGGTAACTCACGTTTATTTCCGTTATTTAATTTTGCCGCTTTCTTCATATGGCGAAAAAAGCATCATAGAAGTATTCAATCACATTCTATTTCCTGTGAGAAGGCTATGCTGGCCTGTAATGACAGATTACTATAAACTTGCAATTATATAGTGTGTTATTTACATAAGCGTGGTTGATTTATGGTTGTGGGATATAGTTTTGGATTTATATCTATGGCTTGGTAGAAGTGAAAAAGGGGTTGGTTCACCCACAATTTGTCCAATATGCATTCGAATGAAAGAATAGTTTCTGCAGCTACTACTTTGTCAGGGAGGCTGTTCCATAAGTCGACAACCCTGTTGGTGAATGAGTATTTTCTTGTATTTAATCGGGCTCTTTGTTTATATATTTTTAGTCAGTGCCCCTTAGTTATGAAAGTGTCTCTTAATTAGAATAAATCACACACATCCAGATCATACTTATATGTTAGAATTTTGTACACTTCAATAATTTCCCCCCCTCTTTCTACGATATGCTAGTGTTGGTGATTTTAGTGCCATTAGTCTATCCTCATAGCTAACGTGAGACAGACCTGGAATAGTTTTAGTTGCGCGGCGTTGTACACTTTCCAATAGATCAGATTGTTTTTTGTAGTGTGGATTCCAAACCTGATTGGCATACGCAAGATTCGACCTAACCATTAATGTGTATAAAGTTTTAAAGGTCTTTATGTCCAGGAATGTGAATGTATGCCGTATAATCCCCATAATACTATTCGCCTTGTTTACTGTATCTAATATATGTTTTTCAAAGGACAGTGTATTGTCAATAATTACACCAATATCATTTTCTGCATCAGTTTGATTGATTGAAGGCCCATTTACCATCAAAGTATAACTATGATTTTCAAGTGTGTGGAGTTTCCAAGCTGCATAGTCATACATTCTCATGATTACATTCTAGCAACCATTTATTAGACCATTCATAAAGTAAGTTAACTTATTCTGCATGAATGGGAGCTTAATTTGTCCTGTGTGTAATGTGAGGAGATTCTACCTACTACGGTTGAAAATGGGTGCTGAAGGGGCCGATCCATTGTTCATCACTAACAAGGGACTAAATTTGACAAGAACCTATTTTATTTGGGCACTTAGGTCCATTATAAGCGTAGCAACTTGAGCAGCTTATAGTATTGTGGGCACAGCTTTAGGAAAGGGGCAGCAACTTCTGCAGCTCGGGGGTGGTGGAAGACCACATGATTAAGTTAATGGGTCACTGGGAGTCGGACTGTTATACTGGATATATTGACACATCACTCACATCTATCAGAAATCAGGAAGCCATGTGTATAGGTTAGAGTAGGCAGCTGATCATGGTCGATAATGGTATGTCGGTTGACGAAGTCATTGCAAATATCCACCTCTGCATCCGTCTGACTGGCGGAGATAAATGTAAATGTAATGTATCCCGCAACAATATGGGTAACATCACTGACCAAATTTGGTAGAATTCCATTCAATGGTAGCACAGGGTGAATGTTATAATCAATTTTGTGACATGACAGCTCCCACCTACCCCTCCCACCACCCATCCATCCAACCCATCATCCCCATCCCTCTGGTGGGGGAGACAGATGTCAATGTCCTCTGGCAATCTGCAGAGATATGGTTGTATCGAATAATTTATTTGCGATACATATACATGTGGTAGTAGGCACTATACTTTCGACAATTGCCAATATTCAACACATATATTATATGACATGTACAGTATATAATAGCATATAGTATAATCATAACATGTTACAGTATTTTACGATGCAGACAGATGTATTCATTTGGCAGTTAATAAAAGATACACACTAGAATTGGTTTCATTTACAACCAGAGGTGGATGTAGCTAGCACATAGCGACACTGCTAAGCATGACGATATTGTTTTAGAGGTGTTGTAGTGCAACCAGTACACGCCTAAGCCAATGTCTGAACACAGAGTAGGTTGTGAGTCATATCATAGGAAAGCAATTCTAGTGTGGGACAGTGAATACAGAACTCAATATGTAGATATTTGAAATTGTTGAGTTACTATACATGGACAGTGGAGGGATAGTCATGAAAATTTATGTAACTGGGTTATCGCTATGCTAGTACCAGGAACGAAGACCACCGCGTATCCAGTGATAGAAATAGGTCTTGCTTCTATGTTACGACAGGATCCGTCATACAGGAGCGAGAAATTATTATCAGGCATATTCAATGGTATATTGTTATGGATAGGGCAATTTTCGTGCAGGTAAAGCCCCTGCAATGTGATAAACACAGTCAGTCATCAGTGTTATAGGTTATAGTCTTGCACCAGTAATAATGCAGGAACAGCCATAATGCAACCTACAGTTATCACCAGAGCGTTTGAGAATACAAGATTATGGATAGGGCAGCGTTCCTGCGGGCACACGCACACGCGCACACACACACACACACACACACACACACACACACCATCGTGCTATAGATGAGTGTGAACTTTTGAGGGATACCCGCGACACTGATAACTTGTACGTGTGTCATGACCCATTAGCATGGTCTGTGTTAATGGTGTGTGATTCCATTGCAATTTATTTGTGTCACTATTTGGGACAATAAATATGCCCTATTAAATCATAATCCGGTTCAAATTTACAGCGTGGGCCATACAAGTTGTCACTGCCCCTCGTTTTGCAGGGTTTGTACGGGTCATGGAATTCCTGGAAAGTCATGGAATTTGAAAATCTAAATTCCAGGCCTGGAAAAGTCATGGAAGTTTGTCATTTTGATAAAAGTCATGGAAAGTGATAATTTCCCTTAGATAAAAAATAAAATCTGATTCCATACAAATGTAAAATGAGGAAATAAAGCTCAGAAATACACATTTCATTTCTTTATCGCTGCGATCACATGATTTCATTCTTCTTCTTCTTTTCGTTCGCTGATCATACCGCCAGTCCTGTAAGTGACTATCGACATGATCATAAGCGCTAAGTGCGTGGATCCATGGTTTATTAGAGTGCGGCCTGGAACCTCCGTCTTCAGCACTCGAGGTTTCTGTCAGGGTTACCTCACCCTTACCTCCTTTAGTCGCCTCTTACGACACGCAGAGGATACGGAAGGTGTATTCTAAGCCCCACCTACAGGGCAACACACATGATTTCATTCATTATCAAAGTCATGTGTCTGACCAACATAAAATGACCCAAAACAACGTAAGAATTAAAATGAGGTTAGATCACTTCTTATGTTGGAAGGCCAAATTAAACTCTTTTGTGATTGGAGGCATTCCACTGAACTATATCTGGACGGGAAATAAAATAAAAACAGGTTTGTAACGCCGCGAATGCCAATATCCCAAATTAATAATAAATATGTACAGAAGATGTTTTTAAAACAATTTGAGCAATAAATTCACTATTTCCTACTCAGTGTATGCATTCAGCAGTATATTTATTGGCGAGATTTTTGTTCATTTGGGCGATTTCATCCCAGCTGAATTCGTTACATTATGATAATTAGATGGCGATATCTTGCTCTCGCTAGCATATGGGGATTGCCCTGAATATTGAATGTATTTCTCGCTCAAAGATGTTTTTATGTGTTCTATTACGGTGAAAGTATGAAATAAACTTGTTAATATTGATAAAAAGAACCAGATATTCAGCCGATAAGCGATTATTATTATTTTGAATCTAGCAGTAAAGTTACCAATTTTCCTTCATCGGACCAATATGATTTGCAATATCTCTGAACTTCGACTGTGTGTTATATACCTGTATAAGGCTCTTTTGGCTCATATTTTGTCCAATTTTCTCCTGTGTGTTATCTATTAGTGCGCAATATTTTCGTGAAATAATAGTATTATATAACTGCCTTATTGTTCCCAGACAAAGATACTGCTGCTCGGAAGCATCCACTGTCATGATGTGGGTGTCCAACAATTCAGGAGGCAAAATCTATCAGCCAACCTTAACTATGACAGCGGATGCTTTGAAGCTGCAGGTTGCTAAGGTAACCCAAATATAAGATCAGATGCTGCTGCCTTATGTCATTCACCAATTTACTCTTTTACTCTAATTTAACAAAATACATAGACTGGACATATTTGAATCCCTGGTCACTAATTATTAATGATAGTCGGTCTGTAATTTTAGAAATATATGTCTGGAAAAAGTGTGGAATTTTATTTCGCCATAGGTGTATGAATGCTGAGTGAACACCAAATACAGACTGCAACAATAGAGTCCTTTTGTTCCACCCTAACAGAAAATTAATTGCTGCACATTACCACTCCCCCCCCCCCATTGCAGACATGTCATTTTGCTCTCTTTAATGTATTAATATAGATACAGACATATATGTAATGTAAATTACATTATTGACTAAGATTACACACCCCTCAACAGCATACGAAAAATCCTATCCAACATTACTCTATGCCGCATCCGAGACAATTAAATCGATGACCACCAAATTCTGTCAAAAACTCAGTGCCTTTTAATGTGGATGCAACTGCGCAGACATTGTATGGGCTCAACTAGGGTTGTGCGATATAGCGATACCATATTGATTTGCAAACTGATATCACTCACTGATGGTTTCAAAACCACTTATAAAATATAACTAGATTGATCGGTCGATGACGCGTCATCGCAAATCCCCACGTTCACTGCTTTGAACTTTTGACACATCCCACAACCCACCCCCAGGGGTGGAACCAAATGTAAATCTCATTTTGCACTCCGCGATAATATGGGTAACTCACATACCAAATTTGGTTGAATTCCATCCAACAGTGTCAGAGGAGTTGCATTACAATCAATTTCATTACCTTTTGACCCCATCTCCCACTCTTGTGGGCGGGGCCAAATGTAAATGTGCTCATCCACTCTACATTGATATGGGTAACTCACATACCAAATTTGGTTGAATTCCATCAAATGGTTTCGGAGGAGACGCACCACAATCAATTTCTGCAGGTTAAAATTTGACCTTTTGACCCTGGGGGCGGACCCAAATCTAAATGGCCTCTTACACTCTGCAATCATAGGAGTAACTCGGATGTCAAATGTGGTTGAGTTCCGTCTAATGATTTCAGAGGAGTTGCATTACAATCAATTTCATGACCCTTTGACCCCATTCCCACCCCCTGGGGTGCGGGGGGCAAATGTAAATGTGCTCATATACTCCACATTGATATGGGTAACTGACATACTAAATTTGGTTGAAGTCCATCCAACAGTGTCAGAGGAGTGGCATTGCAATCAATTTTTTTACCTTTGACCCCCACTCCTCACCCACCCCTGGGGGCGGGGCCAAATGTAAATGTGCTCATGTACTCCACATTGAAATGGGTAATCCATAGACCAAATTTAGTTGAATTGTGTCCAAGGGTTTCGGAAGAGATGCGTTACAATCAATTTCTGCATTTAAAAATTTGACGTTTTGACCCCTCCCCACCCCATGGGTTCGGAGCCAAATCTAAATAGCCTCTTACACTCCGCAATCATATGGGTAACTCAGATATCAAATTTAGTTGAGTTCCGTCTAGCGATTTCAGAGGCGTTTTGACCTTTTAACTCTTCCCCCCCCCACACACACACCCTGGGGCGGAGCCAAATCTAAATGCGGAATCATATGGGTAACCCACATACCAAATTTGATTTAATTCCACCCAATGGTTTGGGAGGATATAGCGTGACGGACAGATGGACGGAGGCGATTACAATATCCCCGACGTTTTTTTAAAGCATGGGGAATAAATATAAAATAGCTAACCAGCGACAATCATGAAAACCGCAATGAGTGATCCAGCGACAATCGTGCAAAAGCGCAATGAGTAATGATTGATGCCTAAGACATGTTTTTCCGCGAAATATTTGTATCATTTAAGCTGCTTCTGCTGATCATTCCATTCCCATCTTCTCATTGGCTAACACAACATAGATTATCCAATCAGTATATAAAGAATAATTTTTCTTCCTACAAATGAACACTGTTATCGGTGAAAATTAAAATTTTTGCCAATATATCAATGGTTCCAACGGATTTATTGTTTAACTTTTACAATTAACTTTTGCCTGTCCGCTTGTCGGCGTCCAGTCTCGATTAACTTTATGTCTCGGCATGGTTTCGCCCTATTGGGACTAAGCTTGGCCACAGGCTTCCTTATATCAAGGAGATGGAGCATAATGATATTGAAGTCATGAGGCCAAAGTTCAAGGTCACTCACTGTATAAAACTACTTTTTACATCTTAAGTTTTGTGTTTAGCTCTTATAATCTTATATCTCGGCATGGCGTCACCCTTTTGGGACTAAACTTGGACATATGCCTCCTTATACCAAGGGGATGGAACACAATGACATCAATGTCATGGCATCAAAGCTCAAGGTCACTGAACTTGGTATAAAACTCTACTTTTGACGGTTATCTTTTGCGTTTAGCTCAACATATCCTCTTACATCTCGGCATTCACCCTATTGGGATTAAACTTGGACATATGCTTCCTTATATCAAAAGGATGGAGCACAACGATATTGAGGTCATGACGTCAAACTTACGTTGCGGTCGCTGTGAACTCGCTGATAACCAAGCCAGTCATTCCAGTGGTAAATTTTCAAAAATAGTTTTCTCTTGGTCTGCAAATGGACATTTTCTATGAGAAAATTAACATTTTCTTGGAGATATTCGAGGGTTAAAGGGTTTTAGTTTAATACCACCATCAACTTGTATGTCATATCAGACACTTCTAATGTTCAGATTAGCTGGCACAAAATTACAGATTTTATGTTTGGCACAAAAGGGAACTTTGTAATATGTTACTCCTTTCTGTTCTTTCAGATTTTGAGGAAAGCCTTCCACAGATCGCAAAGTCGATTGAGGATTGCGAGTTTCTGGCAATTGATGGTGAATTTACCGGTAAGGAACTCTTCATGTCAAACTTAAAATTACACTAAAGGTTTCCTGGAATGATACAGACCTGCCCACCACTATGGATTGCCCATAGTTTCTACCGACATGCCAGAAATAATTTCCAAAATATGGCTCTGTTAAGATTTCTAAAATAGTCTTGTTGTCCAGAGATTATTTTGAAAATTGTACCACTAGACTTACTAGCACGCTAACTGAGCCAGTCCTTCCAGTGGTAATATTTCAAAAATAGTCATCTCTTATCTTGCAAATGCAATTGTATTTTATGTCTTTGATGAATTTATAATTTAATGAAATTCTGTTGAACATCTTTGAAACTAATTTGACTGCCTGTGGCAGCAGGAGCTCCCACTTAAATTAGTTTCAAATTATTGCGCAGCTTCCCAGGGTAGCTACCTTGAGATTCTGGGGTTTCAGGATACAAAGTAATAAAATGAATTTAATTCTGTGTACAAAGTGGGCGGAGCTAAGCTAGAAATAGGCGGGGCATAATTAGTACTGGATCCCTCTATTAACAAATGCTCATAAACCTGAAATCTTGCCATATATTTAAACCGTAGCGAGCAACAGCTTTCAGTCAAATTAGTTTCAAAATATTCAATGTAATCTTATATGTGTAGCTGGTTTGTACTGTTTAACCCTTTCACTGATGAATTCCCCATATCTCATTTTCAAGGCAACCATACAAGAAAACTGTTGAATATTTTGAAATTAATTGGACTGGAGGCCATTGCTACCTAAGGCAGCAACAGCTTCCAGTCACATTAATTTCAAAATATTCAGCAGATTAAGTTTTATATTGTATTTAAAAAATGTGCATTTTCAGGGATTGGTCATGAAAGGGCTAACTCGTTTATGGAAGGCCATCACCGCCAAAAATACAAAACTCAAATGGAACAGGCTAATCTCAAATGGACCAGAAAGAAATACAAAAACAATCCAGGCAACGCCGTCAAATAGAACAGACTAATGCCAAACAGAACAGACTAATGTGTCAAACAGAACAGGATATTGTTAAACAGAACAGGCTATTATCAAACAGAACAGAGTAATTTGTCAAACAGAACAGCCTAATATCAAACAGAACAGACTATTGTCAAACAGAATAGATTATTGTCTAACAGAACAGACAACTATGACCAACAGAACAGACACCAATGACAAATAGAACAGACAACTGCGACAAACAGAACAGACAACTACGACAAACAGAACAGACAACTACGACAAACAGAACAGACAACTACGACAAACAGAATGGACAACAATGACAAACAGAACAGACATCAGTGGCAAACAGAACAGACATCTACGCCAAATGAAATAGGCTAAAGTCGAACAAGTTATTTAGTCAAACAAACAGAGGGCGCCACTCCGGTATCAAACCAAAAGAAGATAACTTGAGGATTACAAATACGTTATAATTATGGCAACAAACCGAAACACACAATAAATGGCCTGTACACTTACTAAATGACGCGGTGTCACTCTTAAATAGATTAATAGCTAGCGAACGCTTGGGAATTAGGGCGATTACATTTGTATTACCAGGACACCAACTACACCGGCTGTAACAGAACCTGTGCTAGTAACGGCGGCAGTCGATCCCGTTTCTGAACATCGACGGTTATTTAGAATGGTTATGTAGTACACGTGATGAGTAGGACTTTATTACTTGCATTAGCGTAAGTGATCTCGGTACGTTTTATGTCTCATCTGTGTCGCCTTCCAGCTCTAAATCACAACATCTCAATTTGCCAGCAATGACACAGGACAATTTTCATAGGCGTCGTTTAGTAGAGGATGGGGAGGCTATGTTTCATCAGGTGTGAACTGCCACCCTTAAAACGAAAAGCAGATAAAATTCAGCGAGACCTCTTAAACCAGCTGTTTTAGGGGCCGGGGAGCAAAGAATGTAAGACAGGGAATAAAAGATGAAAAATGATCACGGTACATGGAATCTGGTCCGAGAGGGTGGCCCTTCTGTCAGTATGGGTGTGGTGGGTGTGAAGGGGAAGGGGTGGTGGATGGTAGTGGTGCTGTCGTGGTGGTAGTCACTTCGCTTCAGATATTTAAAAAGAATTCTAGATGTTCTCAGAGTGCATCTTCTACTGAAATTATTCTATTTTATCCATTTTCTATACTGCCATACATATAAGCTGTTGAATATTTTGAAACTAATTTTACTAGGCCTTTTGCTGCCGACAGCAACAGCTCCCAGTCAAATTAGTTTCACTATATCAACATAATTTAAAACCACCATCTTTTGTCCCCAAACGTTGTTTACAACAATAAATTAATTTTAGTAAATGACTGCCTAATATCTTTTGGCCATTTTGAAGGCCTATAGGGGCCTAGTAAGGTCATTATAGGCGTGTTTGCTCTAGTTTGCTGTACTTTAAACTATGTTACATATGGGCATCCACGTGGTGGGGGTGGTGTGGATGGGTATTGGTGAAGGGTCTGAAATACTAACCTACATATAGTTGTTTAGGCTACTTCAAAATTAATACTGACAATACAATGAAGCAAGGCGAAACACTTGTGAAACGCACCAACTGGGGCATGGCGATCGTGATTTTGTCCGACAACCCAACTGTCCGACAGAGCAGCGAATTTACAAAACACAGTAGTCCGACAACCCTGTAGTCAGACAATAGAAATGTAATCGTCGATAAAGTGGTTCAACTGAGCCAGACTATTACTGTGACATGTATGCAACGCAGACATATAGGAATGGCACGTGTATGCGCGTGAACATGCACATCCATACACATGCGCACAAATGTATACGCACGCACACATTTACGCACGCACGCACACGAAACATGTAGGGATAATGTTATAGTACATTATGTAATAGTAGATTGTGGTATAGTACGCTATGTTATATTAAAGGATGGGCGGACTGACTAAGGAAATAATAGGTTTCTCAAATCCCATAACTAACATACGGAGATGAAATTTTGTTAATATGCTCAGAGCAGAAAATAAGTTATGCAAGATGGACGGATCAACGTATTGACGAATTTATTTAAACAAGCAGCATACCTTATGAAGCTTAAACAAGAGTCCCAAGGGACCTATATCGCTCAACTGCACCATTGGCATTTCAAACTAGAAAAGTTATGTGCTACAGGTAGACCACTCAGAATTTTAACAAATATGGCCAGAAAAAAGTTTAACTTATGGTTATTTTAAAGTACAAATTGTGGCCGGGTGCATTAGGAGTCATATTTAAGCAATTTCCTGGACATGTTTGGATGTCCAAGAAGGATGCCTGTGGCCAGGCAGCCGCCGTCCCGCGCTAGTTCCCACAGTGGCCGGGGTGGGGGATTTGGTGGGGGGGTTGTGGGGACACAGGAGGTTGGGCATCGCGTAAGCGTTCCTCCTCTCTCTCTATGGTCCCTTCGTGTCCCTGGCAGAGGTGCCAGTCAAGCAGCGATGGGCCTGCTCTGTTGAGGAGGTGGAAGCCTCCCGCATTCATCAGTCCTGCCGGACGTCCATAGTGCTGGTGTCGGAGCGGTCAGCCATCTCCTTAGAGACGTGTAGGTCCGGCCAGAAATTTCTAGCATGGCTGGGTGCCTGTGCACAGCTAGTAAACAGCGGCATGGTTGCTTCGTCTCCAGTAGCGGGTACACTGGTCTCATCCTCGGCGCCCGCTGAAGGCAGCTCGAGTCGCAGTGAAGCCTGCCGACCTTGGTCATCTTCCGGAGCTGTGGAGTAGTTTGCGCGCATTCCATATGTCTTCTGCTTCACTCTTCTTAGTTCCTCCTCAGTTCGAGCCGAGGAGGGCATCGTCGATAAGTATGTTCATTCCTGCAGAGGTGGTTTAAACGACGTGAGCGGCTGAATTAGGAACGGTGGTCGATCAAGTCACTGTTGAGAGGGTTCCTGCAGTAATGGTGGTGGTGGCCGTGACGGTGGGTCCTTCGGTGGCGTTGGCGAGAAACCTGTTGGCAACAAGGGAGTAGAATCTTCCAGGTGTGGTCGGTCGAAAAGGCATCCCAAGGTTGACGGCCAGGTCCTTTGGGGAGGAGATGGATCCATTCTGGTTAATCCAGCAGGGAATGGGTGGTGCATGCAGATGTAGGTGGGTGCGGGTGCTGCAGGGAAAAGCGGCTGCAGGTAACTTCATCTTTTTCCTGTGCAGCATTCGAGTTACCCTCTTGTTATGTGTCTCTCTCTATCTCGGGTGCTAGTGTGTCGAGGAAGGGATGGGAGCGAAAGAGGAGGCGCGGGAAGAGCTCCATGCATGATATTTTGGTCGTGTGTGGAAAGGAAACGTCGCACAGGGTGGTGACAGTAGCAATTCGCATCCTATTCATCGGCAGTCCTCTCTGAGCTACTGTTGCTTCTGAGGCAAGAGGGCCTGGGAGGCAACAGGGGTGGGGTGGGGGAATGGCTGTCTTTCCGGGGGAGGGTCCTAAGCAGGAGGAGAGACAGCGGACTTTTCCTACTTATCCCAGGCAGTCGGTCGGTCAATAGCGGGCACTATTCATCTTGTCAGTCTAAATATGTATGTACGGTTAATTGGTCAAAAAAGTTGTTTTGGCATTAAAAGCTAATGACTTATCAAAGGTCCGCTCAAAGCGGGACGGGAGGAGAATTCTACTTTAGTGTTCAAAGAAATATGCAGGGGTAGGGGTAGGGGGGGGGGGGGGGGAAAGAAGCTTGGTTGTTGCTGCCTGGTTGATCCAGAGTTCTCAGTGGGCGTCAAGACGTGGGCCTTCTGTTTGTGCCTAACTCTAACACTTTTAGAGGGGATCCTGTGCGAAGCGGTGGTTTAGGTTAGCTAGGATGGTTTGTAGGTTGAGGCCTCAGGTGGCCGCAGAAGGACTTGATCAGTTAGGTTATGCAAGAACCTCTTCCCTCGCAGGGTCTGGTGAATCTTTGGCTTGGGGCTATTAGACCACGTTGAGCGACATCAAAAAGCGCTTGACGCGGTCCAAGGGATGATCTTTCCGGTTGCAGATGCACAACAGGTTCATGTAACTAAAGAGGAGAGCGGTTAGCGGAACCTCCGCTGGGTTCAATCACTAAGAAGACACATCGAACTGGGAAGGGGTTCCAAAGACACAGCGGTTATCTTGTTCAGTTACAAGAACTGGTGTTAATGGCAGGGTCATGTAATTAAACCTACGTTTGCCTAGGCCACTGGCCAAGTGGTCGAAAAGAAAAAGTACGCTAACCAGCAGAGGAGGAAGGGAGATAGTTACACCATTGGCTTCTTCACTTAGTGAGGGAGACGCACTCGAAGCATCCTAGTGGCCAGTGGAAGCTTTTAAGATGGCGACCTATCCCCTACAAAACGTTGATATGGGTCAAAAGACCCATCAAGCAGTCGAAGGAGAGAGGGTGGGAAATTATCCAAAGCCAGAGATGAGGGCATCCGTGGGGAGCAGTTTTACGTAGCGTGAATCAGTATTGCGATGTCAAACCATTTGCTATGGAACTCGTTGATGGGCAATGTATGTCGAGCAGGGTTACAGTGAGCTGAGAGGCACGGCGGACCGAGGGACTCAGCTTTCCTAATCCTAGCAGTATATCCTACTTTTAGTGTGTGTGTGTGTGTGTGTGTGTGTGTGTGTGTGTGTGTGTGTGTGTGTGTGTGTGTGGTGTGGTGTGGTGTGTGTGTGTGTGCAGATCGAAGACATGCATTGATTGCGAGTTTCTACAAAAGGGTAGCTAACTGTGAGGGCGCAGAGGCTAAGCCACAGGGGATGATTATTACTAGTTAGGAGTAGTCCAAGTGAGATGCACGGGGCCTATAGAAACAAGTAAAGGAGGACAGAGGAATATTTCTGCATTAAGCATGCAGGCATCACCTGCTCTCTAAAGCTGCGAAAATGGGTGGACTTCTTTACTGGTAGAAATACACAGTAGAGGTGACGCTGTCACAATGCTGACCAGTGCGCTACATCATCGTCCGCAATTTACAGCTAAGAAGGGTGACCTCTTTTCTAAGCATTCCTTCAGGCGAAACGGAATGGCCGTTCAAAAGCGGGGAATCAATCATAAAGGGCGCCTAATGCGGTATCTGCACAGAAGATTCTGTAAGAGAGGAAAAATAAGAACTAGATTGGTGCGTATATTTAAGATCTTAATCATGCACAGTTCAATTCCTAAGCGTCGTGGAAACAGTCACAGTCACGGTAGAAAACAAAATACTGCAAACACATGGTCTAGGGATTGCTATTGTGGGCGTTGTCAGGCACAACGTCACGCTGTGGGTTAATCCTCGACGGCCAATGATCACAATAAGCTGAGGCGGACATAACTTGCTGGAATGGATGAAGGTTCAACGGACTCCTCACTAAGTGAGAGGTCATGAAGAAACTTCGCAGGAGGAGCAAGTTTGTCCCATGGTGAGGAAGAATCTAGCAAGTGAGATGGCTGGAATCCAATATTCCGAAGCCATTGTTCTAGGAGGCGGCAGAAAGGCTCTCTATTCTTCTAGAGTGGAAAATTATAGCAGCAGAATGTTCTGTAAAACGAAGATCGTAGACGGCGGAAGTCAGAGTTGCTCGGAAGTTGAAGTCAAGCAGCATCAGCTGAGTTGATCTCAGCAGGGGAAGTGCGGCCGAGATGTTTCAGGCGGGGTCTCTGCGAGAAGATGTCAGCTGTGCGGCAGGCATGTAGGCAAGCCTTATTTTCTTCCCGGAATCAGAAGACGGGGCAGAGGTCTCAGATCAACAACAATGTGGAGGCAGTGGGTTGCTTTCAGTGGCTTGGTCCTGAGATAAGAAGTTAATGGTTTGGTTGGCATCTATCAAGTCCCTGATTCCAGGTCCCATTCACGCCATTCTAGGTTGGTTTTATTTCAGTCTATTATTGGTAACTTCCCCACCTTTTTACATGGGTACCCATTTATATTCCTGAGTGGAGAGAGGCAACGAGCAGTGAAGGAAATTGCCTATGTTTCCAGCGGTCGGCAGTTGGCCGAACAGAGACACGATCCCGGGGGCGCCGGTTTCACAGCTCTGCTTGTTACTGCCTGAGCTACCACCTCCTCATCGGTCCTGAGTTCACAGAATGACCAGTTTTTATAATCTCTGCTCTGCCTCTCATTATCTTTCAACGAATGGCTGTCTTTCCTTAAGGATCTTTCAGCCAATCAGTGTTCATCTTGTCGGGTGTAGAGGTCTCGGTAGTAGCAGCAGGTTAAATGTCTACGTCTGCATTTTTGTTTTTTTCTTCTAAGGTATTTGAGTATTTTACGTTTTTAGCTCACATGGCCTGAAAGGCGAAGTGAGTTTATGCCTTGGCGACCATCCGTCGTATGTCGATTGTCCGTTGTCTGTCTGTCCTCCGTCAAATTTTCCTTTACACAACTTCTTAAGAACCACTGGCCTGATTTCATTTATGTTTGGCAGGAAGCATCCCTACAGCATAGGGATCCAGATTGTTCAAAGGAAGCCGATCGGTGGCCATCTTGGATTTTGGCCTATTTTATGAAACCTTTTTTAAAATCTCCACTTGGCTGGTTGATTCAAAACAGATGAAGCATCATCTTTGGTCATAACTGAGCCAAATTTGTTCAAGGGAACTTGATTGGCCATATGGTTAGGTGGCCATCTTGGATGGCCTAATTTTTGCGAAAACAACTTATTCTCTAGAACAGTTGAATGGATCGGACCCAAATTTGGGAAATATTATTAGGAACAATAGAAGATGTTAAGTAAAACAACATGGTCGCCGTGGACCAATCAAAATGTAGCTATATTTGATTTTTTTATTTTGTGGATTTTGAAGCCGAAATTGGTTTTGTATAGGTTTTGGGGTATTCTTATGACAAATTTGCCTCTTTCGAAGCAATCGGATAAACAGTTTGGCAGCCATTTTGGATTGCTTTCCCGCCAAAAACTGCCATAGTAAAGCAATGGGAAATTTAAAATGTCTTCTCGAGAACCACTGGGCTGATTAAATTATATTGGGCAGGAAGCAGCTTTAGGATATAGAGATCCAACTTTGTTCAAACGAAGCCGATTGGATTTCCACTGATTTTCACAAATGTCTTTAAAAATCTTCTAAACCGCTTGGGGAACCGACTCAAAACTCATGAAACATCATTTAGTGCAATTCGTAAGCCAAGTTTGTTCAAGGGAATTTGATTGGCCTAATGGTTCGGTGGCCATCTTGGATGACCTAGTTTCCGTGAAAACAAATTCTCTAGAACTGCTGCATGAATGGGTCGAGCCAAAATTTGAGAGATATGCTTAAGGACTAAGGCCTATAAAAGTTTGTTCAAAGGAGTATTACAAGATAAACAAGGCTGCCGTCAGCCAATGAAAATGTAGCATGTTTGGCGGCCATATTGAATTTTTTTTGGATGGATTTTTAAGCGAAATTGGTTTTATATAGGTTTTTGGGTATTTTGATTTCAAATTTGCCATTTTTGACAGTGTTGGATTAGCGGTTTAGAAACGCCTGAAACGGTTTATCGGCCATCATGGATCATTTTCCAACCAGAAACTACCATGTACTAAAGCATTAGGAAACTTAAAATGTCTGCCCATTGAACCATTGAGCCGATTTCAAATATATTTTGCAGAAAGCAGCCTTAGGGCATAGAGATACAGGTTTGTTCAAATGAAGCTGGTCGGTAATTTGCCCGGCAGCCATCTTGGATTTTGGCCATTTTTTTAACGCCTTAAAAATCTTCTTTTACTAATTTGCTTGGGTGATCGATTAAAAAATCATAACAGGTTATCTAGGGCAACAGCTGAACCAAGTTTGTTCAAGTGAACTTTATTGGCATAATGCTTTAGCAGTCATCTTGGATGACCTGGCTTTTATGAAAACGGCTTTGTCTCCAGAACCGCTGAACGGATTGGACCGAAATTTGGGATTACGGGCCATTAAACTTTGTTCAAGAGAAGTTGATACATAAAGAAACATGGCTTCTGTTTTCTTGCTAAAATTCTGCCCAACTCCTTATACTTCAGTTGATGGCATTTCTAGTTGAAATATGTATGTTGCAGGTGAGCAATACAGGCCCCTTGGGCCTCTTGTTATAAGCGGCTTCTTTGTCTCGACCTGATATTATCATATTGAAGAAGTTGAATCTTCAGGCGTTCCAGTGTTACCAAACACTCCCGGAAACCTGTGTGATCATGGCCGTTACGGGGAAGAAACCATGCAAAGATCATGTATATGAAAAGCTAACATGTTCACCCAGTCATTGGTCTCATATCCTGTTACATGAAGAAAAGACCTGTTTATTACCATTCCGGATTGGTTCATCCCTCCCATCACCCGACCACAACGTCGCATAAATTGACCAATCCAATTTCTCTTTAGGAGAGTTGAAGTCTACCACATTAGGATCGTTCCACATATGTCTCGTTGAAATTATGCCATTGATAAAGGAGGAGGAGGAGGAGCATTTTATTTAAAGGATTTCCTGAAATCTTTTGGAAAATCCAAGATTCTCGCAGGAGCATAGACCAAAATTCTGAAAAGAAAAGGATTTCAGGAAAGTTTTCGGAAAATCCAAAACGCCCATGGAAACAAATTCACCAATTAAAATTCTCGTTAAATGTGTTGAAGCGTACCACCATGTTGGGGGCATTGCTTAAGGTGGAAAATAGTGTTTATATATAATGATTTCGGGACCCCCCAAGAGCTGCCGAAGAAATCGACCAATCAACATTCTGTTCTAGAGACTACCAAAATACGATCTTTCTAGTCGAAGTAGCAGTTTAGGAGGAGATACGTTTTAAATGATTTATGGAAAATTTTAGAAACATCCAAGATGGCCACCAAAAAATTGACCAATCAAAATTCCCGTTTGATATGTTAAAGCATATCGACGGATGGACGATGGATGTAAGATGGATGCACAGGCGACCAATGGTCGCCATGCCATAATCTTTCAGATCAGCTGAGCTAATGATATGCTCCCATGCACAAAAATTTAGAACAAACACGTATAGAGAAATGAAGTTATGCTGACATCTCTCATAAGCTGGTTAAAAACCAATATAATGAGTATCTACTAAGTTACCCACATTCATATGCGAAAGCGCTATAGATGCGACATAGGCAGTCTTTGCAAAATGTCACAAATTTGACAGACGGACCGACTTACAGCCAGACAGACCGACAGATAGATGTGTATTAGTTGCGGAGTCGCAATTAAAAATTGCCCGATGAATAAAAGTATTGAGAGTTGCGTGAAAATACTGAGAGATAGATCTGTGAGAAAATTTATGAACATCAATAGAGACTTGGTGGGTGGGCTGGCGAGTGGTTAATTAATTAATCTAATTACGTTTTAAAATATCACCGATAAACAAAAACACATATTGCTATGTCCATAAATTCTTCATTCATGCATCCAACCACGTTACCAAATGATAGCAGAAGCTGCATGCGTGCGGGGTAGGTGCGTGCGTGCGTGTCCATCCATGCAGCATCTTAGAAACAAATGATCCGATTTGACTCAAATTTTAACACAAGGAAGGAACTTTACCGACAAGAGGATTGCCAGATGTTGACCATGATGCGGATAAAAGAACTCAAGAGTCGCATCAGATAAAATTCTGGATATATGCATATCTCGGAAACTACCAATCTGAATTTGCTCGAATTTTAACATAAGAAAGGGTAGTGAAATAAGACTGGATATTCCTAAATACACTAGGATTCCACAATTTTTGGCATGATCTGAAAAAATCCAGGAAATCTAAAAAAAATGGTAAATCCAGAAAAATGGAATGGCGAGGGAGGAAAGTTTACAATCTCCGATTGCTGTTGTTGTAAGCTGTATCCGGCCCTTCCTCCACTCCATCCATCCATCCATCAATTAATAAATAAATAAATCCAACGAGTTAATCAATCTATTGATTGATTGATTGATTGATTTTCCCGTTGGATTGATGGATATTTGCTCGTTGGATGGAGTGATGGAGGTAGGAAGGGCGGGCAATCAATCAAACAAACATTCAATCAATCAAACACATGCCCTTCGATGACTCCGTTGTAGAGTGGCAAAGACTGCGTTGTCTGATATAGGTTACAGTACAATATAGGCCTATAAAGTTATTAGGTATTTCCGATGATGACGCGCACATCTTATCCTACTTCAACACCTGCACAGTTTTGAAGCAATTGAACACTCTAATAAAATTACTGTTGTCGGACTATTGGGTTGTCAGACTACTGGGTCTATAAAGTTTTCTGCTGTGTCGGACTGTTGGGCTTGTTGGACTTCTGGGTATAATTATCAGACTATTGGGCTGTCAGACTATTGGGCTGTCGGACTGGTGGTAAAAGGGGCGGACTATTGGGTTGTCAGACTAGTGGGTCGTCCCCCATATCATGAGATAATACAGGGCCGGCGATAGGGTTTCTGGCGGCCTAGGCAAAGGCAAAGGACCAACTTTAAGAAAATTTGGAAATACAGATGCTCTGAGAGGGCATTTCCTGCATTTCTAGAGTGAAATATAGCTCTTGTCCTAAGTGTGGATTTTTTAGAAATCTTATTTGTTTTTAGTACATGCAGTTTGGGTGGTCAGAGGCACCCCACTCCCTTTTTGGTGCCCCTCTAAAATCTGGCGCCCTAGGCAGTGCCTAGTTTGTCTATGCCTTGAGCCGGCCCTGAGATAATACCTAGCTCCCAATTAGATCACCCCTTCAGGGGTGGTGGAATGTTTTTAAAAATGGGTGGGGGCTGACTCTAGACCTGGGGGAGGGGTGTCTGGACCCTCCCCATAAACTTGAAAATTAGATGACCTGAGAAGCCATTTTCTGCGTTCTGAGTAATAAAGAAGCACTTAGATTCCGCTTTCACTTTATAGATTTTTTATATTTCACTACCAATTGATCGTGGTATTGGGGGTCAGTATGGAGTTGCAGATGGATAGAGACCCACTTAAGTCAGGTTAGTGTTAATTTCCTAATGGTTACATGTAGGTCACTAACAGTAATGAGCCTTATACTGGGTGTCTCTATCTGCAGTTCCAACCTGACCATCAACAACTCCATCTGTTGTTAAGCTATGTCATTATAATTGATTAAAAAGTGGAAGGAATATCAGGTCTTATTCAATCATAATTCTATTCGTCATATAAAACGTGGAATGTTTAACATAATATGTCTTGCATTGAAAGGAATTTGTTGCTGCAACCCATACAATAGCTAGTATTAGATGCTCAGAGAAGCTGTTTCCCGCTTTCTGATGAATAAAGAAGCGCCTATATTTTCTACAGTACAAGACCATTTTAATGAGGGGGCTCACCCCCGACGCTCATAAAAATGGTAGGGCTGCAACCCCTTAGCACAGCCCCATCTTCCGCCGCCAATGCTTTTAGTAAGCGTGATTCATACACACACACTCACACATTCATTGACGCGTGTGAGGACAGTTTAGACCTACAGGGTGGTGGCTATTGCCATGAAAATTCTGAAATATTCTATCTTTGGCTTAAAATGCCAAATTGCCTAGTCCGGATGAGGGTGTGGGTGGGGGTTGGGGCGGGGGTACTCCTATGTGCGCACTAGTCATTTTGGTAAGTGACTGACCTGGGTCATGTTTAAAAATGGGATTGTAAAAAAATCGGCCTAAATAAGGTGCGTATAGGCATATCCCAATCGTCATATGTTATTGTTCAGAAAACAATATGCAAGATGGCTACTAGTGGTTGGCACCCATATTTGATTTTCATCGTCAATATCTGTAGGTTTTTCTCCGATATAGTCTCATCAACCTATGAAGTTTGAAAGTGATCCAATAGATATGGTGGCTGGGAAGGGCCGGGATGCTACCATGGTACGATGCGACGGGAGATGTTGCAGTCCAATGGATGATGTGATGGACGATGTCACGATGCGATGCACGATGTTGCGATATGATGCGATGTTACGATGCGATGCACAATGTTATGATCTGATGCGCGATGCAATGTGCGATGCGATGCATGATGTTATGATGCCATGCTCCATGCGAACTTACGATGCGATGTTACAATGCGATGGGTGATGCTATGATGTGATGTTATGATGCGATGCGTGATGTTACAATGTGATACGCGCTGCTACGATGCGATGCGCAATGTTACGATGCGATGTATGACTTAATTCCATGTATTCAGATAGACCAGAACTACTACTAGTGCTGCTGCTATTACCTCACGATGTTGCGATATGATGCGATGTTACGATGCGATGCACAATGTTATGATCTGATGCGCGATGCAATGTGCGATGCGATGCATGATGTTATGATGCCATGCTCCATGCGAACTTACGATGCGATGTTACAATGCGATGGGTGATGCTATGATGTGATGTTATGATGCGATGCGTGATGTTACAATGTGATACGCGCTGCTACGATGCGATGCGCAATGTTACGATGCGATGTATGACTTAATTCCATGTATTCAGACAGACCAGAACTACTACTAGTGCTGCTGCCACTGCTGCTATTACCGCAACTACTACTACTACTACTACTACTGCTGCCGCTGCTGCTGCCGCTGCTACTACCACCACTACTACTACTACTACTACTACTACTACTACTACTACTACTACTACTACTACTACTACTACTACTACTACTTCTACTACCACCACCACCACTACCACCCCACACCCACCACCACCGGCTACGTGTATGATCTGTGTTTGTAATTGGCGTCTTTATGGTCTGGATTGCGGGCATCAAAGAGGCATGAATATTTTCTAAATAATTCTATCAGCCTCTCACATTCCAGCGTGCTTACTATGAATTTAACTTTTGTAACACATGTACAGAATAATAGCATGCCGATGGGGTTTGGGTGGGGGTAGGGGAAGCCCGCGAATGACGCAAGAATAACGTCATTTTCAAGGAATCCCCCATCCGAATGCTATATATCCATATCTGAATGAAATCACTACATGTCGCGATCGGATTCGGATATGGACAGGTTTCGTATACGCATACGGACATATTGGATCATACAATCTATTTGTAATTCTAGTGAAAGACATCTCGGATACGCATACGTGTTAATGGAGTCCTAGCTTATTTGTGTTCGTAAGAGTTATCTTCTCTTGGATAGAGACGGGAGTGGCGCCCTCTGTTTGTTTGACTAAATAGCTTGTTCGACTTTAGTCTATTTCATTTGGCGTACTTGTCTGTTCTGTTTGCCATTAATGTCTGTTCTGTTTGTCATTGTTGTCTGTTCTGTATGTCATAGTTGTCTGTTCTGTTTGTCGTAGTTGTCTGTTCTGTTTGTCATTGATGTCTGTTCTGTTTGTTGTAGTTGTCTGTTCTGTTGGTCGTAGTTGTCTGTTCTGCTTGACAATAATTTATTCCGTTTGACAATAGTCTGTTCTGTTTGATATTAGGCTGTTCTGTTTGACACATTAGTCTGTTCTGTTTGATTATAGCCTTTTCTGTTTAACAATGGTCTGTTCTGTTTAACAATAGTCTGTTCTGTTTGACACATTAGTCTGTTCTGTTTGGCATTAGTCTGTTCTATTTGACGGCGTTACCTGGATTATTTAGTATTTCTTTCTGGTCCATTTGAGATTAGCCTGATCCATTTGAGTTTTGTATTTATGGCGGCGATGGCCTTCCATGCTCGTTGCGATTGAATCTAAATGTGCTAATGAGATCTAATTGAAAAAGTCGGGATCTTGAGGGCGGGAGAGGAGGAGGTAGATTGGGTGTGGGGAGAGGGAGAGATTAACACAGATATTTTATCTTGTACCTGTGTAAATGTGCCACATTTAACTGGATGAAAATTTGCAGGTTTGGAAATAAAGAACAACTCTACAGTGTTCGCCTATGACACACCTGAAGAACGCTATGACAAGATCAGGAAGGTAATGAAAGTAAATAAATAAATAATAATACCAGTTCTGATCACATGTCCCGTGATGGTTCTGATCACATGTCCCATGACAGTTCTGATCACATGTCCCGTGACAGTTCTGATCACATGTCCCGTGACAGTTCTGATCACATGTCCCATGACAGGTCTGATCACATGTCCCATGACAGTTCTGATTACATATCCCGTGGCAGTTCTGATCACATGTCCCGTGACAGTTCTGATCACATGTCCCGTGACATTAGTGAGCATATAACCTTTTAATGGTCAAATTTGATCAGAAAATAACAATATTTCCTCTTTGAATGTCCATTTGCTGTCCAAGAGAGAACTATTTTTTGACAATTTACCACTGGAATGACTGGCTCCATTATCAAGCCAGTTATTTACGTGGTTAATTTTTAAATCTGGTCTTTTGGCCTACAAATGGCCATTCTGTAACAGCTTGATAGCGGCCATTTTGGGCTGGGTTGACCTTGAAAGGGTTGCGCTGTTATAAAGAAATACCATTTTCAGGTCAGAGAACTCTGGCGAATATGGACATATTTCACTGAATTACAATCCCAGCCATTGTCTTCACACATGGTATTGATGTATCAAATTTGGTTCAAATCTATGCACAAATTCATATCAAATTTGATAGGTCACTGCTTTGTACCAAGAGATTGACATTGTCTATCTCTGAAAATGTGTCCAGCAAAATGTGTCCTTATTTGTCAGAATTAGTCATCTAAAGATCATAATATTCAGTAAAATGGTTTTGGGGACATTTAGAATGCCTGCAAGGATTCTCTTTGAATTTGCTGTAAGGTTACGTTGTAAAAAATCTGTGCTTGGATTTAAGTTAACTCCCCTCTAGATAGCTTTGTATCCAGGGCATGACTTTAGAGTGCATGCATGGACTTGGTATGTGGCGAGAAGATATCTTTTAGGATTGCATGTTAGTGAAATCTGTCTATATTCACATGCGTTATCTTTCCATCAGTCATGCATGACTGATTTTGGGGGCCGTACGTCCGCCTGTACATCCCGAAAATCTTGTCACTGCAACTCCTACAGTTTCAGAGGGAATTGGATGAAACTTGGCAGGATGATTTTACACCATCCAAAGATGTGTCTAATGTTAAAATAAATTTCATTGTTCATGCATGACTGATTTTGGTGGCCGTTCATCGTCTATCCGTACATCCCGAAAATCTTGTTGCTGCAACTCCTACAGTTACAGAGGGAATTGGATGAAACTTGTACACAGGATGATTTTACACTACCCAAAGATGTGCCTAATGTTAAAATAAATTTTCATCGATCATGCATGACTGATTTTGGAGGCTGTACGTCATCTGTCCGTACATCCCGAAAATCTTGTCGCTACGACTCCTACAGTTACAGAGGGAATTGGATGAAACTTAGTCATCTGTCCGTAAAAATGTGCCTAATGGTGAACAAAAATTCATCAGTCAAGCATGACTGATTTTGGAAGAGGGTGGCTGTTGGTCGCCAAAATATGTCTCCGTACCTCCCAAAAAATCTTGTCGCTGCATCTCCTACAGTTTCCTAGGGAATTGGATGATTCTACATGACCAAAAGACGGGGATGTACACATGTTGGGGTGTGGGGGTGGGGGAGGGGTTGTGGGTAGGTGGGGGAGTGGTATTGTCAGCCTCCAGCTGACTTTCTCTTGTTGTTACAGTGATAACTAGCCTGCACTCGGTGGAGATGCAAACTCAGACCTTGCACTCTGTTTTACTGATAGTTAATGACTTAGATATTTAACACTTTGATCTCAGACACAGTCATGTTAGTGATCCTAAGCAGTCACAGTATAATGCATGTGACAAATCTGGTGATTATACCTAATTACATGCCAGAGTTATGGAAAAATTGGTATTTTATTATCCAAATAGTGATCATGTGATCTAGATATTTTACCATTTGACCTGAAACTCATATTTTTTTCTATTCCGCTATGATATGAATGGATGTGCCAAATTTTGTAACTCTACCTTCTTGCATTCAGGAGATATTTTGCAAACAGACAGACAGACACAACAGACAGACAGAGGTCACTGACCACAATATCCACACCAGTCTTTGACTAAATAGAATTAAATACTACATTGTTCTAGCATGTATACGGTCATTTATTGTTGATAGAAAAATTCATTCACATAATCTAATTGTTTTCAGGGCTGTCTGGATTTTTTACTAGTTCAATTTGGTGTGTGCACATTCAGATATATAGAAAGTGAAAAAAGGTAACATTGATTATTATTCGCACACACACCCATGTTAAAACTATATGGGGGTATATATAACTTTTGATTTTCAGTTTGTTTGTGTCTCTGTTTGTCTGGGCTGATATCTTCACAAAGATCCCATTGATTTTGGGATAAAAGCTCTAGGTTATTGTGATTCAATTGTGGAAATTGTTGTTTTTCTGAAAAATAACTCAAATTCCACTGAAGCGCCTTCACCATCTTTAACTGGGAGATTCATCTTGTGTGTGTGTGTGTCTGTGTGTGTGTGTGTGTGTGTGTGTGTGTGTGTGCGTGCGTGCGTGCGTGCGTGCGTGCGTGCATGCATGGGTGGGTGGGTGTGTGTGTGAAAACCCCATTGATTTGGTGGTTATAAGGCCAAAGGTTTGACAAATGTTAAGTTTTTTTCTCAAGCAAAAATGTCATGCTGACTCAATTCACCTTTCCAGAGTACCCACCCATCATATGACGTCATAATGAACTGCGTGATGTGTACAATGACATCATAATGAATGACGTCGATAAGTACATCACGAATGCATATTTGAAGACAGTCTATGCGTTGTTGTACAAATTGTTTGCTTTTCCTTTTTAATAAATATTCTGTTGAATATTTTGAAACTAATTTGACTGGACTCTGCCATAGGCAGCAACAGCACCCAGTCAAATTAGTTACAAAATATTCAACAGCTTCCCTGTATAGTTTTCGGGAAATTGATAGCTAGGGCATTTGGGGATCGATCAATCCCAACACGATGAGGTGTGGGTGGAGCTTAGCTAGTGATGGGCGGGGCATAGCTAAAAATGGAAAGTCCATTATGTAAATTGTCTCGCTGCAGAGGGCAGTCATAGATTTTAGAAACCTGATTATCATTCTTGTTGTTATTTAACCCCTCTTGTGTCAACAGCGCATAAAAGTGCTCAGAATGCTATTTATATCAATTAACCCTTTAATGGTCAAGATTTTTCAAGAAAATTACAATTCTGCTCAGTGAATGTTATTTGCAGTTCAAGAGATGACTGTTTTGTAGATTTACCACTGGAATTTACAAAAATAGCATGCTGTTGGCCTGCAAATGGAAAATTTCCAAGATGGCTGCAGAGCCCATTTTGGCTGACTTGACCATTAATGGTCAAGAAAATTCAATTTGTTTGCCTTAGTGTCCATTTGCTGACCATGAGAAGGCATTTTCTCAAAATTTACCATGGGAATAACTATCTGTTACCACGCCAGTCATTCCAATTAAAGAATAGTCTTCTATTGGCCTGCAAACTAATATTCTGCAAGATGAATACTGAAGCTGTTTTGGGCTGATGTGACCATGAAATGGTAAAGTTTACAGAAGAGGGTTTAATAAAAATATTTTGTTAGTGAAAGTAAATCTTCAAAGACAGCATTTTAGAAACAAAATTTTGTCATACAAGTTATGTATCTAGCGTGTGAAAACAAAGCCTGTGTCTAGCAAATTATCAAATTTTAACCATTTAATGGTCATCTTTTGTCAAGAAAATCTAAGTATTTGCTTATTAAAGAGAAGGCTATTTTTGGAAATTTACCACTGGAATAACTGGCTTGCCTTCTCTTGGCCTGCAATGGACATTGTTCGAGATCATTGCTGAGCACAGGGTTGGCCGGCTTGACCAGTAAAGCATTAAGCTATAATATGTTGTTTCACTTCAAGAGTATACTTACCTCCCTAATACTTTTGATATTGCTAAATATTGGCTTTCACTCAATAAACACTCAGATTAAAACAGTTAGGCGCCCCTAGTGGGCAGGGAGTCAGAGCGTAGTCTGGCGGATGCCAGCCCCACCACCGCGCATGCGCAGACTAGCACTACCTCTTTGCTAGATTATTGGCAGAGAGATCACACATGTCTTTTTGTGCAATAGCTTTTTCTTACTCTTAAACTGTTTAAGTGGTGTTATTTTGGTGTGATAGTCACTTATTTGGATGGCAGGAAGGAACACTTCGCCACAGGAGGACTTAGGACCTTTAAATCAGGTGACTTCTAGTAAAATTAGCGAGTTTTCTTCCCGGTGTATTGTGTTTCCGGGACTCGCGTTTACCGTGATAAGCGCCTTGGTTAGTTGGGTTATATCAACTCGGTGCTACCTAGGGCTAATTTCTCTTTCTGTTTATGTCCACAGGTCTGTATGACGCTAGGTGGTGACATCACAGTAGCAGAGAGTTAGTTTTCTCTCCACCATGGTTCCATTTCCTACTAACACTGTTAGGTTATCTAACCAAATGAAAAATTATGTCCAGTGAGTTGGAGGCCTGGTATAAAGGTCTTCTCACTTTGCCCTCTTGATCCAATTCCTTCCCCATGAGGTGGAGAGAGTTAAGAGGCGTGCAGATGGTGGAGTTTTCCGGTTCGTCACGTTGGATGGTTTGTCTATACAAAGTGTCAGGTATCTAGTTATTGATAATGTGGTGATGTTAATTATTGTAAACAAACAAAGGGAGATAATTAACATTTTTGCCAGAAAAGAGTTATCTATATGTATCTGATGGTTGTGTAGTCAACTTATCCATTCAGCATACAATTCGTCCTTGCACTTGGATGTTTTGTTGGGATCGAATTTTTCCTGTCACGGGATTAATGACGTCATAATCAGCCTGGCTATGTATTTATCAGCAATTCAAGCGCTATGCTGGTTTCTGATGTATATTGATCTTTATGATCGTTTTCCTTCTCTTTGAGTTGGATTGAGTTTCTAAGCTTAACTAGTTGCTCATACTCCTTGTCCTTTGCCCTGTTTCAGGGACCGGGTTGCGCGTCCTGTGGACGTTTTCTTCATGTAAAGTTCTGGCCGCATCTGTGCTATCGATGTAGCCCTTGTGGTCCCTTGGTTAATTGTGACATATGTAAGCACTGGGGGGGCGAGTTAATGTCCGAATTCTTGTGCTGCTTACAGGCGACGGACAAGGTGGTAGAGGAGGAGAAGAAGAAGAAGCGGAAACGAGAGGTTGTAAGTAGGAAGGGTAAGGGGAAGGTCTCGTCCGCGGTGGATATGGAGGCCTTCCGGACCGAGATGTTGGGAGAGATGAAGAGGACAATAAAAGATTTGGTTCCAGGGTTGCTTCGTGGCATGCTTCCTGGACCAGATCCTTTATTGTCCTCATCATCGGCTTCGGAGCAGGTAATCCCCGCCTCTGGATCGATTTTCCTTAGTCCGCTTCCGTTGTTCGACGATTCAGAGGTGGCCCCATTAGAGGGGGCGTTCCACGACCCTGGCAGCAGGCTTATTGCCGCGCCGATAGGGGACCGTGGACGGTTGTCGCTGGAACCCGCGGGCTGCTTATCAGTCCAGGGGTATCCGCACGCCGCGGTGGCCAGTACCTCCTATGGCACCGTTCCTGGTCAGCCCGGGTTAGCTCTCTTTGCTGACCCGGGGTCTAATCTTTCTGACCAGGGTGATGAGGATTACCTGCTAGGGTCGCCGTCTGACGACGTGGACATGGATGAAGACGTTTGTGCACCCCTCGCGGGGAATACAGGCGGTTTTTTCCACGGTATTACTCACCCTGGAGTAAGGTCCGCGGTTCAGGTGGTGGCCCAGGGCGCTGCTGATGGCCAGCGGTACCGCATACCTCGGCTTGCCGAGCGTGTAGCTGGTGCTGGCCGGGCCCGTGGTGGGGCTATATATACCCCGCGCTCTACCGCGGTGCCTGCTCCTGGTCAAACCAGTGATATTCTCATGCCGGTGCTGTCAGGCCCGCATGTTTTCCCTGGCTTGCCTGGCGGAGCATGTCGTTGACATGTTCAAGGCGGCGGAGTCGTCCATTAACACGAGTGGACGTCTCGCGAAGGCCCCTCGCGAGGTGGCCAGGCGTTGTCGCATCGTGCCCCTGGACTACCAGCGGTACGGTGTGGTACCCAAGCCCAGCGTGGATGACCGCACGGCTTTGGGTGAGGATGCGCGGCCAGGCTCCCGTTCTGACACGGGGGTCTTGTGCGCGAACGCGTTGCGTTCGGCGAATACCGCGTTGCGTGATGCGGAGGAGAGTGGGAGGGCTTCGATTGCCGCTCTGTCCCACGTCTCCCAGCTGTTACAGGGGGTAGTAACGGCATCCGCATCGCGCCAGCCAAGCCCGCTCACGGTCCAGCGAACCATCCAGGATGGTATTAACCTGGCGCTGGACTGTATGACTCGGGCGGTGACCAGGAGTGTCCGGGCAAGACGCACGTTTGCCCTGGACAATCTGTGCCCGTCTCAGGACCTGTACAATAGGCTACTCCGTACGCCTATGACGGGTCCTGGTCTTTTTGGAGGTGAGGGATGTCGCCACCTCCAGGAGACGGTCACCCTGGTGAATAACCAGAGGGCGCTGCGCGAACAGTTTGAGGTGCTGCGTCGTGCTAACGTTCGCGCCGCGGCCCCTGCGTATCGTCCCCTGCAGGCTCGAGGTGGTGCTGGCCAAGTCAGAGGCCAGCCGCCGTCGCAGCGCCGGCCTCGGCCGCGTGCGATTCGGCCAGCAGTGAGGGGGGCGCAGGTTCCTCAGCCGCCGTCAGCCAGGCAGCCGCCCGTGCACCGAGGTGCGCGCGGGGCGGGGCGTGGTTATCGGTCCTGACAGGACGCTTACCGCGGTAAGAACCACGCCGGTGTGTATGGCGACGGAGACAGTGCCGCTCTTGCATGCCTTGTGTCCACCGCGGTCCCTAGGTGGACCGGTGGGAGGCCGGCTAGCCGACCACATGCAAGAGTGGGAACGGTTAACTCAGGACCGTTTAGTCTTGCGATGGCTTTCCGTGGGGTATCATCCAGAGTGGATGACAGGCCCGCCGTTGCGACTGTCTCTAGTGCCAGTCTGGACTCCCATTCCGAGAGATCCAGATCAAAGGTTGTGTATCGAGGAGGAGATAAATTCCCTCGTACAAAAAGGAGCTATTCAGCCGGCACAAAGGTGTCCGGGCTTCTATTCAACCCTGTTCTTGGTAACAAAACGCACCGGAGGGTGGAGACCGATTCTCAACCTCAAGCCACTGAACAAGTTCATCGAGACGCCCAGTTTCAAGATGGAAACGGTGCGCTCGGTGTTGGCGGGGTTGGAGAGGGGGATGTGGACGGCGTCGATAGATTTGAAGGACGCTTATTTCCACATCCCCATCCACGGGAGTTTCTGTCGCTTCCTGAGATTTGCATTCCAGGGCAGACAGTGGGAATTCAGGGTGTTGCCCTTCGGAATTTCCACGGCTCCTCGGGTTTTCACCCGTGTGGTTCTTGCGATCACAGCATACCTCCGCAGGAGAAGCATAGCAGTCCACACGTACATAGACGACTGGCTGTTGAAAGCGCACACCCGGGAAAGTTTGTCGGCCAATCTGGAGATTGTTTTGAAAACTCTCACAGACTTAGGCTGGATGATCAATTTCCCAAAATCAGAGCTGACTCCATCCCAGAAGTTTGTTTACCTGGGGATGTTCTTCGATCTAGAGACAGGATATGTTTATCCTACTCAGGAGAGAGTTCAGAAACTCATCTCATTAATTCAGTCAGTGTGCGACAGTCGTCATGTCCTGGCACGGGTTTACTTGAGAATGCTGGGGTTGATGGTTTCATTGGAACCAGTCATTCCTCAGGCCGCCTTACGCAGGCGGCCGATCCAGTTATTTCTCATGACTCAATGGACCCAGAGTACAGGTTCGCTGGACTCGAATGTGTCAGTGTTGGCGCCTCTCATTCACCACCTGCAATGGTGGTTGAATACAGAGAATCTCTTGCCGGGGGTTTTGCTAACCCCTCCCCACCCTCAGGTGACTGTGTATACAGATGCATCGATGGAGGGCTGGGGAGCTTGCCTGGAAGAGTACACGATATCAGGGCTTTGGAATCTGGAACAGTCAAAGGAACATATAAATCTACTGGAGCTAAAAGCAGTAGTCCTGGGCCTGGAACATTTCTTACAGAAAGTTCAGGGCAAGATTGTTCTTATTCGTTCAGACAACTCAACAGTTGTGACTTACATAAACCGCCAGGGCGGAATGAAGTCGCCCAGTCTCTGTATGATGACATGGAAACTGCTTTGTTGGTGTCTGGATCACCAGATTACCTTGAAAGCAGTTCATATTCCGGGAAGGTTAAACCTGCTAGCAGACTCATTGAGCCGAAGGATGAGTGTTTTACCCACGGAATGGCAACTAAATCAATGTGTGGCGGATCGTCTGTTCGACCATTGGGGGAAACCCAACATCGATTTGTTCGCAACGAAGAAGAATGCGAAGATGACGACGTACGTCTCTCCGATTCCGGATCCAAGCGCTTTCGCAACAGATGCGTTAGCTATCAGCTGGGGGAGAATGTATGCATACGCATTCCCTCCAGCAATCCTGATTCCAAAAATTCTTCAGAAAATCAGACAAGAGGAATGCCAAGTGCTTCTGATCGCCCCGGATTGGCCAAGCCGATCATGGTATACGGATCTGCTGGACCTTCTGGTCTGCAATCCGGTTCCTCTGCCTCTGATGGACGATATTATCTTCCAGGGCAAGGCCCTTCACAACAATCCGTCAATGTTCAGATTGACTGCGTGGATGTTGTCAAGGAATCTAGAATTAAGGAGGGCTTTTCTGAGCAAGCAGCCATGTTTATGGCCAAAGCCAGGAGGGGGTCAACCTCCAGAGCATATAATTATAAAATCAACAGATTTGCAGAATGGTGCTCAAAAAGATGTATTGATCCAATGGATTCATCTATTCAAGTAGTAGCTGATTTCCTCTGTCACCTCTATGATGCCTATAGCCTCAAGCCTAACTCTATTGCTGGTTATAAGTCAGCATTAATGTCTGTTATTCCTTGCTTGGCTAAGAGGGGAAGTGATGAAGTAAATACATTAAATGTATTAATTAAAGGCATGGGCAATCTAAGACCAAGGAATCCTCCTGTGATTCCGTCTTGGAGTTTATCGCTAGTGCTTCAAGTACTAGGTGATAAGCCTTTTGAACCACTTAGTTCCATTTCTATGAAACTATTAACACTGAAGACTGTGTTTTTAATTGCTGCGGCCTCGGCTAGGCGTAGGAGTGAAATTCATGCCTTATCAGCCGAGGATGACCGTTTTGTGGTTTCAGGGGAAGGCCTTAAGCTGCTACCTAGGATTAATTTCTTGGCTAAAAATCAGTCGTTGAAATATCCAGGTCAACCTATTATTTTGCCTGCTTTAACTAGATATGATCCTAATTCTAAAGCATGGTGTCCCGTCCGGGCGCTACGCCGGTACAAACAACGTACGGCGGAGTGGCGCACCGACCAGTCAGCGTTATGGTTGTCATATATTGAACCCCATGGCAGGGCTTCTAAGGACACCATTTCCAGGTGGATTGTGGAATGCATTCAGTTTTGCCATAAATCCGCCACCGGGAAGCAGGTTGACGTGGCCAAGGCTCACAGTGTCCGCGGCGTAGTGACATCCACCGCCCTATTTAATGGGGTCCCGGTGGATGATATTATGTCGGTGGCTCAGTGGCACTGTGAGTCAAGTTTTACAGACCATTATCTCCGTGACACCTCTAATCCTCTCGCCTTGTCGATTTTGAAAAAATAACTCGGTTTATATTTTTTGAGGAGGGTTTTCCTCATTACTTATATATTTCACAATTAATTTATGGAAACACCCACTTTTTTGGGCCTGCATCAGTCTTTACCAATGGGAAGATGATGTCAGCAGCCATTTTCAACAAGGTCAGTCTTGTTCATGTGTTGTCCATTGTTGATTGTATTGTCACGTTACCCGTTATTAATATGGTGATGGTTTGTGTATTTGTGTGGTTCATTGTTGAGAGTTACGAAAATGGAGCTTTTTCGTCTCTGTCCTGTAGTACATGGCACTTGTACGTAGAGAGCGTATAGGACATTGAGGTCAGTCGACTCTTCCTCCCAGGAAGGAGGGGGGGGGGGAGCGCATATGACATTCGGTCATCTCTCATACATCGGTGGTGTTATCCGATGGTTAGTCAAATCCTGACTGTTTTTCGTACAGTTTCAGAAGTTTAAGTGCCTTAAACGCAGAAAAGCGTATAGGGATGAGCTGGTCTTTTGACCTCGCCTCCCTCCCGCCAGATTCACTTTCGAATTCTGGCAATATCAAAAGTATTAGGGAGGTAAGTATACTCTTGAAATGAAATAAACGAAATCTAGGATTTCTTTTTTCACGAGAGAGTTGATACTTACCTCCCTAGATACGGACCCGGCCTCTCCACCCCACAGAGGCTCGGTCTTCAGGCTCTTAATAGTTGCATGTGTGTCAGCCAATAATCTAGTCAGAGGAAGTGCTAGTCTGCGCATGCGCGGTGGTGGGGCTGGCATCCGCCAGACTACGCTCTGACTCCCTGCCCACTAGGGGCGCCTAACTGTTTTAATCTGAGTGTTTATTGAGTGAAAGCCAATATTTAGCAATATCAAAAGTATTAGGGAGGTAAGTATCAACTCTCTCGTGAAAAAAGAAATCCTAGATTTCGTTTAATTTCAAGCATATCAACAATTCACCCTTTAATGGTCAAGAAAATTTAGATCCTTTATGAATGAATTTTCATTTACAGGTCAAGAGAAAGCAAGTTTTTGTCTTGTCTGCTTTTCTGGCAGTGGTGGTGGGAAGTTATGTCAACAAAAGTTTTTTTTCTCAAGCAAAAATGTTCAGGTTTTATTTCAAGAATTGTCAAACCTAATTGAACTAAACTTTGATACATGGGTGCATGTAACATAAGGATGGTGGGAATGTCAAGGTCACTGTGATCCAAAACGCAATGGAAACACAAAACCTCTCAACTTATATTTCAGGATTGGGTAAAATTGGAACTAAACTTGGCTACGTACATGGTTGCGTATGCTGTTGCTAATCTACATCAAAGGTCACTATTGCAATAATTTTGTCGTTTACATGTATAAACCTCAGATCAGATTTAAATATTGGATGACTCTATTGGAACCTAGCTTTGATTCATTGTTGCGTATGCTGTTAGAAATCAGCATGATGACATTGAGGTCACAAGGCCTAAGGTCGAGTTCATGTCACAAGGTCAACGGTCGAGTTCATTGTGACATTAGTATTTAGTACAAATGTAATTTTTTCCGTTTACTGTTAAAAACATTTCAGATTATATTTCATGAGATTGTTGACCTTATTGGAACTCGGCTTAGAAACATTGTTGGCTATGCTGCAAGGAATCAGCATGCTGACATTGAGGTCACATGTTCAAGATCACTGACCGCAGCTTATCGGCAATAGATAGGACAGGCAAGACATTTACTTCTGCAGAATTCCTGTTTTTAATTTCTACATTACCGCTAGAATAACTTGCTCGTTTTAAGAACCTAATCATTCCAGTTGTAAATGTTAGAAAATTGTCTTCTCTTTTTTCTGCAAAGTGGCATTACTCAAGATCACTGCAGAGACCAGCTTTGGCCATCTTGAGCAGTAAGGAGTTTAAACATGTCTCCTGAATTTGATCAAACATTGCGTAAATGGGTTAAATAAAGTCTGCTATATATTTTGAATACAATTGGAATGTTATTGCTTGACAGAAACGATCTTCAATCAAATTGTTTTAAAAATAATTAGCAGTTACAGAATAGTTTGAAATAAGCTCATCAATGATGCTGTCCATGCCTTGTGACTGCCTGATCAGTAGATAGACTGGAGCTTGCTTATAGTTTACTAAGTCATTATTCTTCTGATGTGTGTACAAAACTTTGTTGTCAACATTATGCTTTGATTTCCTCTAGGGCTGGCCGGTATGCCGGTGTCACACCATCTCACAGTTTTTTATGGCAATGGTTTAAAAACCAATACGAAAATAAGAAAACAGAAATACCGTCCGTAAGATCGCCACTGCGAGAAATTTGCTGACTGTCCTAAACTAGTTTGTTCTTGACTTGAGTTTAATATTATCATCTAGTGGGTAACCATTTGCTAATAGCGCCCATATAATACAGTCATCTATAACTATTGGCCATGGGAAAGCAATGGTGTTGGCGAAATCCCAAGAAATTGGGCGAGGGTTACACTCTGCAAATATGATTTGATTTGCCAGCAGTGAATTTCATATAACATAAGCTCTGCGAGTTCAAGGTATGATTGAATGATTTGAAAATCTTAATTTCTTCTTTGTAACAAATAATCCTTTTGGCAATTCAAGTTTTTACCTTGTTTAATTAGGATTCCAAACGTGACACGATACAAACAAATTCACGAAATGCTCTACGAAAACAACGACACTACAATGAACTCTCAATCCAAACGTCATTATTTCCCTTAGATTTCAACAAACATAAAATGATCCAGCACGGAATAAGACATGCGAGACAAATTGCTTGAATGCCCGAGAAATGAAAACAATTAAGTCGCTTTTTACGTAGGCGGGCCAGTTACAAGTAAAATACGAGAAGGCGTAATGTGATTGGTTGTTAACGAATTCTTCCCCCGGGATATTCACTATTATTGATTTTATGAATGGAATTCCTGTAAATCCTAGTATTTTTTATCACGTGACTGGTTGATAGAGTTAGAATCACATCGTTTTGTTTTATGGCCCGGACCATCTTTGTATATCTGCCAGACTACGGAGTGTTGATTTAAGTAGATTTAAGTTAGATCCGCGCGAATCATTGCGTTTATGTTGTCAAATTATCACAATCTCTTTATTATGGCATATGCTCTCGAAAAATAGTCAAACATGGTTTTTTTGTGAGAATTCTTGAAGTGCGATTTCCGGGAAATGACTACCTTTTAGTTACGTGCTGAATGACATTCAACCACATGAACCGCATATTACTGAATACCGAGTACTCGAATAGAAACATGTGACTTACTACACTAGATCATACTGTAGTTGGTTATACGAACTCATATCCGGGTTATTATTTCCATGCATTAGATTTTACTACGCTTTTTCGAAAATAGTGACCTAATAACAGTGTTGAAAATCAACATTTTAGTGGTTAGGCTGTTAATTTAACGACATCACATGAACCAGACTTTATTTATTTTGTGAACAGTCGTACGTAGTTCCAACCGTTCTAATTTCATGGCAATTTACATCCGTTGTCAAATCGCAAAATACATGTACTGTAGCTAATGAGAACAGCATATTTTCATATTTCAAATTATTTTCGAGCATTCTAGCCCCTTAAACTGTTTTTTCGGTTAAACCAGTTTAATTAGTGATACCGTCACCGTTTTTCTTTTAGGCCAAACCGCCCAGCCCTAATTTCACCCTATGCTCCTTGTACTGGTTAATCCTCAATATCTTAGGTACATGGCTACCAACACTGAGAGGAGACAGCAGGATGACATTGAGGTCAAAGGTTATTGTGACTCTGAATTAACTAGCTCTTATGTTATCAATATTAACCTTTTGCATTTACACATATATAGCTCTCTGCTTCTCGCCTTATGTTTAAGAATTGGTTAATCATATTACGGGTAGGCATGAGCGTATAGGTACTGAGTGGGTAGTAAACACCCTGTTGACATCGAGGTTATTAAGTGCAGGGGTTGAAATAAGGGCCTTTTAGACGCACGAGACAGGTATGATGCAAGAATCACTGGTGAAGATAGATTTTTAATCTCAGCTGTACAAGGTACTCGTGTATCTCTGACATATACTTATTATTATACTGACCGATATGCTTATTATTATTATTATACTGACCGATATGCTTATTATTATGCTGATTGATATGCTTATTATGAAGCTATAATATCAAGTTATGTTGTGTAGTTGCTATGCATGTACCTGTAGAACATATTTCCTATTTCGACTCCCTGGACTGACACAAATATAAGTTGAATACTTTCGTATTGAGCAGCTAAACAAAAGTAGTCAACATTAACTCTTTAACACTCATGTCAGCCAAAAACTGCTTCTGTAGTGGTCTTGAGAAATGTCCATTTGCGGACTGAAAGAAGACTATTTTTGAAATTTTACCACTGGAATGACTGGCTCGGTTATAGATTTTCAAAAATAGTCTTCTTGAATAAATTTGATGGTTAAAGTGGTAATTATCGTTGATTCTTATCATGATTGAACAGAATATGAGAGATTTCTGCTGAATTCTTATATTCACAGATATGTAGCGGAGCCATTTAATTTCTACCTATTTCCAAGGCCAATGTTCAGGCAATCTGCAGACATCCGCTTTCTTTGTCAGGTATGTATAATACAGGTGAATTTGTCAAATAGCTTACCAAGTCATCATGCTGAAAATCAGTACATGAGCAGTCCAGGCCACACACCGGGTCCAATAAAAAACTTGAATCTTAGTAGCAAAATGTAGGACTGTAACATCATCATTTTTGTTTAACTTCCATGAAATTACTTTACGATTTCAGGATTGCATGGGTTACTAAGAGAGGACAAGTACAGCTATGTTAAAGATAAGAAATATAGTCAATTCTACCCCCTTCAGCATTAAATTCTTCTATTCGGATGAAAAGCTTGATAGAAGGCTAAACCATATGGAAAAGTAGATCAAAATCTAAAAAATATGATCACAGTGAAGCATGATAGTCAGTGCCACTCAACATAGGCCAATGTTACATTTGCTTAGTTCCCATATAGGAGGCCGTATTCACAAAGAGTGCCTAAGTTACGCACCTGCGCAACTGCTTGCACCTATTTAGAAGACATGACTACATAGTACTCACAAAGAGGTGGTAAACATTCATCAAAAGTAGGTGAATATTTTTTCTATTTATGCCACATTTGCACATTTGTTTGTACTTAGCCATTTAATCCTCATATCGGTCAAAAACAGCCTCTGCAGTGTTCTTGAGACATGTCCATTTGTAGACCAAGAGAAGATGATGGATGAGCCAAACATTAAAATGGTAAATTTTCAAAATTAGTCTTCTCTTGCTCTGCAAATGGACATTCCTCATGACCACTGAAGAGGCCAGTTTTGGCCGGCTTGACCATTAAAGGGTTAATAAATTTAGGCTTGATGCTTAAACTTTGGTCAGATATTTTACATATTTTAGTTTAATTAACATTTTCATTTAATTATCTGATGATTCCTTTTGTATTTCAGAGCTCTTCTATAGATTTCCTTAACAGACAAGGCTTTGATTTTAATAAGCTCTTCAGAGAAGGTATAGTGTTCTTGTAGTAGAACTAGAAAGTGACCTGTGCATTTCTCATATCTGGCACCTATACTATGGTTCTATCATAATTTGAGTGCTTTAAGGAAATTAAGCATATGCTGCGTTTGCCATTTTGTAATTTTTACCATGAGTTTCCTTAACCTGTAGACCAGTAGATGTTTCAATTCCAGAATTTGATTAAATTTCATTCTTGGAACATGGTTACTGTATGCTATTTCTGTCCATGACAGCGACAGGTTTGAAGTTTCGGCAACATGATTTCCAAAATGTACGGTGCATCATCTACCTAATCTCCGCCCATGCTTTGCGCATGTTGGGATCGATTTATATACTTTAAATCCTGAATTCATAGGATCCTAATTTCAAGGTAACTACAGGTGACATGTTGAATATTTTGAAATCAACAACTGTTCCCAGTCAAATTAGTTTCAAAATATTCAACAGAATGCTTATTAAACAGTAAAGACATACAATTCATGCGCGTATGGATTATTCAATCTTCATGATGGACCTAGATATGTTATTCATAGCGCATTTTGATTGTGACGTCCGGTTACATGTAACGTAGTTGATTCTGCCATCATATAATTGAGTGACCGGTCGGATCTATCCATTGACCATAATTAGTCATTAGTGTGATAATGCTTAATTTTAGAGATGTGTCTTTATTCTGTTCTGTTAAGAGGTTTTAACTTATGTTTATAGAGGAGCTGTAGAAAAAAATCAATAATTAAATTTAGTTTTTTGACTACACTGGAAATGTTTTCCATATATGTTCAGTTTACATTTGATCTTTCTCTGAATCATTTAATAAGAGATTTACCCCTTTAATGGTGAACCCAGCCAAAACTGACCTTTGTAATGGTCTTGACTTATACCCATTTGCTCGATTAGTGAGCCAGTCATTCATGATAAATTTTGAAAACCAGTATGCTCTTGACATGCAAATGGACATGCAACAAGAACATAATTTGATTTTCTTGACCAAATTTAGTGAATATTGGACTAAATGTTTTATGCCACAGGAATCTCATATCTTAATCCCATTGAAGAGCAAAACCTTCACGATCATCTGTCATTGAAGCATCAACAGCAGGCTTATTTTTCATCACCCGCATTCACCAGTCCTGCCCCTGATGCACCTGAGTCTGTGATCGTTAAAGGCCCGATCACAGTTCCTGAGGATCAAAAGGATTTCATTGAAGATGTCTGGTAAGCAAGTAAATACTGAGAAAATCCTGGTATTTATTTTGAAGGTTGTATAATTACTAAAAAAAACCACCTGTTGCTATATTAAGAAGTAATGGCTGTCATAGCCATTTTAATAATGAAGACCAGTTATCCTGTGAGAAAGTCATCAATAAGAGAAACTGGCAGTGAAGCAATATATTGTTTAACCATTACCACTTGGATGTCATAGTCTATCTTTTACTGTGCCAAAAACAAAGAAATTGGTGTATATTTTTTAGCAATTTTGGTGGAAGATGTTGCTGTCTATGACAGCACCATCTCCCACCAAATTTGTTGAAAAATAATTATCAGTTTATCTTTTAATTTAATTTCAAAATTTAATGTTTGACATCAGCAGGGTAAGGGTTAAGTTGTGTAAATAATTCCTTTGTTTTCATGCTCTTTCAGTGTAGGTGCATGTTAGTGTGTGACACTATTTCCAGTCTATCAATCTTGGACTAATAAAAAGTTAGTTTATGTTCAATAACTCCATAATGATGTAACAGGTTTGTGCTGACAGGCCAGAGAACAGAAAAAGCAGCCTAATTAAATAACTAACTCACATTTAATTTGTTCTCCAAGTAACCAGCTTGAAAATCAGTTTGTGATATCTCCTGTAGCTGAAAGGCTTTAGCTACATTTGATGATTTATATAAGCGATGTCTATCCAAATCAACAGCAATCTGAAATGGCCAAATCTAATATGTTTACCATGTACCCATCATTACGTCCTTAATAATCCATTAAGATTTCAGGATATATAGCTCAACCAGTTCTTTCAAATTCATTAAGAATGTCTACGACACATTTACGTATACCTGTGGACACTGTTTATCAAAACGAACTAAGAATATATTAAAAACCCTGTGGTTATATTGTCTCTCATACTGTCTCCTCTGAAACCATTTGGTGAAGTTCAATCAAATTTGCTGTGTGCGAGATGGCATTTATATTGGACTTGGTCCTGGTCAAAGTTGGTGAAAACATTGGTATTTGTAATGGCGTCCCATCAACTGCGTGTTTTACTAAAAATTTGTTCCCATGCACTATGTTTCCAGTGTTCTGCCTGTTCTATCTCGCCATTACTTATATATACATGTTACTATGCTTGCCTGGTAGCCAGTGTGGAAATAGGCTTCTATGCAATGACTCTTGCACACTTGTTTGTATTATTGGGTGAACTTTGTTATGTATATTGGACTGTTTGTATGTTCCATGAGGATGATAGTCCATCATGCAGCATCTACTCTGACTGCTGGCCACCAGTTGGATAGCTCGATAAAACTAAAGCTGATTAATCTGTATTTTATATTAACATATATTTTCTTTGAATGCAATTTGAATGTGTTACTTTTCCTTGTTGCATATATTTCGACTTTCTTGTTAAAGGAATACTAATTTCATTATGTACTAGCTATGTAGGAGATGTATGATGCATGGTACAGTGACAAATTCTTAGGATCATCATGCTGTCAAAGATAAATATTCAGCTTTTATTTACTAAGAACAGTTATCTGTGCATTTCACCATTCTATGAAATCTTCAATGATTTAATTTTCAACCGATCAGGAAAGGCCTATCTCATCTGCTTTGGTACATATGTGCAAATGCAAGCATTTAGGTACATGCATAACTACCGTGATTTCTCGACTAAAGGCTGCCCTCGGATATCGGACGCTATCCCAAATTTGACCAAAATCCACCCAAATAACTTGTATTCAAGTATAAGACGCTGTTAAATTTAGAAAATCCTACCTTTAAAAAATCGAAAATTGGTATCAAAAATTACCATCACTCAGCGCTATGTTTAATGTATGACTAAAAATTATCATGGTGGAAGAGAAATTATTAAATAGGACCGCCTAAATGTGTATCTTGAATAAAGATTGTGTATTACATCAAAATCAATCTAATTTTGGCATAAAATGTCTCCTTGAAAATATAGAAATCACATGATAGAAACAGAATGTAATGGCTCTTTTACGTTTGGAGGCACTGTGTGATCTTATGCGCTAATGGGAGTTGGTCATCTGGCTCTTTTGTGATTGGAGGCGCTGTGTAATCTTATGCGCTAACGGGAGTTGGTCATCTGGCTCTTTTGTGATTGGAGGTGCTGTGTAATCTTATGCGCTAACGGGAGTTGGTCATCTGGCTCTTTCGTGATTGGAGGCGCTGTGTAATCTTATGCGCTAACGGGAGTTGGTCATCTGGCTCTTTTGTGATTGGAGGCGCTGTGTGATCTTATGCGCTAACGGGAGTTGGTCATCTGGCTCTTTTGTGATTGGAGGCGCTGTGTAATCTTATGCGCTAACGGGAGTTGGTCACCTGGCTCTTTTGTGATTGGAGGCGCTGTGTAATCTTATGCGCTAACGGGAGTTGGTCACCTGGCTCTTTTGTGATTGGAGGCGCTGTGTGATCTTATGCGCTAACGGGAGTTGGTCACCTGGCTCTTTTGTGATTGGAGGTGCTGTGTGATCTTATGCGCTAACGGGAGTTGGTCATCTGGCTCTTTTGTGATTGGAGGCGCTGTGTAATCTTATGCGTTAACGGGAGTTGGTCATCTGGCTCTTTTGTGATTGGAGGTGCTGTGTAATCTTATGCGCTAACGGGAGTTGGTCATCTGGCTCTTTTGTGATTGGAGGCGCTGTGTGATCTTATGCGCTAACGGGAGTTTGTTACCTAGCTCTTTTGTGATTGGAGGTGCTGTGTAATCTTATGCGTTAACGGGAGTTGGTTACCTGGCTCTTTTGTGATTGGAGGCGCTGTGTGATCTTATGCGCTAACGGGAGTTGGTCATCTGGCTCTTTTGCGATTAGAGGCGCTGTGTGATCTTATGCGCTAACGGGAGTTGGTCATCTGGCTCTTTTGTGATTGGAGGCGCTGTGTGATCTTATGCGCTAACGGGAGTTGGTTACCTGGCTTTTGTGAGTGGAGGCGCTGTGTAATCTTATGCGCTAATGGGAGTTGGTTACCTGGCTTTTGTGATTGGAGGCGCTGTGTGATCTTATGCGCTAACGGGAGTTGACTATTAAACGGGTACGGGAACATTCAGTTCCTATCGCGCAATGATGATATATAGCAATTTCCAAGTCCAGAATATTTAGATCTGAGTACTCACTCTAATTAGAATAAAGATCTTTTGCGATTGGAGGCGAATCATGTGATTTATACATGTATCTTTTCTCGATGCCGTTTTATGTCAAATTCTGGATTAATTTTGATGTAATAAGTGATATTTATTAAAGAATAAGCAATATTTAGGCGCCACAATTTAATAATTTCACTTCCGCTTGGTGTTCTTAGAGTATACATTGAACATAGTCGTCAGGCGGTGCGAATTGTCTAGGGTAACATTTAGTCAAACTTCCGAGGTATAATCTTTGACTTTTTAAGAAAAATTTCGACCCAAAAATGTGCTCAAGGAATGTTCTCGATTATAGGATGCACCCCCCTTCCTAGAACATGTAATTTTACCCAAAAAATGCGTCCTTTTGGTCAGATTTTTACAGTATGTAAAATCACTCATGCAGTTAAGCTATTGAATATTTCAAAAGTACTTTGACTGAAATCTGTTGCTGCCATAGACAGCGTTAATAAGGCAACAGCATCCAGTCAAATTAATTTCAAAATAGCTAATAGAATTGTTGTTATTTTAAGATAAATGTCCATTCCTACATGACATCATATATTGTCACTTAAGGAAACAAAAAGATGGCACATGATATGGGATTTCTACCAGTAAAATACCAAATTTGAGATCACATGTGACTACCCTTTAAGGGTCAAATTTGGTCAAGAAAATAAAAATAGTTGTTTATTGAATGTCCATTTGCATGCCAAGAGAGGACAATTATAGAAATTTACCACTGGAATGACTGGCTCAGTTATCGAGCCAGGCATTTCAGTGGTAAATTTTCAAAAATAGTCTTCTCTTGTTTTGCAAATGGACATTCCTCTTCACCACTGCAGAGGCTGGTTTTGGCTGGCTTGACCATTAAGGGGTTAATGTCATTCTTACTTCTCAAACCTTGTTGATTATGCAATCAATTAAGATAGAGGGAAATCAATTATATATTGCTTTCTTGTTATATATTTTTTATCCATATGTTTTAGCGTAAAGATTAGCGAATTCATGGAGAAGAAGTCTGATGATGACAGTTTAGAGTTACCACCATGCAGTGGATTCCAAAGAAAACTAATATACCAAGTCGCAAAATCTAAGTGAGTGAAAAATAATAACGAAAATCCACTCATGGTATTGCAGTAAACATCCTCTACTTTTATCCTAGAATGATCACATGAAAGTATTTGTATAAAGTAAACAACACGATATCAAGAAATCTATGCAAGTAATCTGCTTGAAGCCATACTTAAGTATGTTACCCCTTAACACCTTAACCCTCAAAACGGCCCATGCAGTGGCCTTAAGAAATGTCCATTTTCAGACCAAGAGAAGACAATTTTTGAAAATTTACCACTGGAGTGACTGGCTCAATAACAAATTTATGTTTAAGGTACTGAAATTTGTCAGAAAAGACATTTCCACTGACCTTATCTGCTCTATGTTCCTTTAACACATTCAGTGTAATTTTCATATGTACGTTGACATGATTGATAGCTTAATGTGTTATTTATAGATTTATTTCGGGTATCCACCTGGAGACAAAGACAAGTCCAACAAACCGTGGCCACCGTTACATCGTCGTCAGCCATGTACAAAGTGAAGAAGAACTCCGGAAGAGAGAGCTGGAAAAGCAGGCTGCAGAAATGGTAAGCAGATATAAAGATTATGTTATATAGAGACATATTTACAAGGCTGCTCCAAAGTATCACAGTGGAATAGGCTATGTTCTACCTCCATTGCCCTTGTGATTCTAGCGTATGGAGCTTCTTATGATGTTAGCGTATTCACTGTTAATAATTTAAGACTCAACTCTGATTTTCTCTTGGAAAATGTCCATTGGCAGAACAAGAGAATACTATTTTTGAAAATTTACCACTGAAATGACTGGCTCGGTTATCGAGCCAGTCATTCCAGTGATAAATATTCAGAAATAGTAGTCTCTTGATCTGCAAATGGCCATTTCTCAAGACCTCTGCAGAATCTGTTTTTTGCTGATATAAGTGTTAAAGAGTTAATATGTTAGATTTGTAAATTAGAGTATTTGGTATCTTATATAAGAATAGTCTCAATTTCTAAATTTGGCAAGAGAATATAGCATATGATCCCTTCCATTTATTGTGGCAGGATCAGGGCATCGAGCTCCTGTCACTAAAAACCGACAGCATTTTCATGTATAGCAGTTATAGTTGGAAATGTCTGTAGGGGCTGTGTGTGTGTGTGTGTGTGTGTGTGTGTGTGTGTGTGTGGTGTGGTGTGGTGTGGTGTGGTGTGGTGTGGTGTGGTGTGTGTGTGTGTGTGGTTTAGTCTTTTCCCCGCATGGATTTCAATGCAGCAGCCAGGTAACAGGTGAAAAGCACAGGGGATAGACCATCTCCCTGTGGGGAGCCGATTGATGTCTCAAACTCTATAGCCTTCACTGACTTGACTTGTACTCTCAGTTTGGTGTCTGCAAGCAGTAGTCTCGCTAGTCGTAGCTCATCTTCATTGCAACTGGCCTGGCATAGTACATTTAGGATCTTTGAGCGCTTAATTGTGTCGAAGGCTCGTGACATTGCCCATGTTGTGGAAATCCCAGTGTTTGGACATGACTACCGACACAAGCATACATTGAGCCCATACAATGTCTGTGCAGCTGCGTCCACGTTTGAAGCCACTTTGAGATGATCCAGTGAAGTCATCGATCTTGTCTCGGATGCGGCATAGAGTAACAATGGTTAGGATTTTCCGTATGCTGTTAAGGAGCACAATGGGCCACAGATTGTCTGGGGGGGGGGGGGGGTGCCAGGTGGCTTCTTGGGCTTGGGTAGCGCGATAAGGGTGCCTTGGCCTGCACCGTAGATGGGAAGGTTGTGCATAAAAGCTGAATTGATTAGGTGCATGATCAGTTTGGAGATAATGTCACTTGCATATTTGAATAGTTCATTGCTCATGCCATCAAACTATATAAGTCTAATTATTTCACAAAGACAAACCTCATCAGTGTTCCTCCTGTGATCAGAAAGAGTGGGGCCCACAGATTCTATCTGCCAAAATGTGGGGCCACATTGGAAAAATGTTAGTGACAGAGTGGAGCTCAATGAACCCCTACTTAGGAAAACCATACAAATATTTGACAAATATAGGAAACAACTGTTGGTGGAAAGGTAAGAGTAATGTAACCCTTCACTATTCAGATTCTATGGTTTGATGCCAGTGAGGACCTATCTTGTAAACGCATTCATCCATAACATCTCATTATCTTAATTTCAAACTGGCACACTGTTAAATAAACATTCTGAAACAAATTTTCAGGATATTCAACCAAATTTCTCTTGCAATGTCAAAAGTTTATAATATCTGATGTATGTTTGAAGGGTTTATATCGCAGTGAATAACCATAAAAACAATATGGAGACATAGGACCATGACTGGCCAAGCAATGTGTTTTCAAAATTATCCAGGATTATGATTACACTGCGTCATGGTTACATTCCAACCACATTTCTGCTTTTAACCCTTTAACCCTGGAATTTGTTTTTAAACAATTAAATTTTCTCAATATAAAATGTCCATTTGCAGACCAAGAGAAGACTATTTTTGAAAATTTACCACTGGAATGACTGACTCGGTTATCGAGCCAGTCATTTCAATGGTAAATTTTCAAAAATAGTCTTCTCTCCGTCTGCAAATGGACATTTCTCAAGACCACCGCAGAAGCCGTTTTTGGCTGATACAAGTGTTAAAGGGTTAATGGTCAAGATTTAGCGAGAAAATTTAAATCTGCCCATTAAATGTCTAATTACAGGCCGAGATTATTTTTGAAAATTTATCTCTGGAATGACTGGTTCGATAGTCATTCCAGCGGTATATTTTCAAATAATGGCATACAAATGAACATTGCCCAAAACCAGTGCAGAGGCCACTTTTGGCTTGACCATTGAAGTGGTTAAACCCTCTTCTGTCAACAGTGCCGTAAAGTGCTCCAAATCCCACTCATATCAGCAGTTCACTCTTTAATATGGTCAAAATAAAGAAAATTATAATTGTTACAGGCCAAGGGAAGCCAATTTTTTTCTAAATTTACCACTTGAATGACTGGCTCACATACATATAATTTTATGTTCATATTGATCTAATTATATATGCAATAGATTATACTTAGTTATACCCCTTAGCCCTTTTATAGACGAAATAGATTTATCTCAATTTCAAAGCAACAATACAAGATAAATATTGATTATTTTGAAACTAATTTGACTGGACTAAGGCAGCAATGGCTTGCAGGTAAATTAACTTAATTCCAAAATTTTCAGCAGAATGTTTCCTACACACTGTTGTATCTAATTTGTGGGGCTGAATGTTGTCAGCAATTTTAACTACCTTATGTTTCTCTTTCTCAGACAGAATGACATTTCCATCAATCATATGCCGTCATAATCAACTACGTCACATGTACAATGACATCATAATCAATTAAGTCATGAATAAGGTAGACAAGTTCGTCACAAGCACTTAATTAATGGCAGACTAATATGTCTTTACTATTTAATATACGTGCTGTTGAATATTTTAAAACTAATTTTACTGGGCGCTGTTGCTGATCCTGAACTTCCTCTTTCTCAGGCTGAATTGGCTGAAGCTGTTGGCTTCACTAAAGTCATGAAAATGATCTCAAAATCAGTGAGTATACCTGCTTCATCCATTGCAATGCAAACAAGTGTTGGTTCAATGTTTGTCTATGAGGACAAAAATTGCTACATAAGGTCTTCAAGATACAACAATTCTTTCTAAATCTGTATTGATTATGTTATAATAGTAATTTCTTGTGCAATAATCCTGCTCCAAATTTCAATATGAGCCAAAGTTTTCATGCTACTGATGGGTGTGGTCTGGAAATCATGGATACTTATCCTTATCCAATGGACCTTTCCAGTTTATCCATCCATCATTACGTCATAATCATTACGTAATGTGTAGGATGGCATTATAGTCAATGATGTCATGAATGCCACAAACGCATGATTGGTGACAGACTAAAGCGTTCTATGAATTGTATGTCTTTACTATTTACTAAACTTGATGTTGAATATTTTGAAATTAATTTGACTGGGCGCTGTTTCTGCCATTGGCAGCAATAGCACCCAGTCAAGTTAGTTTCAAAATATTCAACAGCCGTCCTGTAGTTTTCTGAAACTTGATAGTCGGGCGATGTGTGGGTGGAGCTTAGCTAGAGATGGATGGTCCATAGCTAAAACTGGATTACTCCATTAGATTCAGTTTAAGGGTTTATGCTACCATCACAATCTAAGGACCTCACACTATGTAAAGTTATGAAGCAATATATGCAGTTAATTAATTTTAATATTGTGTTAAGAGCAGTAGACAAGAGCTTACTATGTCAATGTTAGTGTCCAGATTTTATTATATTTTGATGAGCTCACGTTATTGCGGAATGCCCATGTAGCGTATCGTGTGGATTATTTTTTAGGGAATTAGCTTTGCTATGAAAACAAATATGACTGTCGTGGCAATCAGTAACCCTTTCACCGATGAATTCCCTATATATCATTTTCAAGGCAATCATATAGGAAAACTGTTGAATATTTTGAAATTAATTTAACTGGAAGCCATTGCTGTCTTAGGCGGCAATGACTTCCAGTCAAATTAGTTTCAATCTATTCAACAGAATTAATTATATCGTACAGAATTTGCTTTTTCAGGGATTTGGCAGTGAAAGGGTTAAAATCAGCTAGCTTGTGGGAGCTCTGACGCTTTTGTCTTTAATTTATTAGGACAGTTGAACTTGATCTAGAGTGAATTAGCATCACAATGTGCAGTATGATATCAGCCATGGTTGCGATTCCTATCATGGTGTACATCTTAGATTGTGCAATATTATGACAAGTTTACTCAGTAATACTTCTTGTATCTTGTCAATAGATTCTGTACCATTTTGCCATGTAGAGAAGTCTAAGCATTTATGTCTATGTAAGAATGAATTATATATATATATATATATATTTCTGAGTCGGTGTGATTCTGGATGCATGTGTTTCAGGGCAAGTTGGTTCTTGGCCACAATATGCTGCTTGATGTGTGTCATATCATTCATCAGTTCTATACACACCTGCCGAAGGTAAGTCATCTACCTATATTGTCTATTTGATGTTTACAATTCACCTTTCCAGAGTATCCATCAATGTTCTGACATCATACTCAGCTAAGCGGCGTGTAGGATGATGTCATAATCATTATGTCATAAATGATTCTGTTAGGCCTGTCTTTAACTCTAATAGTTCACCACGGTGTATGAATTGTATGTCTCTACTATTTAATAAACATCCTGTTCAATATTTTGAAACTAATTTGACTGGACGCTGTTGTATAGTTTTCTGGAAATTGATAGACAGGGAGTTCAGAGATGATCGATCCCAACACGAGCGAGGTGTGGGTGGAGCTGAGCTAGAGATGGGCGGGGCATAGCTAAAAATGGAAAGGTCTATTAAGTACCTTTCCCGTTGCTGCAAATGTCAAGAATGTCTAAGCTATTTAGTAGAGGAATTTTTAAAACGATGTTGCTACAAGCTGATAAACTTAAACAACAGCAGCTTAGAGCAACACTTTCGAAATGAGAAATTTGAAAATGAACAATTGTTAACATATAAAGAGAATCTGGAGAACAACCAGTGCATTTATACAGACTTACAGACCAGAAATGACATATCCCTTATAATCTAAGGAATATTATCTTGGCTGTGTGAAAAATTGTGTTAAATCAGATTAGTAGTTTTTTAGATATCAATAGTGCAGGAATTTGATCATATCCGGATCCAAGTTTCTTACTGTGGATCATAGTCAGAATCCAAAAATCCTCTTTCAAGGCAAGTCTCTTTTTCATGTTAATATGCGAGGCAAATCGGAAATGTAATTATTTGTAGATACATGTCATTAGGGCTGTGCGATATACCGATACCATATTTAAAACCGATATCCTGCACTGACGGTTTCATAACCGATTATAAAAAATAAATATCGAAAAACCGAATATGAACATATTTTCGGTTTTTCATATCAGGATTGTTAAAAATAAAAGATACTAACGAGCATGAAAATCGTAATGAATAATAATGGCCATACTTTCCATTAAGCTATGTTCGGGGCAACTAATAATTGAACGTGGCCCCAATTGCGCATATTGTGTAACTCCATGTAACTCATTGTACGCCAAGAGAAATCAAGCAGCGAATTAATTAAATAAATATCCACTCGTCTTTTCTCTGGTAGTCTCAGATAAATTTGCAATATAAAACACAATACTAATGTGGGAATTTGTCATTAAAATTTGTATCGGGGAAAACATTTCTAAACAACGGCATCCATTTTATTTACGTCACCGGCTAATTAACATAATGCAAAGTCGTCCCAACACTAAATCGCCCGAATGCATCAAAATCTCGCCAATAAATATAATGCTGAATACATTTTGCTGATTAGGATATAATTTTAAATAAAATTATTACTCTAACCGTTTTTAAAACGTTATCTTCTATACACAATATCTGAAATTTGCGATCGCAATATTACAGTTAATATTTTCTTCAAGGCATGATTTCGTCCTCGGGCCGAATTGGAAATGAAAGAAGAAAGGGAGATAATTACATCATAATTAATTACAATCGCGTGATTTACGTCTTTTCGCAACCTGTTTATTTATTTATGATTAATTTTAACAAAATAAACGATGTTTATTTAACTGTGCGTAATATTTAGGCGGTCTAATTAATAATTTCACTCCCGCGATGATGGATATTATAAGGTATATTAAGCTTTAAAGGCGTAAAATGTTACGAATGTATCAGGGCGTGAAAATATGTTCTGTTTTCGTGCTAATTTTCATCATTTAAATTTTTTGTTTCATGTCCATAAAACCGATATTCGGTTAAAACCGATATGAAAAGTCATATCGAAACCGATATGGCTGTAAGCCAAACCGCGCAGCCCTACATGTCATAATCAACAGAGATGACGTGTAAGATGATGTCATAATCAATTACGTCATGAATGACATAGCTAAGTTCATGAATGCTAAATTGATGATGGACTAAGCATTGTTGTATAAATTGTATGTATTTACTATTTAATAAACATGCTGTTCAATATTTTAAAACTAATTTAACTGGGCAGTTGGTAGGCAGCAACAGTACCCAGTCAAATTAGTTTCAAAATATTTAACAGCTTTCCTGTATAGTTTTCTGGAAATTGATAGTCTGGCAGTTCATGGATTGATCGATCCAAACACAGGCGAAGTGTTAGGGGAGCTTATCTATAAATCTGTTACATGTAAAATTATCATTTTCTTTTCTTGTAGGATTATTCTGATTTCAAGTCCATCACCAGATGTATTCTACCAAGGTACAGGGCTGATTGAAAGCTTATGACATGTATCAATCATTTATACACGTACATTTCCTTCTGCTTCTGTATTCACTCCCAGTCTGCAAGATGGGTTGGATGTAGCGATCAGTATGTCTGTCCATCTGTCCGTCTGTCTCCATCTTGTCAATGCAACTCCTTGAGGTCTTAATGGATTAACTTAAAATTTCGTCCACATTATTAGTATCATGTGCAGATGTGCATGTGCTTTTTTCACGGCCAAAAATTTGTTCATTACAGATTATCCCCCATTGAATATCTTAAAGCCGATACGTAAACTGAATTGCCAATCATTTCTTGTCAATGCAACTCCTACAGTTTAGCTCCGATTCTTTTGAAACTTGGTAAGAGTTATCATTACCACGTGAAGGTGTGCATGTGCTATCCGTATGCCTGTACATCGAAGCGTCTATATAGAATATATGTATGTCAGTCGGTTGGTCTGTCCATCTCTGACAATCATTTCAAGATGTCAACACAACTACAGTTTAGCTACAATTCCAGAAGTCTCTGTTTGCTTGACATTAAGAGAGTCTACTCCATCCAGAAACCTGGACTAGGGTAGAGAGTTGTGGTTCTTGAATTAGAAGGCATTAAATGCAAGATTAGAAATCTTTTTCTGACGCTGAAACTAAGTAGATTTATTTAGCAAGTAGTGATTGAACGATAAGTATCTTATCGAGCCATGTGGTTAATAAAACGACAGACCAACCCTAATGGGGTCTGTGGTCATTATCTCCCCTGAAATACTTAAAATTCATCAAAGTTGTCTTGTTCGTGCCAAATCTTGAAGAACTTTGAACCTATGCTCTCAATTCCTTTGCCACTGAATATATTACTTGAAGAAGCAGTGCTATGATTCCATTTTGAATAAATTCATCCATATTTTCCTGCGTTATCGCCCTTGAAAAGCTTAAAATTCACCAAAATTCTCTTGTCCAGGCATAATAGTTGACCGGAATTGAACCTGCACTTACAAATCTATCTATCTTTAAGGCAAGATGCAGTGTCAGACTTTCATTTTTCATTGATTAGTTTTTAGCTCACCTGGCCAGAATGGCCAAGTGAGCTTATGCCATAGTGACCGTCCGGCGTCTCTCCGGCATCCGTCCGTCCGTCCGTCAACTTTTTCCTTTAAACGACTTCTCAATAACCACTGGGCCGATTTCAATTATATTTGGCAGGAAGTATCCTTAGGGCATAGGGATCCAAGTTTGTTCAAACAAAGCCGATTGGCCGGTGGCCATCTTGGATTTTGGCCGATTTTAGGAAATGGCTTTAAAAATCTTCTCCGAAACCGCTTGGTGGATTGATTCAAAACTCACGAAATATCATATAGGGCAAGAGCTGAACCAAGTTTGTTCGAAGGAACTTGATTGGCCAAATGGTTCGGCGGCCATCTTGGATGACTTAGTTTTCGTAAAAACGACTTATTCTGCAGACCTGCTGAACGGATCGGGCTGAAATTTTGGGGATATGATTATGGACTAAGGGACATTAAAGTTTGTTCATGCGAAGTTGATAGGTGAAAAACATGGCCGCCGTGGACCAATCAAATTTTAGCGTGTTTGGCTGCCATATTCAATTTTTTTATTTGATGGCTTGTGAAGCCGAAATTGGTTTTCTTAACTCCGCTTACTTGTCAGTCAGCTATCGTATAGCGATAACCCTATCCGTCTTCTGTATGTCCGTCCATCCATCTGTTTGTCCGTCACCAACAATGATGGCTCATTTTGTTATTTCTTGACTGATTGACACCAAACTTGGTCACAATGTTAATGACGGCATCTAATATCTGTGTTGTGAAAATGAAACTGATAGGACGTCAAATGTCAGAGTTATCACTCCTTAAATATATGCAGTCTCACTTTCATAGGGCAAATGGTTTGTTCCCACCCTCTTATCACCATGTCAGATTTTATTGCCAAACTAGATATTAAATTCCAATTAACAGATTGACCTTTCCAGTACTGCAGAAATATTTAAGATTTGTATTATGTGCTCTGACATCTATGCTCTTAAAAACATTTGAAATGTATTTGATTGAAATTTGTTGCTGCCTTTGCAGCAATGACTTTCAGTCAAATTATTTTCTAAATCAACTCCAGCTCACCCTACCCCTGCTGCTAACTCGGTGATTCAGCCAGATGTGCATGTGTTAAATGGATTGTGTGGTGGTGGGGAATAACCTGCTATAAAGACCACCCACCTGCCTTTAGAGACCATTTTCTTCAAATTGTATTTACACCTAGTAAGCGTCTGACTGAGTTTTTGCAGACGACATATTCCAAAGGTTATATCTCTGAACGTGATAAATATTTTGAAAACAATTGGACTGAAAGTTGTTGGTGGCTAAGCCACCAACAACTTTCAGTCGAATTGTTTTCAAAATATTCAACAAGTCAAGAGCTTTTGAAAATTGAAATTATTGACTGCACTGGCTTGCAGCAGTGAGACAGTTAAGAAACCAGCTGTTGTTAGCACTGATATCATCTACTTTCACTTAAACATTGTTCAAAATCACTAATGCAAAAAAACCCAGTCCAGAGATTGTTGTCAATATCTCGAAAACTAAATCATTTGACTGAAAGTCATTGGAAGTGACACCGATAGATGTAAAACTTAAGTAAGATTAGTTTGATATGCCAATGTTCCAGGTGAGCGATACAGGCCCATTGGGCCTCTTGTTCTAAAATATTGTCCTTTACAAATAACGTTACATTATGTCCACTCTTGATGTATGTTTATCCGAAATGTTTGGATCCGGCGCGATATGCCGTCTTCTGATGGCTCTTGTTGCTTGTAGATGTAGTCATACCATTGGTATGTATATACTGTGCTATCATGCATAGTGCGCACCCCTAAATTTGACCAAAATCGGCCTGAAAATGCTTGTTTTCATGTATAGCACGCAGGAAGATCGAAAGACATGTGAACGAAAACTGGTGACAAATAATCACTGACTTACTACGTGTCGAATATGCTTTCCCTATAAAATCCAGTTTGTGGCGTGCGTTAATCTGTTGTTTAATCACGGGACTATCATTTGGCAAATATTTTGTATTAAACTTTATTGAATGATATAAAAATATCATAACAGGTTAGAATTTGAATCTTTGACAGCTGTGACCTTTAATCTTAACCTGTCAATCATAACCATCATCCTGCCCGCCGATTGGTCAAAACATTGTCCCGTTTAGCACAGAAAACATTCCTTTCTATATCTATGTAAATGCTAGATCGCCTTGGGAAACATTGGCTCTATCATTCTTTTTTTAATGCATTTATGTCTATATCTTGGTATCAATCTATGGATTTTAAACATTTCTATATCCAACTTGGGAAGACAAGAGTAATGCCCCTTTATATAGATATAATAAATGCTAGATTGACTTGGTAAATATCGGCTATATCGTACTTATTTCAACTCATTTATAGCCGTGTCTGGATAGCAATCTATGAATTTTAAACATCTATGTCTAACTCTGAATAAATTAGAACAAATTACACGAAACAATGGCGTTGTAAAAAAGTTGAATGATGTTTTATTTGATCATTTTACAACACAATATGGTATTTAGTAAAGGTATAATACAATATTTATACAGCAGTAAGACATTTCAATGATCCAGTTGAGGTAGTACCATTATAGACATGATAGAATGCGATCGTTATTCCCGACTGATTCCCGGTCCATAAAATCACATTTTCAGCTCTGAATTTTGTGATTCTGAGGAAAAAAATGTGACAAATATTTATCCATGTATATAGTGTGCAGTAGCTTTTTATAACATGTAATTTGAGCAAAAAAGTGCGCAGTATACACAGAATATTATGGTAGATGCATTTTGAAATCAAATTTTCTGGATTTTGGTGTTGCATTTTCTCAATATTGCTTAGCGGTTAAGGACTTGGGGTAATTTTAGGTTAGACTGAATTTAACTAGACTTAATGCATATCTGCCTATGGCAGTAACTAGGGTTGGGTGATATTGCTCAAGGCATGACGATATCGGTTTCTCATTAAAATACCGCGGTATCACGATATATCGTCATTTGGGTGGGGTGTGGAGTTAGGGTGTAAACATAGAATAACATATGTATTTCAAATTGGTGGTGTCTGCAAGTTATTTTCATTAAATTTGTTGCATTGAAACCGTAAATTGAGATCGCCATGATTTCCATTTCCGCATATTTAATACACGTAATTCCACACTTTGACACCCTTCAATATACAGTTTAAAACAACGACGGTAATGCAACTAACCGTATTCATCACAAATAAGAAAAATAAAGGATTTTCTTCTGTTCTTGTGTTGTATTTTGTATTATCTTTACCTCACGACAACTGTCAAAAGATTGAGCAAGGAATACGCATTAACTTCATTACGCAGAAAGGAATTCCTCAGAGCGAAATCTGATTGGCCGCCGTATCATATTTGAGCCAATCAGAATTCACACTGCAGAATTCCGACAGCTGTTATCACGCCCGCCGCTAGCATAGACGATGCAAATTAATAAAATAACACTGCATGATTTTGAACGAGAACCAGCGTGAAGACTGGAAACAATTATATCAAATTTTATTTGGTCTGTAATATTAAATACTAATTTGCCCCATTTTAGACCTATTCAAATTCGTTCACTACTTAGCGGTCCTATCCATTGATCTCAAGGCGTAGCCGGGATGTGTGAAATTAACCCAGTTAACTCTGCAGCCAAGACTGCCACAACAGATAGAAGACTGGACATAATTAGGCCTAAATTCTTTAATTTAAGGACGTTTCTCACTTAGAATAAATCCGTAATGTTATATGTGGAATGAATTTTGATCTGATTCGTTTAAAAATGCTAAATATATTGTATAAAGTTACATAAAAACGTATAACGTTAAAGCAAGAGATTAACTTCCCCCTCACCCACCGTTCCAAGCTGTGGTATTGATAAGGGATTAAGTGTGTGTGTGGTTTCCTATCGACCTAAAATGTTTTAAAGTCTAAATCTTTCACGGTCAGAAGAATGTTTAACCATGCAGCTCAATGACTAATGGATAAATAGCTTGACCTGTAGTAATGACGTCATCAGAATGGAATGTGGATAGTGCAAATGGTATTCCCCACTGACTAATACTCAGAATGAGGCAAGAAAAAACATGGCGTCGTCTATTTATGTAATTATGAAAAGTGAACAACAAAGGATTATTTTGTACTTTAAATCATTTTATTAGCGCAAACAAACCATGAATTAAATGAACACAGATTATTTTGGAGTTAGTTTTTATAACCTTAGACAAAGACTGGGTTATTACTTAAAGACTATTACTGGACTGAATAGAGGTAAGAGTATGACATTTCTAACTTAGTTATTTATATTATGCTCACAGTTAAAAGTGCAATATCGTCCTGTCGGTATTGACGATATTTACGATTTTTCAAAATTATGACGATTTCGGTATCGATATTCGGTATATCGCGATATTGACGATAATATCGAAAAATCGCCCAACCCTAGCAGTAACAGATTCCAGTCAAAATTATTTTCAGAATATTCAACAGCCTTTCTATATATTTTTCTTGAAATTGAGGCACTAGAATTTCAAGTGGTAAAGTTTTAAAGCAACCATTGTGAAGATTATTCAGTAAAATAGCCTCCATTCAAATTATTAGTCCCCTACCGGTAAAACCGGGTGGAGGGGGTTGGAGGGGAACTATAGGTTTGCACTCCGTCAGTCTGTCCGTCTGTCGCAGTTGGTTTTCTCCACTCACAATCCTTCAACGTATTCAACTGAGGATTGGTATGTTGCTCTGTTATGAGAAGTTACAGACCAAGTTTGAGTTTCAGGCGTATGCGTCAATTTTTTATGGAGTTATGCCCCCCTTTCGACTTAAGAAATGTGAAAAGTATCAGCTTCCTACACTTTTTTCGCACTCCAAGCTATGTATGGCAAAATGGGTACATCGCTTTAGTATAAGGAGTTACAAAGCAAGTTCGAGTTTCAGACATTTTCGCACATTTCATGGAGTTATGCCCCCTTTTGACTTATGAAATACAAAGAATATCAGTTTTCCACACTTTTGCTTCCTTCAAGGGATTCAACTGAGAATTGGTAGGTTGCTGTATTATAGAGAGTTACAGAACAAGTTTGAGTTTCAGACATTTTCATCAATTTTCCTTGGAGTTAATGCCCCCTTTGAAGATATTCAACTGAGAATTGGTGCGTTGCTTTGTTATGAGAAATTACAGAGCAAGTTCGAGTTTCATGAGTTTGCATCAATTTTTTATGGACATATGTCCCCTTTCAACTTATGAAATACAAACATATCAGCTTTCAAGGCTTTCGTTCTCGTTTACCATATATAACTGAAACCTGGTGTATTGCTTTGTTATGAGACGTTACAGGTCAAGTTGGAGTTTCAGCTGCTTCTGCCAATTTTTAATGAAGTTTTTGACTGTCAATCTCTAAAGTTGTATATCACCAGGTAGGAGACATGTATTGCAAAGCAATACTTACAGAATGCTTGTTTTTTAAAATATTTAACATAATATTCCTTAAATCATGAAGAAATTGTCATATGGTAAAACCTGTACCATTGAATGGTCAAGTGCATAAATCTGTCTTGTATCCTTCTAGGTTGGTTGACACAAAAGTGATGTCTACAACACATCCATTCAGGGTAAGAATGGAACATACCATACTTGTTCATGATATTTTAACAGGTGTCACATGTGTATCATAGAGGGAGCTTAGCAAGGGAATGTATGGCAACATGCAAGTGCTGGCATACCTTCATTAATTACACTCATAATACTGTCTCGGAAGGAGACATTGGTGTGGTGTTAGGGTCTTGGGCTTCCAAAGCAGATCCCAAGTTCACAGCTCAGTATGGACTAACACACAATTGTTGGGATTAATGTTGGGTAAATTCATTGAACTTCCTGTTATCCCTATCCATTTTGAAGTCGAAATGTGCTACTGTAATAACTACAGTAGTTTCCTGTGATAGATGGATGTCCTGTCCAATGGAAGTAGAAATACTCTCATCTGCTTAATGCCACTGATAAGGAATAAGATCCATATATAATGGAACACATAGTATGCATGTTAAGGCACACTCGCCATTCAATCGGGTTTGATTGTGCTATCGGCCAACACTTCATCTCTAATCTGTCTTCCACATATACGTATTATCTATGTACAGCTCAGAACATTTTGTTTATAAGTAGTCAATGATTATTATTTGCTTGAAATACTATTCCCTTGCATTTAGAATGACAAACAGTTTGTTTGTGCTGCTTTGCTATTGGATTTAGTGTGACAAAACTTGTGCTACTTTTCCCTTACATTTATACTGATAAATCGTTTGCTGGTTCTGCTAAGCCCTTACATTTATTAGCTCACCTGGACAGAATGGCCAAGTGAGCTTATGCCATGACGACAGTCCGGCATCCGTCCATCCATCCTTCAAATTTTATCTTTAAACGACTTCTTCTCAAGTGCCACTGGGCCAATTTCAATTATATTTGGCAGGAAGCATCCTTAAGGCATAGAGATCTAAGATTGTTCTAAGGAAGTCAATCGGCCAATTTGGCTAGCAGCCATCTTGGATTTTGGTTGATTTTTAGAAACCGCTTTAAAAATCATCTCCGAAACCGCTTGGTAGATCAATTCAAAACTCATGTAATATCATATTGGGCAAGAGCTGAACCAAGTTTGTTCAAAGGAACTTGATTGGCCAAAGGACTCAACAGCCACCTTGGATGACCCAGTTTTCACAAAAGCGACTTCTGCAGAACCGTTGAGATCGGGACTAAATTTATGGGATATAATTATGGACTAAGCGCCATTAAAGTTTGTTCATGGGAAGTTGATAGGTAATAAAACATCGCCGCCATGGACCAATCAAAATGTAGTGTGTTTGGCAGCCATATTGGATTTTTTTTTGGGGAAGGATTTTGAAGCCGAAATGGATTTTATTAGCTCAACTGGCTTGTCAGCCATCCGACGCATAGCGATGACCCCCCAGTCTGTCATCTGTCTATCTGTCTGTCTGTCCATCCATCCATCCGTTCGTCCATCCTCAACAATGGCAGCACGTGTTGTTATTTCTGGGTGGATTAACTCCAAACTTGGTCACAATATTAATATTGGCATCTAATATATGTCTTGCAAAAATGAAACTGATACAACGTCAAACACCAGAGTTATCAGCCCTTAGCCAGTTGCACTACTAGTATAATGCCAGTAAAGGAAAATATTAGACAGTTTTTTTCCCACCGTGGAATGATTTATAGTCCCTAACATTTTATTGCCAAACAAGATAAAAACAATTAACAGTTTAACGCTTCTTCCTCCACTGCCTAAATATTTAAGATGTGTATTATGTGCTTTGACCCCCCCTGTTTAAGACTATATGCTCGGCCTCAACGTGGTGCAGGGGTGTAACCCACTGGGTGTCAATCCAGACATTTGGAGGGGCTAACCAGAGCATTATGCACAACGCTAATGAATGACACTTGGAGATCGAATCAACCGAAATGGTGCTCGCCCTGTGAGAATCTGCCAGGCAGGTGCAGCGCCGGGCTCCACGCCTCGAAGGAGCCCACCCTCAGCTACTGGAGGTCCCATCAACTCGTCTTGTGGAGCCAGGGGACGAGGATGGAGAGCTACTGGCTAACCGAAAGAGAAGACCAAACCCAATGCGAACCCCAGTATCAACATCATGCACTGGAACGCAGAAGGGGTTACCAACAAGAAATCAGAGCTCGAACAGTTCCTGTACGAAAACAAAATTGATATCTGCTGCATCCAAGAGACACACCTGCAAGAAGGAAAACCATTTAAGATCAGAGGTTACCAGGTTTTCCGGTGTGATCGAAGAGGAAGAAAGAACGGCGGGGTGATCACCTTGGTCCGAAACAGCGTGAACGCCAGCCAGATCAAAACCTTTATGGAAGAGGAAGAATATATCAAGATCAAGGTAACAACCAGCAACTCTGTGATTGACATTGTCAATTATTACTGCCCTAATGACAAGAATCTCTCACTTGACACAATCCAGGTCCCGGACTGCCACTTCCTCATTGCGGGAGACTTTAATAGCCAGTCTCAGAGCTGGGGATACAGAACACTTGATAAACGAGGAGAAGACATTGAAGCATGGCAAGATGAAAAGCACCTTTTACTGGGCAATGATCCCACAGATCAGCTTACCTTCTACTCGCGCCGGTGGCACTCGACAACAGCGCCAGACATGGCATTTTGTACAGAAGACATTCACAGAAACCTCAGTAGAGTTGTCGGATCGCAGTTAGGAGGAAGCGACCACCGCCCAGTCCTCCTCTATCTTTCTGGAAGTATTTCGACAAGTTCACCTCAACATCCAAGGTGGAACTACAAAAAGGCAAATTGGAGTCTGTTCGGCATTCGTTCCAATGAGCTTACCCAAAATATAGCAGTAGAAGGGAGAAAAAAGGGAAGAACAAGATGAAAGTTCTGAGCTACCGTCCTATCAGTCTTACAAGCTGCATATGCAAGACCATGGAGCGCATCGTCAACCAGCGGTTGCAGTGGTACCTAGAGTCGGAGAACATTATAGTTTCAGAGCAGGCCGGCTTCAGAAGATACAGGAGCACTGAAGATCAAACAACACATCTTGCACAGGTCATAGAGGACACTTTTCAAGCCAAGAAGGTGATGCTAGCTGCCTTTATTGATCTGCAGAAGGCATTTGACAAGGTTTGGATGGATGGCCTCCTCGTGAAGCTCTGGCGCACAGGCATCGGTGGCAACATGTTCCGATGGACCAAGTCATACCTACACAATCGCAGAGCTAGGGTGCTGGTGGATGGACAATCTGGACAGAATGTATTGCTGAGACAAGGGGTACCACAAGGCGGAGTATTATCACCAACTCTGTTCATACTCTTCATTAATGACATTGTAGCAGAGCTGCCCAATGGGATCCAAACAGCCATCTATGCAGATGACCTCGTACTCTGGTGCACCGAGGAGTACACAACGACTGCCACGTACAGAATGCAGCTCGCCTTGGACAGAATTACAGCTTGGGCCAATCGCTGGTGTATTACCATCAACAAAGAAAAATCATCAGCCATGCTATTCTCACTGTCCACCAAAACCAAGGTTGGCAATCTGACACTGGGCGGTACTCCACTCGAGTACGAGGACCAGCAGACATACCTGGGAGTCACCTATGACAGAAGATTAACATGGAAGGAGCACATCCAGAACGCAGAGGCAAAGGCCAGAAGAAAGCTAAACATCATGAGGAAGATGGCAGGAACAAAGTGGGGTGCCAATGAAAGGATCCTCAAGACCATCTACCTAGGTGCCGTACGACCACACCTTGAGTATGGATCCAACTCATGGATGACAGCAGCTAAATCTCATCAACAGAACCTCGACAGAGTACAAAACCAGGCACTGCGCATCATCACTGTTGCAATGAGATCAACACCAATAGAAAAAATAGAGCAGATAGCAGGCATCCCCCCACTTAGTAAAGGAAGGGAATACAAAGCACTGATCCAAGCTGCAACGTTCAAATCGTTCAACAACCACCCGATGAAGATCAGGCAAGCACAGCTGTCATCAGGAAGACTTACTTCAATGTTGCAGTACGTATCAGCTGCTGAGAGAAGAGATCTGGCCTTTGTCAACCTCTTTTCTTGTTCTTCCCTTTTTGCAGAATAGGAGTCATTCTGGCTTCCTTCCAGCACTTCAAGGCATCCATACAGAAAAACTGTTGAATATTTTGAAATCAATTTGACTGGAAGTCATTGCTGCCTATGGTAGAATGGCTTCAAGTAAAATTATTTTCAAAATGATCAATAAAATAAGTTTTATATCGTAAAGAAAATACCTTTTCCAGGATTTATGCATGAAAGGGTTAGGAGATCGCCTGCTTTTAGATACTGTTTTCTTCATTTGCTAAATCCAACTAAGCAATGTATTTGAAACTTTATTAAGAAACCAGCTGCCGTAAGAGACTGCCTTCTAATTCTCCCTTTGCGTGGTGTCTTAATACAAGTCTGATGGTTAGCACTGATGTCATCTATTTTCACTTAAATATTGTTCAAAATCACTATTGTGAAAAGCAGTCGAGAGATTGTTGTCAATATTCCAAAAATTAAACCACGGTTGAAAGGCATTGGAAATGGCACTGATTGATGTAAAACTCAAATAAAGATTAGTTGAAATGCCAATGTTCCAGGTGAGCGATACAGGCCCCTTGGGCCTCTTGTACTGACAAATCATCTGCTGGGCCTGCTAAGCCCTTACATTTATACTGACAAATCATTTGCTGGTCCTGCTAAGCCCTTATGTTTAGACTGACAAATCATTTGCTGGTCCTGCTAAGCCCTTATGTTTAGACTGACAAATCATTTGCTGGTCCTACAATGTTTAGACTGACAAATCATTTGCTGATCCTGCTAAGCCCTTACATTTAGACTGACAAATAATTTGCTGATCCTACTAAGCCCTTATGCTTAGACTGACAAATTGTTTGCTGGTATGGATAAGCCCTTACATTTATACTGACAAATCATTTGCTGGTCCTGCGAAGCCCACACATTTAGACTGACAAATCATTTGCTGGTGCTATTACGCCCTTACGTTTAGACTGACAAATAGTTTGCTTGTCTTGCTATGCCGGTACATTTAGACTGACAAATAGTTTGCTTGTCCTACAAAGCCCGTACATTTAGACTGACAAATCATTTGCTGGTCCTGCTAAGCCCTTACATTTAGACTGACAAATCATTGTCTGGTCCTGCTAAGCCCTTATGTTTAGAGTGACAAATCATTTGTTGGTGCTGCTAAGCCCTCATTTGCTGGTCTTGCTATGCCGGTACATTTAGACTGACAAATAGTTTGCTTGTCCTACTAAGCCCATTCATTTAGACTGATAAGTTGTTTGCTGGTCCTGCTATGCTGGTACATTTATCCTGACAAATCATTTGTTGGTCCTGCTAAGCCCTTACCTTTATACTGACAAATTGTTTGCTGGTACTGCTAAGCCCTTATGTTTAGACTAACAAATAGTTTGCTTGTCATACTAAGGCCGTACGTTTAGACTGACAAATCGTTTGCTGGTCCAGCTAAGCCCATACATTTAGACTGACAAATCGTTTGCTGGTCCAGCTAAGCCCATACATTTAGAGTGACAAATCATTTGCTTGTCCTACTAAGCTGTTGTGCTTAGACTGACAAATTGTTTGTTGGTGCTGCTACTGTTACACCTGTACCTTTAAATTGACACAATGTGTGTCCCTCTTCCCATCCTTTAATATTGTTTGTTTATTAATCTGGGATTTATAATATCTGTAGTTAATCTGGTGTTTTTCATATTTGCAGGATAGAATCTTTAATACTGCATTAGATGAACTTCACAAAGCCCTACAGAAGGAGCCATTTGTAAAAGCAAATGCTGGTAGGTATTCAGTTTGAACTCATTAAAAATCTATGCGTGATTTGTATTAAATTTGAAAGGATTAGATTGTTGAAATATATACGGTTTTCTGAGATATAGTGTTTACATTCAGTTAACACTTTAATGGTCAAGCCGGCCAAAACTGGCCTCTGCAATAGTCTTGAGGAATATCCATCTGCAGATAAAGAGAAAAGTATTTTTTTTAATTTATCACTGGAATGTCGGGGAACGATAATTGAGGCAGTCATTCCAGTGATACAATTTTTTAAATAATCTCTACCTGCAGATGGACATTCAATAGGGAAATATTGTGATTTTATCGACCAAATTTGAACAGTAAAGGGTTAAAGCAATAATTCTTTTGATTGCTTATTGATTTTCTAATTAAATAGTAACTAATCTCAAGTTGGTATAGATCCAAAAAGATAAAATCTATCTTGGATATTAAATGTTTTATTTAGTCCATTAATGGTCAAGATTGGTCAAGAAAATAAGAACTGTTGCTTTGTGAATGGTCATTTGCAGGTCAAGATGCTATTTTAAGAATTTATACTGAGTCAGCCATTCCATTCATAAATTAAAAAAATAAAATTCTCTTGGACTGCAAATGGGCATTTCTCAAGATCTGTATGGAAACCATTCTTGACCATTGAAGAGTTAATGCTGTTATTGAATTGATGTATGGTTATACATGCATGTGTTTGGTGTTTATGTTTATACACGCATGTGTTTGGTGTTTATGTTTATACATGCCTGTGTTTGGTGTTTATGTTTATACATGCCTGTGTTTGGTGTTTATGTTTATACATGCCTGTGTTTGGTGTTTATGTTTATACATGCCTGTGTTTATGTTTATACATGCCTGTGTTTGGTGTTTATGTTTATACATGATTGTGTTTGGTGTTTATGTTTATACATGCCTGTGTTTGGTGTTTATGTTTATACATGATTGTGTTTGGTGTTTATGTTTATACATGATTGTGTTTGGTGTTTATGTTTATACATGCCTGTGTTTGGTGTTTATGTTTATACACGCATGTGTTTGGTGTTTATGTTTATACATGCCTGTGTTTGGTGTTTATGTTTATACATGCCTGTGTTTGGTGTTTATGTTTATACATGCCTGTGTTTGGTGTTTATGTTTATACATGCCTGTGTTTATGTTTATACATGCCTGTGTTTGGTGTTTATGTTTATACATGATTGTGTTTGGTGTTTATGTTTATACATGCCTGTGTTTGGTGTTTATGTTTATACATGATTGTGTTTGGTGTTTATGTTTATACATGATTGTGTTTGGTGTTTATGTTTATACATGATTGTGTTTAGTGTTTATGTTTATACATGATTGTGTTTGGTGTTTATGTTTATACATGCCTGTGTTTGGTGTTTATGTTTATACATGCCTGTGTTTGGTGTTTATGTTTATACATGCCTGTGTTTGGTGTTTATGTTTATACATGATTGTGTTTGGTGTTTATGTTTATACATGCCCGTGTTTGGTGTTTATGTTTATACATGATTGTGTTTGGTGTTTATGTTTATACATGGCTGTGTTTGGTGTTTATGTTTATACATGATTGTGTTTGGTGTTTATGTTTATACATGCATGTATTTGGTGTTTATGTTTATACATGCCACATGCCTGTATTTGGTGTTTATGTTTATACATGCCTGTGTTTGGTGGGTTTTTTTATACACGCCTGTGTTTGGTGTGTATGTTTATACATGATTGTGTTTGGTGTTTATGTGTATACATGCCTGTGTTTGGTGTTTATGTTTATACATGCCTGTGTTTGGTGTTTATGTTTATACATGCCTGTGTTTGGTGTTTATGTTTATACATGCCTGTGTTTGGTGTTTATGTTTATACATGAGTGTGTTTGGTGTTTATGTTTATACATGCCTGTGTTTATGTTTATACATGCCTGTGTTTGGTGCTTATGTTTATACATGCCTGTGTTTGGTGTTTATGTTTATACATGCCTGTATTTGGTGTTTATGTTTATACATGATTGTGTTTGGTGTTTATGTTTATACATGATTGTGTTTGGTGTTTATGTTTATACATGATTGTGTTTGGTGTTTATGTTTATACATGCCTGTGTTTGGTGTTTATGTTTATACATGATTGTGTTTGGTGTTTATGTTTATACACGCTTGTGTTTGGTGTTTATGTTTATACATGCCTGTATTTGGTGTTTATGTTTATACATGATTGTGTTTGGTGTTTATGTTTATACATGATTGTGTTTGGTGTTTATGTTTATACATGATTGTGTTTGGTGTTTATGTTTATACATGCCTGTGTTTGGTGTTTATGTTTATACATGCCTGTGTTTGGTGTTTATGTTTATACATGCCTGTGTTTGGTGTTTATGTTTATACATGCCTGTGTTTGGTGTTTATGTTTATACATGAGTGTGTTTGGTGTTTATGTTTATACATGCCTGTGTTTATGTTTATACATGCCTGTGTTTGGTGCTTATGTTTATACATGCCTGTGTTTGGTGTTTATGTTTATACATGCCTGTATTTGGTGTTTATGTTTATACATGATTGTGTTTGGTGTTTATGTTTATACATGATTGTGTTTGGTGTTTATGTTTATACATGATTGTGTTTGGTGTTTATGTTTATACATGCCTGTGTTTGGTGTTTATGTTTATACATGATTGTGTTTGGTGTTTATGTTTATACACGCTTGTGTTTGGTGTTTATGTTTATACATGCCTGTATTTGGTGTTTATGTTTATACATGATTGTGTTTGGTGTTTATGTTTATACATGATTGTGTTTGGTGTTTATGTTTATACATGATTGTGTTTGGTGTTTATGTTTATACATGCCTGTGTTTGGTGTTTATGTTTATACATGATTGTGTTTGGTGTTTATGTTTATACATGATTGTGTTTGGTGTTTATGTTTATACATGATTGTGTTTGGTGTTTATGTTTATACATGCTTGTGTTTGGTGTTTTTGTTTATACATGCCTGTGTTTGGTGTTTATGTTTATACATGATTGTGTTTGGTGTTTATGTTTATACATGCCTGTGTTTGGTATTTATGTTTATACATGATTGTGTTTGGTGTTTATGTTTATACATAATTGTGTTTGGTGTTTATGTTTATACATGCCTGTGTTTGGTGTTTATGTTTATACATGATTGTGTTTGGTGTTTATGTTTATACATGATTGTGTTTGGTGTTTATGTTTATACATGCCTGTGTTTGGTGTTTATGTTTATACATGCCTGTGTTTGGTGTTTATGTTTATACATGACTGTGTTTGGTGTTTATGTTTATACATGATTGTGTTTGGTGTTTATGTTTATACATGCCTGTGTTTGGTGTTTATGTTTAATCATGCCTGTGTTTGGTGTTTATGTTTATACATGCCTGTGTTTATGTTTATACATGCCTGTGTTTGGTGTTTATGTTTATACATGATTGTGTTTGGTGTTTATGTTTATACATGCCTGTATTTGGTGTTTATGTTTATACATGCCTGTGTTTGGTGTTTATGTTTATACACGCCTGTGTTTGGTGTGTATGTTTATACATGCCTGTGTTTGGTGTTTGTGTTTATACATGATTGTGTTTGGTGTTTATGTTTATACATGCCTGTGTTTGGTGTTTATGTTTATACATGATTGTGTTTGGTGTTTATGTTTATACATGCCTGTGTTTGGTGTTTATGTTTATACATGATTGTGTTTGGTGTTTATGTTTATACATGATTGTGTTTGGTGTTTATGTTTATACATGCCTGTGTTTGGTGTTTATGTTTATACACGCCTGTGTTTGGTGTGTATGTTTATACATGCCTGTGTTTGGTGTTTGTGTTTATACATGATTGTGTTTGGTGTTTATGTTTATACATGCCTGTGTTTGGTGTTTATGTTTATACATGATTGTGTTTGGTGTTTATGTTTATACATGCCTGTGTTTGGTGTTTATGTTTATACATGATTGTGTTTGGTGTTTATGTTTATACACGCTTGTGTTTGGTGTTTATGTTTATACATGCCTGTATTTGGTGTTTATGTTTATACATGATTGTGTTTGGTGTTTATGTTTATACATGATTGTGTTTGGTGTTTATGTTTATACATGATTGTGTTTGGTGTTTATGTTTATACATGCCTGTGTTTGGTGTTTATGTTTATACATGATTGTGTTTGGTGTTTATGTTTATACATGATTGTGTTTGGTGTTTATGTTTATACATGATTGTGTTTGGTGTTTATGTTTATACATGATTGTGTTTGGTGTTTATGTTTATACATGCTTGTGTTTGGTGTTTTTGTTTATACATGCCTGTGTTTGGTGTTTATGTTTATACATGATTGTGTTTGGTGTTTATGTTTATACATGCCTGTGTTTGGTATTTATGTTTATACATGATTGTGTTTGGTGTTTATGTTTATACATAATTGTGTTTGGTGTTTATGTTTATACATGCCTGTGTTTGGTGTTTATGTTTATACATGATTGTGTTTGGTGTTTATGTTTATACATGATTGTGTTTGGTGTTTATGTTTATACATGCCTGTGTTTGGTGTTTATGTTTATACATGCCTGTGTTTGGTGTTTATGTTTATACATGACTGTGTTTGGTGTTTATGTTTATACATGATTGTGTTTGGTGTTTATGTTTATACATGCCTGTGTTTGGTGTTTATGTTTAATCATGCCTGTGTTTGGTGTTTATGTTTATACATGCCTGTGTTTATGTTTATACATGCCTGTGTTTGGTGTTTATGTTTATACATGATTGTGTTTGGTGTTTATGTTTATACATGCCTGTATTTGGTGTTTATGTTTATACATGCCTGTGTTTGGTGTTTATGTTTATACACGCCTGTGTTTGGTGTGTATGTTTATACATGCCTGTGTTTGGTGTTTGTGTTTATACATGATTGTGTTTGGTGTTTATGTTTATACATGCCTGTGTTTGGTGTTTATGTTTATACATAATTGTGTTTGGTGTTTATGTTTATACATGGCTGTGTTTGGTGTTTATGTTTATACATGATTGTGTTTGGTGTTTATGTTTATACATGCCTGTATTTGGTGTTTATGTTTATACATGCCTGTGTTTGGTGTTTATGTTTATACACGCCTGTGTTTGGTGTGTATGTTTATACATGCCTGTGTTTGGTGTTTGTGTTTATACATGATTGTGTTTGGTGTTTATGTGTATACATGCCTGTGTTTGGTGTTTATGTTTATACATGATTGTGTTTGGTGTTTATGTTTATACATGATTGTGTTTGGTGTTTATGTTTATACATGATTGTGTTTGGTGTTTATGTTTATACATGATTGTGTTTGGTGTTTATGTTTATACATGATTGTGTTTGGTGTTTATGTTTATACATGCCTGTGTTTGGTGTTTATGTTTATACATGATTGTGTTTGGTGTTTATGTTTATACATGCCTGTGTTTGGTGTTTATGTTTATACATGATTGTGTTTGGTGTTTATGTTTATACATGCGTGTGTTTGGTTTTTATGTTTATACATGATTGTGTTTGGTTTTTATGTTTATACATGATTGTGTTTGGTGTTTATGTTTATACATGCTTGTGTTTGGTGTTTATGTTTATACATGCCTGTGTTTGGTGTTTATGTTTATACATGATTGTGTTTGGTGTTTATGTTTATACATGATTGTGTTTGGTGTTTATGTTTATACATGCCTGTGTTTGGTGTTTATGTTTATACATGATTGTGTTTGGTGTTTATGTTTATACATGCCTGTGTTTGGTGTTTATGTTTATACACGCATGTGTTTGGTGTTTATGTTTATACATGCCTGTGTTTGGTGTTTATGTTTATACATGCCTGTGTTTGGTGTTTATGTTTATACATGCCTGTGTTTGGTGTTTATGTTTATACATGCCTGTGTTTATGTTTATACATGCCTGTGTTTGGTGTTTATGTTTATACATGATTGTGTTTGGTGTTTATGTTTATACATGCCTGTGTTTGGTGTTTATGTTTATACATGATTGTGTTTGGTGTTTATGTTTATACATGATTGTGTTTGGTGTTTATGTTTATACATGATTGTGTTTAGTGTTTATGTTTATACATGATTGTGTTTGGTGTTTATGTTTATACATGCCTGTGTTTGGTGTTTATGTTTATACATGCCTGTGTTTGGTGTTTATGTTTATACATGCCTGTGTTTGGTGTTTATGTTTATACATGATTGTGTTTGGTGTTTATGTTTATACATGCCCGTGTTTGGTGTTTATGTTTATACATGATTGTGTTTGGTGTTTATGTTTATACATGGCTGTGTTTGGTGTTTATGTTTATACATGATTGTGTTTGGTGTTTATGTTTATACATGCATGTATTTGGTGTTTATGTTTATACATGCCACATGCCTGTATTTGGTGTTTATGTTTATACATGCCTGTGTTTGGTGGGTTTTTTTATACACGCCTGTGTTTGGTGTGTATGTTTATACATGATTGTGTTTGGTGTTTATGTGTATACATGCCTGTGTTTGGTGTTTATGTTTATACATGCCTGTGTTTGGTGTTTATGTTTATACATGCCTGTGTTTGGTGTTTATGTTTATACATGCCTGTGTTTGGTGTTTATGTTTATACATGAGTGTGTTTGGTGTTTATGTTTATACATGCCTGTGTTTATGTTTATACATGCCTGTGTTTGGTGCTTATGTTTATACATGCCTGTGTTTGGTGTTTATGTTTATACATGCCTGTATTTGGTGTTTATGTTTATACATGATTGTGTTTGGTGTTTATGTTTATACATGATTGTGTTTGGTGTTTATGTTTATACATGATTGTGTTTGGTGTTTATGTTTATACATGCCTGTGTTTGGTGTTTATGTTTATACATGATTGTGTTTGGTGTTTATGTTTATACACGCTTGTGTTTGGTGTTTATGTTTATACATGCCTGTATTTGGTGTTTATGTTTATACATGATTGTGTTTGGTGTTTATGTTTATACATGATTGTGTTTGGTGTTTATGTTTATACATGATTGTGTTTGGTGTTTATGTTTATACATGCCTGTGTTTGGTGTTTATGTTTATACATGCCTGTGTTTGGTGTTTATGTTTATACATGCCTGTGTTTGGTGTTTATGTTTATACATGCCTGTGTTTGGTGTTTATGTTTATACATGAGTGTGTTTGGTGTTTATGTTTATACATGCCTGTGTTTATGTTTATACATGCCTGTGTTTGGTGCTTATGTTTATACATGCCTGTGTTTGGTGTTTATGTTTATACATGCCTGTATTTGGTGTTTATGTTTATACATGATTGTGTTTGGTGTTTATGTTTATACATGATTGTGTTTGGTGTTTATGTTTATACATGATTGTGTTTGGTGTTTATGTTTATACATGCCTGTGTTTGGTGTTTATGTTTATACATGATTGTGTTTGGTGTTTATGTTTATACACGCTTGTGTTTGGTGTTTATGTTTATACATGCCTGTATTTGGTGTTTATGTTTATACATGATTGTGTTTGGTGTTTATGTTTATACATGATTGTGTTTGGTGTTTATGTTTATACATGATTGTGTTTGGTGTTTATGTTTATACATGCCTGTGTTTGGTGTTTATGTTTATACATGATTGTGTTTGGTGTTTATGTTTATACATGATTGTGTTTGGTGTTTATGTTTATACATGATTGTGTTTGGTGTTTATGTTTATACATGCTTGTGTTTGGTGTTTTTGTTTATACATGCCTGTGTTTGGTGTTTATGTTTATACATGATTGTGTTTGGTGTTTATGTTTATACATGCCTGTGTTTGGTATTTATGTTTATACATGATTGTGTTTGGTGTTTATGTTTATACATAATTGTGTTTGGTGTTTATGTTTATACATGCCTGTGTTTGGTGTTTATGTTTATACATGATTGTGTTTGGTGTTTATGTTTATACATGATTGTGTTTGGTGTTTATGTTTATACATGCCTGTGTTTGGTGTTTATGTTTATACATGCCTGTGTTTGGTGTTTATGTTTATACATGACTGTGTTTGGTGTTTATGTTTATACATGATTGTGTTTGGTGTTTATGTTTATACATGCCTGTGTTTGGTGTTTATGTTTAATCATGCCTGTGTTTGGTGTTTATGTTTATACATGCCTGTGTTTATGTTTATACATGCCTGTGTTTGGTGTTTATGTTTATACATGATTGTGTTTGGTGTTTATGTTTATACATGCCTGTATTTGGTGTTTATGTTTATACATGCCTGTGTTTGGTGTTTATGTTTATACACGCCTGTGTTTGGTGTGTATGTTTATACATGCCTGTGTTTGGTGTTTGTGTTTATACATGATTGTGTTTGGTGTTTATGTTTATACATGCCTGTGTTTGGTGTTTATGTTTATACATGATTGTGTTTGGTGTTTATGTTTATACATGCCTGTGTTTGGTGTTTATGTTTATACATGATTGTGTTTGGTGTTTATGTTTATACATGATTGTGTTTGGTGTTTATGTTTATACATGCCTGTGTTTGGTGTTTATGTTTATACACGCCTGTGTTTGGTGTGTATGTTTATACATGCCTGTGTTTGGTGTTTGTGTTTATACATGATTGTGTTTGGTGTTTATGTTTATACATGCCTGTGTTTGGTGTTTATGTTTATACATGATTGTGTTTGGTGTTTATGTTTATACATGCCTGTGTTTGGTGTTTATGTTTATACATGATTGTGTTTGGTGTTTATGTTTATACACGCTTGTGTTTGGTGTTTATGTTTATACATGCCTGTATTTGGTGTTTATGTTTATACATGATTGTGTTTGGTGTTTATGTTTATACATGATTGTGTTTGGTGTTTATGTTTATACATGATTGTGTTTGGTGTTTATGTTTATACATGCCTGTGTTTGGTGTTTATGTTTATACATGATTGTGTTTGGTGTTTATGTTTATACATGATTGTGTTTGGTGTTTATGTTTATACATGATTGTGTTTGGTGTTTATGTTTATACATGATTGTGTTTGGTGTTTATGTTTATACATGCTTGTGTTTGGTGTTTTTGTTTATACATGCCTGTGTTTGGTGTTTATGTTTATACATGATTGTGTTTGGTGTTTATGTTTATACATGCCTGTGTTTGGTATTTATGTTTATACATGATTGTGTTTGGTGTTTATGTTTATACATAATTGTGTTTGGTGTTTATGTTTATACATGCCTGTGTTTGGTGTTTATGTTTATACATGATTGTGTTTGGTGTTTATGTTTATACATGATTGTGTTTGGTGTTTATGTTTATACATGCCTGTGTTTGGTGTTTATGTTTATACATGCCTGTGTTTGGTGTTTATGTTTATACATGACTGTGTTTGGTGTTTATGTTTATACATGATTGTGTTTGGTGTTTATGTTTATACATGCCTGTGTTTGGTGTTTATGTTTAATCATGCCTGTGTTTGGTGTTTATGTTTATACATGCCTGTGTTTATGTTTATACATGCCTGTGTTTGGTGTTTATGTTTATACATGATTGTGTTTGGTGTTTATGTTTATACATGCCTGTATTTGGTGTTTATGTTTATACATGCCTGTGTTTGGTGTTTATGTTTATACACGCCTGTGTTTGGTGTGTATGTTTATACATGCCTGTGTTTGGTGTTTGTGTTTATACATGATTGTGTTTGGTGTTTATGTTTATACATGCCTGTGTTTGGTGTTTATGTTTATACATAATTGTGTTTGGTGTTTATGTTTATACATGGCTGTGTTTGGTGTTTATGTTTATACATGATTGTGTTTGGTGTTTATGTTTATACATGCCTGTATTTGGTGTTTATGTTTATACATGCCTGTGTTTGGTGTTTATGTTTATACACGCCTGTGTTTGGTGTGTATGTTTATACATGCCTGTGTTTGGTGTTTGTGTTTATACATGATTGTGTTTGGTGTTTATGTGTATACATGCCTGTGTTTGGTGTTTATGTTTATACATGATTGTGTTTGGTGTTTATGTTTATACATGATTGTGTTTGGTGTTTATGTTTATACATGATTGTGTTTGGTGTTTATGTTTATACATGATTGTGTTTGGTGTTTATGTTTATACATGATTGTGTTTGGTGTTTATGTTTATACATGCCTGTGTTTGGTGTTTATGTTTATACATGATTGTGTTTGGTGTTTATGTTTATACATGCCTGTGTTTGGTGTTTATGTTTATACATGATTGTGTTTGGTGTTTATGTTTATACATGCGTGTGTTTGGTTTTTATGTTTATACATGATTGTGTTTGGTTTTTATGTTTATACATGATTGTGTTTGGTGTTTATGTTTATACATGCTTGTGTTTGGTGTTTATGTTTATACATGCCTGTGTTTGGTGTTTATGTTTATACATGATTGTGTTTGGTGTTTATGTTTATACATGATTGTGTTTGGTGTTTATGTTTATACATGCCTGTGTTTGGTGTTTATGTTTATACATGATTGTGTTTATGTTTATACATGATTGTGTTTGGTGTTTATGTTTATACATGCCTGTGTTTGGTGTTTATGTTTATACATGCCTGTGTTTGGTGTTTATGTTTATACATGATTGTGTTTGGTGTTTATGTTTATACATGCCTGTGTTTGGTGTTTATGTTTATACATGATTGTGTTTGGTGTTTATGTTTATACATGATTGTGTTTGGTGTTTATGTTTATACATGCCTGTGTTTGGTGTTTATGTTTATAAATGATTGTGTTTGGTGTTTATGTTTATACATGATTGTGTTTGGTGTTTATGTTTATACATGATTGTGTTTGGTGTTTATGTTTATACATGATTGTGTTTGGTGTTTATGTTTATACATGATTGTGTTTGGTGTTTATGTTTATACATGATTGTGTTTGGTGTTTATGTTTATACATGCCTGTGTTTGGTGTTTATGTTTATACATGCCTGTGTTTGGTGTTTATGTTTATACACGCCTGTATTTGGTGTTTATGTTTATACATGCTTGTGTTTGCTGTTTATGTTTATACATGCGTGTTTGGTGTTTATATTTATACATGCCTCTGTTTGGCGTTTAATGTACACATTTAGCTTAAAGAACATGTATGGATGTTTGGTCTTTGATCACAAACTTCAGTAATGTCAGTGAACAAACATATATGAAATACCAGCCGAGTTAGAATTTGAGGGATGAAATTACAGTTACAAATTTGTGGAATCTGATATTGTTATATACTTACAAGTTACCAGCCTTGAATCTTGGTCAAGTTTGACTGGCTAACCATAGTCAGTTAGCTGGATCACTGAACATGCACATTTGCTATAGCCGGTCAGATGCTGGATAGTTAACTATAGTTCATTGGTAAACGATTCCCCATTGAACTATTGCAGAATATGTGAACCCTGGTACCAGTCTCGATTAACCCGTCTGTTTTGATGGCCTATGAAAATGGGTTATGTTTGGCCACTCATAAGAAAAAAAGTGTTCACATGAGATAAAGTTGGAAGGACATAGGCCTTGGAAAAATTGAGATACAATATGAAAGTATAATTTCATTAAATCTAAGTTATTTAGTGAAATATTTACACTTTTATACGCATTTATTCATGATAAGCGTGTGGTGTCCGTCATTTGGAATATTAAGCAAATTTCATACTAAGGATTTGCGACTGAGCTCGGGTGCTCTGTTGACTATAGTTAATTATTGGCACTGTTATTTAATTCTACTCCTTTCAAATATCTATAAATTAATTAATTTAATAAACCAATTAAAATCCTTAATCGTTTTCCATTTTCAGTTTGTTTTGCTAAATCTTTCAGTTCTTGGTGAGAGATTTGATAGATATGGGCAAGGTAAGGAGCATGAGGCAGGTTTCGATGCATACACAACTGGTCTCTGTTACATCTCCATGATTAACTTTCTAGGCAAGTACACAGTCATATGCATGGACACTGTCACAAGCTATAGCACTTTTCACTTCAAGAGTATACTTACCTCCCTAACACTTTGATATTCACAAATATCGACTCATTCAATAAACAATCAGATTAAAAAAGTTAGGTACCCCTAATGGGCAGGTAGTCAGATGACAGTCAGGCGGATGCCAGCCCCAACCTCCATGCATGCGCAGGTTATGCCCCCTTTCGACTTAAGAAATATGAAAAATATCAGCTTTCAGCACTTTTTTTCCGCATTCCTTCAAGATATTTAAGATACGCGGCAGACTCCCGGATATCGGTGCATCGCTTTAGTATAAGGAGTTACTGGGTAAGTTCGAGTTTCAGACATTTTCGTCAATTTTTCATGGAGTTATGCCCCCTTTTGACTTATGAAATACCAAAAATATTAATTTTCCGCTCTTTTTTTCGCAGTCTGAAGATATTCTACTGAGAATTGCTACATTGCTCTGTTATGAGACGTTACAGACCAAGTGCGCGTTTCAGGCGTATGTGTAAATTATTGATAGAGTTATGCCCCCTTTTGATGAAAAATATCAGCTTTCCGCACTTTTTTTCCCACTCCTTCGATATATTTAAGGGAAAATTGGTACATCGTTTTAGTATAAGGACTTACAGTTTTTCTATACGGAGTTACAGAGCAAGTTCGAGTTTCAGACATGCTTGTTTCTAAGAGTTTTCTGCTGTTTCTCATCACTTAATGAATATATTAATCATCTGAGATCATGTTTGAGCGTGGGAAGTCACCAGAGGAGGGCCCTGGACTAAGTCATCAGGTGATTTCTAATACATATTTGTCTAATTTAGCATTTTAGTCTCGATGTAATGTGTTTCTGGGACTCTGAGATACTAATCTCTCTTTGTGTTTGTGTCCACAGGTATCTATCTATGATTGAGAAGGACAACACATCATCAGAGGGTTTGTTTTTCTCTCCACCAAGATTCTATTTCCTACTAACAATGTTAGAAAGAACTAATACAAAATCTGTGCCCAGTGAGTTGGAGGCCTCGTAAGGTCTTCTCACTGCCCTCTTAGTCCACTTCCTTCCCTTAATGGTGGAGAGAGTTAAGAGGTCATAGAGTTTGGTGGAGCTTCCAGTGCATCAGATCGGATGGTTTGTCTATGCTAAAGACATTCTAGTTATGGTATTAGGCACTTCAATTATTTTTGAAAATATTTCTGAAATCTGCTGCCATTTTATCATTGTATATCTGATGTTTGCATAGTCTGTCTCTACTATCCTTTTCCAGTTAGATGTTCTGGATATGAATACAATTCATCCTTAAACCTGGATATTGTTTCAGGTCGGATTAACTTCTTATTTTTGAAGTTATAACGTCATAATCAGCCTTGCACCTTATTAACAATTATAAAGTTTTGTCCAATGCTGGTTTACGTATTAGTTAGTGGTCTTTATGGCCACCTTCCCTTCTATCTTATTTTGGCTTTGAGTTACTAATTCATTAACTAAAATTCTCATTGTCTTCGTCTTCTGGCCTTTTTCAGAACCCTGTTTGCCCTACTTGTGGAAGGTTTTTGAAAGAAAGATTCGCCCCACATTTATGTTTCAGATGCAGTCCTCGTGGCCCATTGCTAAACTGTGATATCTGTAAAAAGTGTGGGAGGGGGGGGGGGGAGCTAATGTCTGAGTTTCTATGAGGTGGCCCCATTAGAGGGGGCAGTCCACTATGAGGACACTGGCAGCAGGCTTGCCGCGCCGGTTGTTCATGGACAGGTGTTGCTGGAGCCTGGTTCCCACTTATCAGGCCAGGATTATCCGCACCCTACAGGTACCACTACCTCCTATGGTACCTTTCCTGGCCAGTCCGGGTTAGCATTCTTCACTGACCTGGAGTCTAATCTTTCTGGCCAGGAAGAAGAGGATTATCTGCTGGGTTCTCCTTCTGGCGCCGTGGCCATGGACACCCCTCATGGGGAGCATGGGCGACATTTTCCATGGGACTACTCACGCAGGAGTAGTGTTCACGGCGCAGAAGATAGCTGGATCTGATGGCCAGCATTACTGCATACCTCGGCTTGCCAATGGTGTAGCAGGTCTGGCCAGGGCTGTGGTGTGGCAAAATTTTCCCCACGCAATACCATGGCGCCTGCTCCTGGTCAAGCCAGTCAGTTTAGCATACCTGCTCTTTCAGGCCCGCATGCTTTCTCTGGCTTGCCAGGAGGATCAGTTCCTCCAGCCACGTTCACGCCTGCGATTGCTCAGGAGAATGACGAAGGCCCACGCGAGCATTCGCAGTTAGCCACAGGAAGACTGGTCTGATGCTTATCATTGGCTAATAAACGTCAGGCCAGGTCTTGCTGTGGAACAGTCTGCCAGCCAATGGGACCAGCGTCCGTAGCTGGCAGGTAAGCCGACTACTGCCGTTATGCCATCTCTGCCGCTGGCGGAACATATTGTAGATATGTTTTCAGTGGCAGAGATGTCCATGAAGGCGCATGGACGCCTCGTGAAGGCCCCTCGCGGGGGCAAAACGATGTCGCATCGTACCTGAGGAGTATCAGAGGTACGGTGTGGTGCCTAAGCCAAGCGCATATGACCACGCTGCGCTAGGCAAGGATACGCGGCAGACTCCCGGTCTGACATGGGAGCGCTGTGCTCGAACATTTTGTGTTCGGCAATTACCTCGTTGCGTGATGCGGAGCAGAGTTCGAGAGCGTCTATTGCAACGCTTTCACACATCTCCCAGCTGTTACAGGGGGTAGTAGCAGCATCTGCATTGCACCAGCCTAGTCCGGTAACAGTCCAGAGAGCCATCCAGGATGGTATTAACCTGGCTCTGGATTGTTTAACCCAGCCTGTATAATAGGTTGCTGCATACGCCTATGACAGGTCCTGGTCTCTTTGGAGGTGAGGGATGTAAGCACCTCCAGGAGACGGTCACCCTGGTCAATAACCAGAGGGCGTTGTGCGAGCAATTTGAAGTACTCCGCAGAGAGCGCGTTCATGCAGCTCCCCTGCGTATCATCTCCTGCAGGCTCGAGGTGGCGCCGGCCATGGCCGCGTGCGCTTCGGCCTGCAGCGGGGGGGGGGGGGGGGGGGGGGGGGTTGCAGGCTCATCCAGCCAGGCAGCCACCCACCGAGGTGCGGGCCATGGCACACGAGGATCTGGTCGTGGTAATCGTACCTGAAGGGTCGGTTACCACGGTACGAAGCACTCCAGTGCTTCTGGATCAGGAGACAGTGCCACTCTTGCGCTACTTATGTCCACCTCTCTCCCTAGGTGGTCTAGTGGGAGGGCGGTTGGCCCACCACAAGCAAGAGTGGGAGCGGTTAACTCAGGACAGTTTAGTCTTGCGATGGCTTTCAGTCGGGTATCATCCCGAATGGATAGCAGACCCGCATCGCAGCCGTCTCTGGTTCCAATCTGGACTCAGAATCCAAGAGATCCAGATCAATGGTTGTGTACAGAAGAGGAAATAAATTCCCTCATACTGAAAGGAACAATTCAACCAGCACAAAAGTGCCCGGACTTCTATTCAACCGTATTCCTAGTGACAAAGAGCACTGGAGGGTGGAGACCAATTCTCAACCTCAAGCCATAGAACGAGTTCATACACATCGAGTCACATAGAGACAGTGAAAACGGTGTTGGCAGGGATGGAGAAGGGAATTTGGAAAGCATCAATAGACCAGAAGGATGCTTATTTCCACATTCCAATAGTAAGGCATTTTCATTGGTTCCTGAGGTTCGCATTCCAGGGCATACAGTGGGAATTCAGGGAATTTCGATGGCTCCTCGGGTCTTCACCAGGGTGGTTCTAGCAATCCACACATACATAGACGACTGGCTGTTAAAAGCACACAATCAGGAAAGTCTATCAGCAAATCTGGAGATAGTTTTGAAAACTCTCAGACTTAGGCTGGATAATCAACTTTCAAAAATCAGAGCTGACTCCATCCCAGAAGTTTGTTTACCTGGGAATGTTCTTCGATCTAGAGATAGGATATGTATATCCTACTCAGGAGAGGGTACAAGCACTCATCTCATTAATACAATCAGTGTGCAACAGTCATCATGTCCTGGCATGGGTTTACTTGAGAATGCTGAGGTTGATGGTTTCTCTGCAACCAGTAACTCCTCAGGCGGCCTTACACAGGTGGCCTATCTAGTTATTTCTCATGACTCAATGGACCCAGAGTACAGGATCACTGGACTCGAATGTGTCAGTGTTGGAGCCTCTTATTCACCACCTTCAGTGGTGGATGAAGACAAAGAATCTCCTGGTGGGGGTGATGCTAACTCCTCCCCACCCTCAGTTAACGATGTATACAGATGCATCGATGGAGGGGTGGGGAGCTTGCCTGGAAGAAGCCACAGTATCAGGGCTTTGAAATTTGGATCAGTCACAAGAATATATCAATCTACTGGAATTGCGAGCAGTAGTCTCCTGGGCCTGGAACATTTCATAGAGAAAGTTCAGGGCAAGATTGTTCTAGATCGATCAGACAGCTCAACAGTAGTGACTTACATAAACCGCCAGGGCAGAACGAAGTCTCTGTATGATGACATGGAACCTGCTTTGCCGGTGCCTGGATCACAGGATCACCTTGAAATCAGTTCATATTCCGGGAAGGTTAAATCTGCTAGCCGACTCATTGAGCCGAAGGATGAGTTTTTTACCTACGGAATGGCAACTAAATCAATGTGTGTCTGATCGTCTGTTCAACCACTGGGGAAAACCCAACATATATTTATTCGCAACGAAGAAGAATGCGAAGATGACGACGTATGTCTATCCGATTCCAGATCTGGGCACTATCGCAACAGATGCGTTAGCTATCAGCTGTGTGGGAATGTATGCATACACATTCCCTCCAGCAATCCTGATTCCAAAAATTCTTCAGAAAATCAGACAGGAGGAGTGCCAAGTGCTTCTGATCACCCCAAATTGACCAAGCCGATCATGGTATATGGATCTGCTGGACCTTCTGGTCTGCTATCCGGTTCCTCTGCCTCTGATGGACAATATTATCTTCCAGGGCAAGGCCCTTCACAACAATCCATCAATGTTCAGATTGACTGCGTGGATGTTGTCAAGGAATCAGCAGTTAAGGAGGGCTTTTCTGAGCAAGCAGCCATGTTCATGGCAAAAGCCAGAAGGGGGGTCAACCTCCAGAGCATATAATAATAAAATCAGATGTGCTGAATGGTGCTCAAAAAGATGTATTAATCCAATGGATGCATCTATTCAGGTAGTAGCCGATTTCCTCTGTCACCTTTTTGATGTCTATGGCCTCAAGCCTAACTCTATTGCTGGTTACAAGTCAGCTTTAATGTCAGATATCCGTTGCTTGGCTAATAGGGGAAGTGATGAAGTTGTAATCTAAATACTTTAATCAAAGGCATGGGCAATCTAAGACCAAGGAATCTGCCAGTGATTCCATCTTGGAGTTTATCATTAGTACTTCAAGTATTAACGGATAAACCCCTTGAACCACTAAGCTCCATTTCCATGAAAATGTTGCCGCTTAAAACAGTTTTTCTGATTGCTGCAGCTTCAGCCAGACGAAGAAGCGAAATACATGCTTTGTCAGCAGAGCCAGACCGTTTTGTGGTAGCCTTAGGCTTCTACCTACAGTTAACTTTATGGCGAAAAACCTGTCTTTAAAATATCCTGGTCAGCCTATAGTTTTACCCGCTTTGACTGGGTTTGATCCTAATTCAAAGGCTTGGTGTCCAGTCCGTACATTAACACATTATAGACAATGTACACAAGAATGGCGGATGGACCCTAGCGCTTTATGGCTATCTTACATTGAACCCTATGGGATAGCTTCTAAAGATACCATTTCTAGGTGGATTGTGGAATGCATCCAGCATTGCCACAAAGCCGCCACGGGAAAACAAGTTGACATGGCCAAGGCTCACAGTGTCCATGGTGTAGTGACATCCACGGCTTTGTTTAACCGAGTGCCGGTGGATGACATGTCGGTAGCACAATGGCACTGTGAGTCTAGTTTTACAGACCATTACCTCTGTGACACATCAAATCCGCTTGCCTTCGATTTTACATAAACGTTAAATCTGTATATATTTGTAAAAATTGTATATAAGGCCGTTGACTCACACACAGTGCAATTTAGTGGGGGAATCCCCGCTTTTCTGTACTGTACCTATCATTGTGATTAAAGGGAATCTCATCAAAATAGGTTAGTCTTATATCTGGTGATGGTTATTTTTTGTCACGATTTTTATTACTTACTAAAATGGTGATGGTTTGTGTTCTTTGTGTTTCCATCAGAGAGTATACGAAATGAAGCTTTCGTCCGATGTCTTATAGTACTTTATCACGAGTACATAGAGAGCGTATAGGACATCGAGGTCATCGCTCCCTCTTTAAAAGAAGGGGGGGGGGGGATAGCGAACGTTAAACGGTCATTACTCTCAACATTGGTCGTGTTATCTGATGGCCAAGTCATTTCCTGATTGTGTTTACATATGCAATTTCAGATGTTTTTTGTGCTCCAGAAGCAAAAGAGTTTGCTCTTCCAGGCATGAGCCGGTCTTCTGACCTTCGTCTCCCTCCCGCTGAATTCTCTTACGAATTCTGGCTATATCATAGCGTATCAGGGTGGTAAGTATACTCTTGATGTGAAATAAATGAAATCACAGATTTCTTTTCACAAGAGTTGATACTTACCACCCTGATATGATCCCGGCCTCTCCACCCCACAGAGGCTCGGTCTATCGGTGTTTTATGTTGCAATTATGTCAGCCAATAATTTGGAATAGAAAAAGACAGACCCGCGCATGTGTGAGTTTGGGCCGCACATCCGTTGGACTGTCAGTTGAGTAACCTGGGGGGGGGGGTTCTTTTTAATTCTGAGTTGCTAGGTCGATATTTGGGAAATATCATAACATATCAGTGTGGTAAGTATCAACTCTTGTGAAAAAGGAAATCCATGATTTCGTTTATTTCATCAAAATTTTGACATAAAATGTCGTCGAGAAAAAATATAAATCATATGATGTATTAGCTTCCACTATAGGATGAGTTTAGGTCGTTAAGCGAGTAGCGTGGAGATGCTAATATTATTATCCGGGTAGAAACTTGTGCAATCCACATAAATAGGAGGGAAGCTTAGTAACGACGTAAACTCGTCCTATAGTGGAAGCTGAGTAATACTTGCTAGTCATCTGCGTTTTATGGACCTAATATACTAGACTCTGGGGAACTCGGAATGTACTATATATATAATCATTACGTGATGGTAACCGAGTATTATACATTCAATCCAATCCGCCTATTTGGTACCCGTTAAAATAATTGTTAATAGTTGTATCATACAAGGACGTTATTTAAAAATTTTGTTTAAAATCTCGTTTTATTTTACATTTATAAGTTATTTAACTCACAAATTTCTTTTTTATTTACACAAAGTGCAGAAATTTGGATGCGACTTCTATTAGATACATTTGCTGTTTTAAAACTGCTAAGAAATTATGGCGGCTCAACCTTGAAAATTGGCATGCAACTTTTATTAAGGATGCGGTTATTAATAGGTGATATACGGTATCTGTTGTACCGTATATCTGTCTGTTCATGTGTCATTGTGTCTGTTTGTCTCATCTGTCGTCTTAACAACTTTTCTCAATATATGGTTCAACATATTGAAATGAAAATTGGTACATTGATTTATTATGTAACAAATAGTAGAGTTGCAATCATTTAATCGGCTTTTGATGAAGTTATGCCCCTTTAAACTTATCAAATATGAATGATATCAGCTTTCCAGACTTTCTCACTTTCCTTTAACATGTTGAATTGAAGATTGTTATATTGCTTTATTATGAGAAGTTATAGATCAAGTTCAAATTTCCTGAATTCCCATAAATTGGTTATGAAGTGACATGTATGCAGATTATGCGCCCTTTGGACATATAAAATACAAAGACTATCAGTTATATGGACGTAAATTGGTACATTGATTTGTTATGAAAGATTACCGATCATGTTTGTGTTCCATGGTTTTAGTCAATTTCTGATGGAGTTACGTCCCTTTTTGCCCTAGCTGGAAATTGTTGAAACATTTATCTCACATGGCATGCATGCAGGGAGCATGTATTGTAAAGCAATTCTCACAGAATGCTTGTCATTGATATTTGTTACATATATTAGTAAGTTACTCATGATCATTTCTGCATATAACTTTAATAAAATGTTGGTGCCTACGGGTCAGTTGTCAAATAACGTCAAATAAGGAAGTTCGTTAAAATATTAATATTGACCCTTTAATGGTCATACCGGCCTCTGTTATGTTTTTATGGAATGTCCATTTACAGGCCAAGAGAATACAATTTTTGAAAATTTACCACTGGAATGACTGGCTCGATAACCAAGCCAGTCATTTCAGTGATAAATTTTCAAAAATTGTATTGTCTTGGCCGCTAAATGAACATTCAATAGGCAGATATTAAACTTTTCTTGACCAAATTTGACCATTAAAGGGTTAAAAGCAATGTTGCACATAAATTATATTAGTATCATTTTGCTTCTACATATTTACCAGTTTGCATTCCTTTACATTCTGGTTCTGCATTAATAAGGTCACTATCTCTGATCCCAACGATAGTTCTAATAGATGGACCTATCAACTCTACAATACAAGAGCTTCATTCCCACACCTACCACTAGCCTTCCTTCAAGCAAATTCTGACACTTGAACGTAGCAATGAATACCATTAGTTGATAAATATCTTTAAATTTTTATTGTATCCCCATTATTTTCTATAATTTCACTGCTGAAGAGTACTGACATTCCTTATGTTATTTGTTTAGGTTCATTTCAAAATAGTAAGATGCGGTTATTACCCAACTCGGCACTTATTGAGCCTTTTATAAACAGGTATGTGTGTGCATATGTGCGTGTGTGCATGCATGCATGCAAGCAAGTGCGCATGTAAGCATGTGTGTTTTACTGACGCTTGCCTTCGGTTGGAGGATGAAAGTGTGTGTTTTGTCTATGCAAATAGGCCGTTCTCAAGACCACAGCAGATGTTATATGCAAGTGGCTTCTGTCATCAACAGCTCCCAACCAAATTCGTTTTCAAATATTCAACAAAATGTTTATTAAATTGTAAATTCACCAAAGACATACAATCAGACAGTTAGTACAAAACCTTTACCCCTGTGATCTCGGACCTACATCACTTGATTGTAACATTCACTAACAAGTGATATATTTTTATTTCGACGTCAAATTAACAGATTGAAACAGGATTTGTGTGAATATCTGTTTCATAATATCAAGATCAAGATCTCGCAGTGAAGTATTAGCCCTTTCATGGCTAAATTTGGTCAAGAAAATGAAAATAGGTGCTTATTGAATACCAGTAATCTTCAAAAATACTCTTTTCTTGGCATGCAAATGGACAATCCTCAAGACCACTGCTGAGCCCATTTTTGGGCTGGTTTGACCGTTAAAGGGTTAATTATAGCATTCGCCTGATTTTGCATTGTTTTTGTTTACAGATTATTCATGATGAATGTTTATGATATCCCGTACATGAACCTTGCTGGTGCTGACTGTAAGTCCTAGAACATAGTTAATGGACCATTTCAGTATTAGTTATACCCCGCCTGTCTCTAGCTAAGCTCCACCGACAACTCGCTCATGTTGGACTCGATCGATCCCTGAACTCCTTGAGTATCAATTTCCAGAAAACTATACAGGTAAGCTGTTGAATATTTTGAAGCTAAATTTGACTGAGCGCTGTTGCTACCATAATTCTGTTATATTAGTTTCCAAATATTCAACAGAATGTTTATTAAATAGTAAATACATACAATTCATACAACAATGCTTAGTCCGGCGTCAACTATACGTTTGTGAAGTACTTATCTACGTCATTCATGATGTCATTCATTATGACGTAATCCTACACGCGATGTTGATTATGACGTCTTATGATGGATGGATAAACGGGAAAGGTCCAGCTACAGGAAGCATCCTTAGTGCATAGGGATCCAAACTTGTTCAAAGGAATCCAATCGGCCAATTTGGCCGGTGGCCATCTTGGCTTTTGGACGATTTTTAGAAACGTCCTTAAAATCTCAGAAATTGCTTGGAGGATCGATGCAAACCTCATGAAATATGATCTAGGGCAAGAGCTGAACCAAGTTTGTTCACGGGAACTTGATTTTGTCAAATGGTTCAGTGACCATCTTAGATGACCTAGTTTTAGCGAAAACAACTCCAGAGCCGTTGAATGGATCAGGCCGAAATTTGGCAGATATGATTAGGGACTAAAGGCCATTAACGTTTGATCAATGGAAGTTGATACGTAAAAAAAACATGGCCTCCATGGACCAATCAGAATGTAGCATTTTGGCGGCCATATTGCATATTATTATTCGATGAATTTCGAAGCCGAAATTGGTTTTCTATGTATTTTTGGGCATTCTGATATCATTTTTGCCATTTTCGAAACTGTCAGATAAACAATTTGACGGCCATCTTTTATCTTTTCCCCGTCAAAATCTCCCATGGGGAAATTAAAAATTTCATGTATACTTGACAGGGAGCATCTTTATGGCATAGGGATCCAAGTTTGTTCAAAGGAAGTCGATCAGCCAATTTGTCTGACAGTCATCTTGGATTTTGGCCAAAAAAAATCTAACTTCTTTAAAAATATCCGAAACCGCATGGCAGGATCGATTCAAAACTCATAAAACATCATCTGGAGCAACAGCTGAACCAACTTTATGCGAGGGAACTTTATTGGCCACATGCTTAAGTGACCATCTTCGATGACCTAGTTTTCGCGAAAATGACTTCTCCAGAATCGCCGAACCAATCGGGCCGATATTTGGGATGTATGATTAGGGCCTAAAAGCCATTAAGGTTTGTCCATAGAAAGTTGATATGGCAAACAAATATGTCCATGAATCAATCAAAATTTAGTGATTTTGGCGGGCATCTTGTATTTTATGCAAATTTCTGAGAAAATCATTAAAAGACTACTTATTAAGCACTGGACCAATTTTAATAAAACTTGGCTAAACCTTCACAAAAATTAGATTGGTAAATTTTTCCAGTAGTCATCTTGTTTTGTCCGTTTGTGCCAGTGTCCACCAATTCCAGGTGAGCGATATAGGCGCCTGCACTTATTTTCAGGAGTTATTATGGCTAGGCACATTTAAATGTTCAGGAATCGGAGAAACAGATAACCTTCCTAGAAACATTGCAGCTACAATTCAAGCAAATATCAAACAGTAAAATATGCAGTTCGTGTTTATCTGGTCTAGTCGCCTTTATGTTTTAACAATTTGATTCAGCTCCAATAGTATTTATCACCTTCTTAGTACAGTATGTTGACCATTGCTATTGATCAAATTGTTGTGCATTAGGAAGTAAACATTTTCTACTTCGAATAATACTTACCAGATGTACTATTATGATCATGTCTATTTCACTTCAAGAGTATACTTACCTCCCTAATACTCTTTGATATTGCTAAATATCGGCTTTCACTCAATAAACACTCAGATTTAAAAAGTTAGTTGCCCCTACTGGGCAGGTAGTCAGATGACAGTCTGGCGGATGCCAGCCCCACCACCACGCATGCGCAGACTAGTACTTCCTCTTTGCTAATTTATTGGCAGAGTTCACATGCTATTTTTGCTTGAGTTTTCTGCTGTTTTTTAACTATTCATTCGTTAAAAAGAAGAGTGTTTTCACCTAAGGATTATGTCAGAGCGTGCCAACTCTCCAGAGGAGGGCCCAGGACCTAACCATCAGGTGAACTCAACTACATGTTTGTCTAATTTAGCTTTTTAGTCTCATTGTATTGTGTTTCCGGGACTCGCGATTAGACATGAAGAGTTTATTTCTATATGGCGCTATGAAATACTAATCTCTCTTTGTGTTTATGTCCACAGGTATCTATCTATGATTGATCAGGACAGCACATCGTCAGAGGGTTTGTTTTTTTCTCCACCAAGGTTCCATTTCCTACTAATATTGTTAGGTTATCTAGCCAAAAATTCTATGCCCAGTGAGTTGGAGGCCTCGGATGAAGGTCTCACTTTGCCCTCTTGGTCCACTTCCTTCCCATTATAGGTGGAGAGAGTTAAGAGGTCATAGTGTTGGTGGAGTTTCGAGTGCATCAGATCGGATAATTTGTCTATGCTAAAGACTCAGGCATTCTAGTTATGATATGAGGCACTTCAATTATATTTGAAAATATTTATGAAATCTGCTGCCATTTTATCATTGTTTATCTGATGTCTGTATAATCTGTATACACTCCTTTCCAGTTAGGATGTTCTGGATATGAATACAATTCGTCCTTATACCTGGATGTTTGTTTTCGGATCGATTTAACTTCTTATTTTTGAAGTTATGACGTCATAATCAGCCTTGCGCCTTACTATCATTTAAAGGTTTTGTCCAATGCTGTTTTATTATTAGCTTGGGTCTTTATGGCCCCCAGCCTCCTTGTTTATATTTGCTTTTGAGTTTTCTAATTCAATAACTGAATTACTCATTGTCTTTGTCCTCTGGCTTGTTTCAGAGGTCTGGCTGTCCATCATGTGGAAGATTTATCAAGGATAGATTCGTCCCTCCCTTATGCTCCCTGTGCAGCCCATGTGGGCCATTGCTTAAATGTGAGATCTGTAAAAAAAAAAGGGGGGGGGTTTCTATATTTGCAGACCAAAGAGGAGGCTCTGGAGGAGGAGTGGAAAGTTAAGAAGGAGGGTTCTGGTAAGAAGGGTAAGAGGAAGGCCTCGTCCTCTATGGACATGGAAGCCTTCTGTATTGAGATGATGGGAGAGATGAAGAGGGCAATTAAGGATTTGGTCCCAGAGTTGCTTTGTGGCATGCTTCCTGGGTCAAATCTTTCATTGTCCTCTTTATCTGCTCCAGAGCAGATAATCCCTGCATCTGAATCGGTGCTTCCTAGGGACCTACCAGGTTTCGTCCATGATCCAGGGGTGGCCCTATTAGAGGGCAAAATCCACTATGAGGACACTGGCAGCAGGCTTGCCGCGCTGGTTGTTCGTGGTCAGGTGTCGCTGGAGCCTGGTGCCTGCTTATCAGGCCAGGTTTATTCGCACCCTGCAGGTACCAGCTCCTCCTATGGTACCTTTCCTGGCCAGTCCGGGTTAGCATTCTTTGCTGACCTGGAGTCTAATCTTTCTGGCCAGGAAGAAGAGGATTATCTGCTGGGTTCTCCTTCTGGCGCCGTGTCCATGGACATTGACGTACATGCACCCCTCGCGGGGAATACGGGTCACATTGTCCATGGGACTATTCACGGCGCAGAAGGTAGCCTGGGCTGGATCTGATGGCCAGTTTTTCCGCATACCTCAGCTTGCTGATGGTGTAGCAGGTGCTGGCCAGGGCCGTGGTGTGGTGAAATTTTCCCCACGCAATACCACAGCGCCTGCTCCTGGTCAAGCCAGTCAGCTTGGCATGCCTGTTCTTTCAGGCCCGCATGCTTTCTCTGGCTTGCCAGGTGTATCGATTCCTCCAGCCATACATACACCTGCGATTGCTCAGGAGGATGACGAAGGCCCTCGTCTTGTAGAGCATTCGCAGGTGGCCACAGAGGAAGACTGGTCTGACGCTTGTCAGTGGCTAATAAACGTCAGGCCAGGTCTTGCTGTGGATCAGTCATCCAGTCAACAGGACCAGTGCCCGTGGCTGGCAGGTAAACCGACTGTTACCGCTATGCCATCTCTGCCATTAGCTGATCATATTGTTGATATGTTCACTGTGGCAGAGACGTCCATTAGGGCGCATGGACGTCTAGTGAAGGCCCCTCGCGAGGTGGCAAAGCGATGCCGTATTGTAGCTGATCAATATCAGTTATACGGTGTAGTGCCGAAGCCAAGCGCTGATCGCGCTGCGCTAGACGAAGATACGCGGCTAGGTTCCCGGTCTGACATGGGAGCACTGTGCTCGACCGCTGCGTTCGGCTAACACCGCATTGCGCGATGCAGAAGAGAGTTTGAGGGCATCTATCTCAGCGCTTTCACACGTCTCACAGCTGTTACAAGGGGTAGTAACAGCATCCGCATTGTGCCAGCCTAGTCCAGTGACTGTCCAGAGAGCCATCCAAGATGGAATTAACTTGGCTTTGGACTGTTTAACCCGGTCTGTAACCAGGAGTGTTCGGGCGAGGCGCACGTTTGTTCTTGATAACTTGTGCCCGTCCCAGGATTTGTATAATAGGCTGCTGCATACGCCTATGACAGGTCCTGGTCTTTTTGGGGGTGAGGGATGTAGGCATCTCCAGGAGACGGTTACCCTGGTTAATAACCAGAGGGCATTGCGTGAGCAATTTGAAGTGTTCCGCAGAGAGCACGTTCGCGCAGCTCCACCTGCGTATCATCCACTGCAGGCTCGAGGTGGCGGTGGCCAGGTCAGAGGCCAGCCACCTGCGCAGCGCTGGCCATGGCCGCGCGCGGTTCGGCCAGCAGCGAGGGGGGTGCAGGCTCTTCCGGCGCAGCCAACCAGGCAGCCGGCCACGCACCGCGGTGCGGGCCATGGTGCGCGAGGATCTGGTCATGGTAATCATACCTGATGGGGCGATTACCACAGTAAGAGCTACTCCAGTGCATCTGCACCAAGAGACAGTGCCACTCTTGCTCTCCTTATGTTCACCTCTCTCCCTAGGTGGACCAGTGGGAGGCCGATTGGCCAACCACATGCAAGAGTGGGAACGGTTGACTCGGCACCATTTAGTCTTGCGATGGCTTTCAGTTGGGTATCATCCCGACTGGATAACAAACAGGCCCGCCATCGCGACTGTCTCTGGTGCCAGTCTGGACTCAAATTCCAAAAGATCCAGATTAGTAGTGGGGCGGATATGTAACAAATTTGAGGTAAGATGTTCCATTCTGGCAGAAAGCATGAAATTTGGCATATAGGTGGTTTATGGTATGCTGAACATAATTAGATGCAGTGCCACGTGATTCTACCAAGGGAACCCATTCAAAATGGCGGATTCAAAATGGCCACCTTCCCAGCGGAAAATTTGCATTACTCAAGTTCTAGATGGAGTAGAGGGCTGGAATTGATGTCAAATTAAGGGTTTCTTGGGTCAGTGGGTATGATTTTACACATTACAATACTCTAAATAGATAAACATGCTGAAAAAATATATTATTCCGGGCAGAACATTTTAGAAACAATTGGTCTACACGTTTTCGCCAGTTAAAGTAATTGTATGCCAGCCCCTTGCTTCGCCAAGCATTATTTCGTTGCGGATTTCCATATAATTATTGTAGTTTCCTAAACTCACACTGACTTTAAATATATCAGGAGAATACATAGCTGCATAGCAATCACGCACACGCATATTGTGCTCTGCTTATAGACAGAGACAATAGCCTATTATATTCTCGCATTCAAGTCAATATGTCAAAGAAAGTGAAATTGACATCTGATCCCACAGTGGATTTAGTGCACACGAACTGGTCCCTGTGTGTTATTTGCCAGCAGTCCACAACGGAGCATCTCATAGACCCATGTAGTAACACAAATCGTGACAATGTGATTACGAGTTATAGGTCATTAGCTGATAACCTTGATAGGCTACAGCAACTCCATGCCCTTCCACCATACCTGGATCTATGTAGGATCTTGAATTGCGGAGACGCTCATAGAAAACTGCTAGGTGGCACAAATCTTGTTGGCATCTCTGTAGCCGGACTCCGGTTGATCGCGCCGTGAAAAGTGATTGGGCAAAATTATCCCGTGGATGTTTACCCTGGATCATGTACACTGCACGATGGCTCAGCATCCATGTGGCTGATCTGTTGCAACCTGAGAACCGATGCCCACTTCCACTTAGGAAATTTGTTGAAGGAAACTTCGTTACTCAGAAAACGGCTCACAAGTTCTCAGCCTTGGCACATGATCAAATCCACGAGCAGCAAAATGCTATTCTGAAGGGCGATGGTGGAATTATCGGAATCACAGAAAATGAAGCTGCTTTAAAACGATGGATGGGTGTCAGGCCCAGAAATAGGAAAGATGATCAGCGAATACAAAGTGAAACATACACACAAAAATATCAATGATAACTGTCACTATAAGCAGATTCCGAGTAAGCAGAAATTGGTTGCTTTAAACACAATTTGTCTTATTGATGCAATCGAGGAAATGGGAAACCCATTTTTAGATGACGGTTTTGACTTAGTGACTCTAGATACCAAAGTCATTATGTCCGAGTCTGTAGTGAATGCGATCCGAACAGCAGAAGAACTAGGCATCAGACAGTACTACGCATTCGTCGCAGATCGACTATCTGTATCATCAAAATCGGTATATGACCCAATCCAAAAGAACAATTTGGCTTTGTTCAAATCAAAACAGAGGAAGAGTACCAGAACCAACAAGAAGCTTGTTGCAATGAAGAGAGATGTACAGTTATTCTCTAGACTTTACATTTCCTGCCAATCCAGAGAAGGAGACCTTGATTCATTCTTTGAGCATGAGAATCATCCATGGCCCCCATCACTTGCTGAGAACAACGCAATGCGCTAAGGCAGCAAATCAGATCTGATGGGATGTTTGGAAGCATTAGTAGCTCATGCAGCTGATTGTCCAGAGGTTGAAGTGAAGATCATTGACGGAGCAACTATGATGCATAAGCTAGATCCCAAGAAATCAAACGTGGTTGTGAACACATTTGGAGATTTTGCAGAGCATGTCTTCCTCCCACACATTGCTAGACAACTACAGATGGTTAAAAGATTGGATGTTGTATGGGACGTGTATAATGCGGGAAGCTGGAAGACACACGCTAGAGAATTACGGGGACATGGTGAAGCTCTTCGTGTTGCATCGAGTACAAGACTCCCTCAAAATTGAAAAACTTTCCTACGAGTTGATGCAAACAAAACAGTCCTCTTCACCTTTCTCGCACATACATTGGAGTCATTCGAGCTACCAGAAGGAAAGATACTCGTCACAACATGTGAGGAAAACGTGCTGATGAGGCCAGAGCATGACGTCTCACAACTCAGGCCATGCATGCAAGATGAAGCAGATGGTAGAATGTTGCTCCACGCCTTCCATGCATATCACCAAGGTTATCGAACAATAATGATTCATGCTACAGATACAGATGTCGTAGTCCTAGCCATACGGACAGCAAACTTTCTTCATGGGTGTGATCTCTGGGTCGCATTTGGCCATGGGAAGACCTTCCGCTATGTATCAGCTCATGGCATTGCAACAGTTTTGGGTGCAGAAGCATCACAAGGACTGCTATTTATGCATGCTTTCTCTGGGTGACACTGTGTCTGCATTTTGTGGGATTGGCAAGAAGACGGCATGGGAAGTTTGGAGGACTTCAGATCTATTCAAGTCACTATTTAGGAGAGTATCTGATGCCCCGGCATCTGTGTGACAATGACATGGAAATGCTGGAGAGGTTTGTCGTGTTACTGTACAAACACACATCACCATTGTCAAAGGTTAATGAGGCACGAAAACGGCTTTTCGCTTTTGGCAACAGGCAGCTAGAAAACATTCCTCCGACCAGTGCAGCTCTTCTGCAACACACTATACGTGCTGCGTTCCAGGCAGGTAATCTTTGGGGCCAATCACGCCACGCAAATACAAAAACGCCATCGCCAGCTGACTGGGGTTGGGTCAGAGATGGAGACACTTGGTCACCGCAATGGAGTTTTCTTGCAGACGCATCTAAGGTATGCCGGGAACTCGTGAAATATGCTTGCAAACATAATTGCACTGGCAGATACAAATGCTATAAATCCAACTTACCTTGTACACAGTTGTGCTCATGCGGTGCACAGTGCGTGTGATGTCTGAATCATGATTCAACAATCAACGGCATCATGTATAGCCATGCATACTCTAATAGGATAATTGAACGTATTTATAACGACCATTACTTGGTTCGATATTAAGAAATCAAGTGATTTAAACTATTTCTAGATGCTATATTGCTTTTGTTCTCAAGAGATGGATCTTTTAGATAACACATCTTAAAGAGCCACCGTATTTTGACATCAAACACAGGTGGTCGCTATGGAAGGATTGATATTTACATATTTAGAGTATTGTAGTGAGTAGAGTTATAAAGGTTGACCCATGAAACATCTAATTTGACATTAATCCCATCTCTCTACTCCATCTAGAGCGTGAGTAATGCAAATTTTCTGCTGGGAAGGCGGCCATTTTGAATCCGCTAATTTGAATGGGTTCCCTTGGTAGAATCACGTGGCACCGCATCTAATTATGATCAGGATACCTTAAACCACCTATATGCCAAATTTTATGCTTTCTGCCAGAATAGAACATCTTTTTCACATATCTGCCCTACTACAGCGGTTGTGTATAGTGGAGGAAATAAATTCCCTCATACTCAAAGGAGCAATTCAAATGGCACAAAGTTGCCCGGGCCTCTATTCAACCGTGTTCCTAGTGACGAAAAATCGGTGTTGGCAGGGTTGGAGAAGGGGATGTGGACAGCTTCAATAGATTTGAAGGATGCTTATTTCCACTTTCCAATATCGAAGAGTTTCCGTCGCTTCCTGAGATTCGCATTCCAGGGCAGACAGTGGGAATTCAGGGTGTTACGGCTTCTCGGCTCTTCACCAGGGTGGTTCTTGCGATGACAGCATACCTCCGCAGGAGAAGCATAGCAGTCCACACGTACATAGACGACTGGCTGACAGCACACGATCAGGAAAGTTTATCAGCGAATCTGGAGATAGTTTTGAAAACTCTCACAGACTTGGGCTGGATAATCAACTTTCAAAAATCAGAGCTGACTCCATCCCAGAAGTTTGTTTACCTGGGAATGTTCTTCGATCTGGAGATAAGATATGTTTATCCTACTCAGGAGAGGGTGCAAGTACTCATCTTAGTAATACAGTCAGTGTGCAACAGTCGTCATGTCTTGGCACGGGTTTACCTGAGAATGCTGGGGTTGATGGTTTCTCTGGAACCAGTCATTCCACAGGCGGCCTTACGCAGGCGGCCGATCCAGTTTTTTCTCATGACGCAATGGACCCAGAGTACAGGTTCACTGGACTCAAATGTGTCAGTGTCAGAGCTTTTAATTCACCACCTGCAATGGTGGTTGAAAACAGAGAATCTCTTGGCAGGGGTGATGCTAACCCCTCCCTACCCTCAGTTAATGATTTATACAGATGCATTGATGGAGGGGTGGGGAGGTTGCCTGGAAGAATCCACGATATCAGGGCTTTGGAATCTGGAAAAGTCAAAAGAACATATAAATCTACTGGAATTACGAGCAGTAGTCCTGGGTCTGGAACATTTCTTACAGAAAGTTCAGGGCAAGAGTGTTCTAATACGATAAGACAACTCAACAGTAGTGACTTACATAAACCGCCAGGGCGGAACGAAGTCGCCCAGTCTCTGTATGATGACATGGAAACTGCTTTGCTGGTGCCTGAATCACAGGATTTCCTTGAAAGCAGTTCATATTCCGGGAAGGTTAAATCTGCTAGCAGACTCATTGAGCCGAAGGATGAGTGTTTTGCCTATGGAATGGCAACTAAATTAATGTGTGGCGGCTGTTCAACCACTGGGGGAAACCCAACTTAGATTTATTCGCAATGAAGAAGAATGCGAAGATGACGACGTACGTCTCTCCAATTCCAGATCCGAGCGCTATCGCAATAGATGCGTTAGCTATCAGTTGGTTGGGAATGTATGCATATGCATTCCCGCCAGCAATCCTGATTCCAAAAGTTCTCCAGAAAATCAGGCAGCAGGAATGCCAAGTGCTTCTGATCGCCCCAAATTGGCCACGCCGATCATGGTTCCTCTGCCTCTGATAGACAATATAATCTTCCAGCGCAAGGCCTTGGACAACAACCCGTCAATGTTCCAATTGACTGCGTGGATGTTGTCAAGGAATCAACAGTTAAGGAGGGTTTTTCTGAGCAAGCAGCCATGTTTATGGCAAAAGGCCAGAAGGGGGTCAACCTCCAGAGCATATAATTATAAAATCAACAGATTTGCTGAATGGTGCTCAAAAAGATTTATTAATCCAATGGAAGCATCTATTCAGGTAGTAGCCGATTTCCTCTGTCACCTTTTTGATGCCTATAGCCTCAAGCCTAACTCTATTGCTAGCTACAAGTCAGCTTTAATGTCAGTTATCCCTTGCTTGGCTATTAGGGGAAGTGATGAAGTATGTAATCTAAATACTTTAATCAAAGGCATGGGTAATCTAAGACCAAGGAATCCTCCAGTGATCCCGTCTTGGAGTTTATCGTTAGTACTTCAAGTATTAGCAGATAAACCCTTTGAACCACTAAGCTCCATTGCCATGAAAATGTTGACGCTTAAAACAGTTTTTCTTATTGCTGCAGCTTCAGCCAGACGAAGAAGTGAAATACATGCTTTATCAGCAGAGCCAGACCGTTTTGTGGTGACAGGGGAGGAAGGCCTTAGGCTTCTACTAGAGTTAACTTTATGGCGAAGAACAAGTCTTTAAAATATCCTGGTCAACCTATAGTTTTACCCACTTTGTCTAGGTTTGATCCTAATTCAAAGGCTTGGTGTCCAGTCCGTGCATTAACGTGTTATAAACAGCGTACACAGGAATGGCGGACGGACCCTAGTGCTTTATGGCTATCTTACATTGAACCCCATGGGAGAGCTTCTAAAGATATCATTTTTAGGTGGATTGTGGAATGCATCCAGCATTGCCACGAAGCCGCCATGGGTAAACAAGTTGACATGGCCAAGGCTCACAGTGTCCGTGGCGTAGTGACATCCATGGCTCTGTTTAACGGAGTGCTGGTGGATAACATTATGTCAGTAGCACAATGGCACTGTAAGTCTAGTTTTACAAATCGTTACCTATGTGACACATCAAATCCACTTGCCTTATCGATTTTACATAAACGTTAAATCTGTATATAAATTTGTAAATATTGTACATAAGGCCGTTGACTCACACAGTGCAATTTGGTGGGGGGAATCCCCGTTTTTCCGTACTGTACCCATCATCGCCAGCGGTGATCAAAGGGGAATCTCGTCAAAATAGGTTAGTCCTATATTTGGTGATGGTTATTTTTTGTCACGTTTTTATATTACTTACTAAAATGGTGATGGTTTTGTGTTCTTTGTGGTTCCATCTGAGAGTATACGAAATGAAGCTTTCGTCCAATGTCTTATAGTACTTTAGCACGAGTACATAGAGAGTGTATAGGACATTGAGGTCATCGCTCCCTCTTTAAAAGAGGGGGGGGGGGGGAGCGGATGTGAAACGGTCATTACTCTCAACATTGGTCGTATTATCCGATGTCCAAATCATTTCCTGATTGTGTTTACATACGCAATTTCAGATGTTTGTTGTGCTCCAAAAGCAAAAGCTTGCTCTTCCAGGGACGAGCCGGTCTTCTGACCTTCGCCTCCCTCCCGCCAAATTCTCTTATGAATTCTGGCTATATCATAAAGTATCAGGGTGGTAAGTATACTCTTGATGTGAAATAAATGAAATCACGGATTTCTTTTTTCACGAGAGTTGATACTTTACCACCCTGATACGATCCCGGCCTCTCCGCCCCACAGAGGCTCGGTCTATCGGCGTTTTATGTTGCAATTAGGTCAGCCAATATTTTGGAATAGAATGAGTCAGCCCCGCGCATGTGCGAGTTTGGGCTGCACATCCGCTGGCCTGTCAGTTGTGTAACATGCCCAGTGGGGGGGGGGGGTTCTTTTTAATTCTGAGTATTATTGAAGCTAGGTCGATATTTAGGAGATATCATAAAGTATCAGGGTGGTAAGTATCAACTCTCTCGCGAAAAAGGAAATCCGTGATTTCATTTATTCTCATAGAAACAAAAGCAGATGCTTTTTTGATTCAGTCAGTTTGTTTTTAAAATAGGTCAGTAACAAAAAACCGATTATTCAAGAATAGGGCTCAAAATCTTTGGTGCCTAATATATCAACAAATTTCAGTTGAAGTGTTTACAGAAATACCCCTTGAATTTTATCTGTAGTATATAGACCAAACATTGTTGAATGAAATGTGATGTTTGTGTTTTGTAGTGCTGCCATCGCGGGACCACATTTTCCATGTCAGTTTCCCAGCAGACTGGAAAGCTACAGAACTGTGTCAGCTTTTTGGACCGTATGGTAAAAATATTAACATTTATATTGTATAGATTTCTCCTCGTTAACACTTTAACCCATTTATACTTGAAATGACAAATCTTTTTATGATGAATTGCTGGGAATATAATTTATTCAAAGTCCATGTGATTACCATCTTTGGAGTTCCTGTCAGATCTTGATATGGCACTATGTGTATATTGTTTGTCTGTTAGCTACAATATTGTCATATCCATAGCTGGCAGGGCTGGTGACATTAATCTGTACACAAATGATATAACAATGTCATCAAGCACACCACTGGCAACACTACATATTCTCTCATATGAACCCCAACATCATCAATGCCACTTAGCTATTATTACCACCAAAAAGAGTTCAACTCCTACCACTGATGTACATTTCAACACCAAGAAGCAATTGAGACATCTTGGCTTATAGCAGTACCTTCATGGTTGATCCCAGGCAGTGTAATGATCACCACAAACACTGACACATATAACCTATGTAAACGTTGCTTAGCTTGACATTTGTTTAACCTATTAATGGTCAAACTGGCATTTGCAATGGCTTTGAGGAATGTGCATTTGCAGGTCAAGAGACTATTTTTGAAAATTTGCCAGTTGGATGACTGGCTCGATAAACAGGCCAGTCATTTCAGTGATAAATTTTCAAAAATAGTGTTCTCTTGACCTGCAAATGAATATTCACTTCTAGTTTTCTTGACCATTAAAGGGTTAATGTCTTTAACATATGTCAGACACACACTATGCTATACATATTACGTATTGATTGGTGTATTTAAATTTTGTCAAGAAAATTTAAATTTTGTCATAGATGTCCATTTGCAGACTATGCTATAGACACACTACGCTATAGAGACACACTACACTATAGACACACTAAGCTATAGAGACCCACTGCTATAGACACACTGCTATAGAGACCCACTACACTACAGAGACACACTACACTACAGAGACACACTACGCTATAGAGATACACTATGCTATAGAGACACACTGCTATAGAGACACACTACGCTATAGATACACTATGCTATAGAGACCCACTACGCTATAGAGACTCACTACGTTATAGAGACCCACTACATTATAAAGACCCACTACGCTATAGACCCACTACGCTGTAGACACACACTACGCTATAGACACACTACACTATAGAGACCTACTACGCTATAGAGACCCACTACACCATAGAGACCCACTACGCTATAGAGACTAACTACACTATAGAGACCCACTACGCTATAGAACCACTACGCTATAGGGACACACTACGCTATAGACACACTACACTATAGACACACTAGGCTATAGACCCACTACGCTATAGAGACACACTATGCTATAATGCTACAGAGACATACTATGCTATAGCGACACACTATGCTATAGAGACCCACTATGCTATAAAGACACACTACGCTATTGACCCACTACTCTATAGACACGCTAAGCTATAGACACACTATGCTATAGACCCACTACGCTAGAGACACACTATGCTATAATGCTATAGAGACACACTACGATATAGAGACCCACTATGCTATAGAGACACACTACGCTATAGACATACTATGCTATAGAGACACACTATGTTATAGAGACACACTATGCTATAGAGACCCACTATGCTATAAAGACACACTATGCTATAAAGACACACTACGCTATTGACACGCTACTCTATAGACACACTACGCTATAGACCCACTACGCTATAGACACACACTACGCTATAGACCCACTACGCTATAGACCCACTACGCTATAGACACACTACGCTATAGAGACACACTATGCTATAGAGACACACTACGTTATAGACACACTATGCTATAGACATACACTGCGCTATAGACTAGGGCTGCGCGATATACCGATATATTTAAAACCGATATCCTGCACTGACGGTTTCCTAACCGATTATAAAAAATAAATATCGAAAAACCGAATATGAACATATTTTCAGTTTTTCGTATCAGGATTGTTAAAAATAAAAGATACTAACGAGCATGAAAATCGTAATGAATAATAATGGCCATACTTTCCATTAAGCTATGTTCGGGGCAACTAATAATTGAATGTGGCCTCAATTGCGCATATTGTGTAACTCCATGTAACTCGCTGTGCGCCGAGTGAAATCAAGCAGCGAATTAATTAAATAAATATCCACTCGTCTTTTCTCTGGTAGTCTTAGATAAATTTGCAACATAAAACAATACTAATGTGGGAATTTGTCATTAAAATTTGTATCGGGGAAAACATTTCTAAACAACGGCATCCATTTTATTTACGTCACCGGCTAATTAACATAATGCAAAGTCGTCCCAACACTAAATCGCCCGAATGCATCAAAATCTCGCCAATAAATATAATGCTGAATACGTTTTGCTGATTAGGATATAATTTTAAATAAAATTATTACTCAAACCGTTTTTAAAACGTTATCTTCTATACACAATATCATATTAACTTATGAAATTCGCGATCGCAATATTACAGTTAATATTTTCTTCAAGGCATGATTTCGTCCTCGGGCCGAATTGGAAATGAAAGAAGAAAGGGAGATAATTACATCATAATTAATTACAATCGCGTGATTTACGTCTTTTCGCAACCTGTTTTGCTGATTTATGATTAATTTTGACAAAATAAACGATGTTATTTAACTGTGCGTAATATTTAGGCGGTCTAATTAATAATTTCACTCCCGCGATGATGGATATTATAATGTATATTAAGCTTTAAAGGCGTAAAACGTTACGAATGTATCAGGGCGTGAAAATACGTTCTGTTTTCGTGCTAATTTTTATCATTTAAATTTTTTGTTTCATGTCCATAAAACCGATATTCGGTTAAAACCGATATGAAAAGTCATATCGAAACCGATATGGCTGTAAGCCAAACCGCGCAGCCCTACTATAGACCCACTACACTATAGAGACACTACGCTACAGAGACACACTATGCTATAATGCTATAGAGACACACTACGCTGTAGACACACTATGCTATAGAGACCCACTATGCTACAGACACATTATGCTATAGAGACACACTATACTATAGACACACTACGCTATAGACACACTACGCTAAAGAGGTACACTATGCTATAATGTTATAGAGACACACTACACTATAGACACACTATGCTAGAGAGACCCATGCTATTGAAAATTTCAATTTTCTCATAGAATACAAAGATTATTTGAAAATTTATCACTAGAATGACTGGTGCGGTCATCGAGCCAGTCATTCTGGTGATAAATTTTCAAAAATAGTATTCTTTTAGTCTGCAAATGAACATTTCTCAAAAGCTGTTTTTGACCGATTTTGAATGTTAGTGTTACAGGGAAACACCAGACCCCCTATACTAATTTGTATAAAATGAATCTACAGACTGTAACGTTAAAAAAAATATAGTTGTATGCTCTGTGCTCAAATTAGAAACATATACCTTCCTTATTTGAATGTGATACATTAGTTAAATTTCTATTCCCGGATGAGGCATATGACGTCATAAGTTGAACATTTTTCTCGCTGTCATCCAACGCTATCGCAATAAAATTGCGAATTGCATTTTATAAGGGGGTTCTCATCAGCAGTGTTAGGAATATTTAAACTGTATTTGCGGAAATGTTGAAGAATATATAATAACAGTCCGTTGTCTGATTTCTCTGATGGTGCCGATTTTGACATCAAAGTTTGATCTTGGGATAAATGCGATAGTATAGGCATATCAACATAATTGCCACTTTTGAATCAACACACTCCCTGGCGCTACGACAGATAATGCTGTTAAAGTTCCATCTATTAATATGAGAGTTTAAATCGTTCTTACATACATCCAGTCCATCTTTAAGTACTTATGTTTTCATACTCGCCTCAAAACTTCCTGAGATATTGTAATATTCATGTAATTGGCAGGTATCTTCATAGATAATGGCCATCTTAAGGTTCGGCAACTAATGTATGAAAATAACAAATATATTCCATAAATTTGCTGTAGTGTGATAAACGTCTTAGTCTCTTCGATCTGTACATATATAAATGATGTCGATAGCATTATCACCGGTAGAGGTATCACCATCCAAATGCATGCACTCCTGTCTTCAGAGTGCCGTTATAATGGTACCTGTCAGGTGGGATTCAACTTGACGTCATAGGTTTAATTAACTGGCAGAAAATTATAGTAGCATAGCTTTTAAACATCATTTTAATCATATTTAGATATAAATGTTGCAGGAAAGTTTTCACAGTAGCTTAAATATGGGCTCTACAATAGAACTGCGTGTTTTATACAAACGATGGCGACCATTCTTGTGTTCCCCTTTAAGACAAGTGATCACATTCCTAATATGATCTCTGTCCTAGGTAATATAAAGATAGTATGGGTGGATGATACCTCTGCCTATGTCAGCTTGTACAGGAAGGATCAAGCAGAATTTGGTGAGTTTCAATTGTTATATATATCTGAAGAGGGATGCAGAATATAACCCATTATCACATTGGATGTTTAGCATGACTGTTAATTATGTAATGGCAAAGACTCAATCTCTGATGGTAATGGAGAGATCAAATCTGTCACTCAAGTATCTGACGACAGATGTCATTATCAAAATACATCACATGTTAGCCTACATCATAATCAAAATATTGGGAAATGAACAGGCTTGCAAAAAAGGCCGCAAATAAAGAACAGGATGAAAATCGCATTGACTTTGTGAAGAGTTGAAGCAAATTATTACGGTAAAACAGTCCAGTAGAAGTTGAGAGTCAGACCACATCAATAACTTGACAAGGACAGGACAGGTTACCATCTTTAGACTGCGAACAGGCCATAGTAGGATTAATTCTCACCTCTACAGAATTAAGATCTCGAGTATGCCAGTATGTAAATGTGGTCAGGCAGAGGAAAGAAGGGAACATTTTCTACAGTACTGCTACCTTTATGCACAACTCCGAGAAACCATCTGGCCAACACAAATACCCTTGGCTGGCAATCTTAATGGAAACAGGGAGAACCTAGTAAAAGCTCAAATTTGTTTCTGGATTGGGCAGAATTATCTAGCTTATTTTCATGATGGGAGTGAATGCAAAGAAGATAATCAAAATGATGTAAGTCTGTCACGAAGTCGAAAAAGTCTGTAAAGAAAGTGTATTTATGAATTATATATCTTTGCCGAATTTATAATTTAGTTGTAACTGCCAGCCATCAATCAAAATATTCAAGAGTTTACCTAGTATATAGTTATCTGGGAATTTAGATTCTGGAGATTCAGACTTTACATGTATTCCAGCAAGTGTAAAAAAGAATCTAAGCTAGAAATGGATGGGGCATGGCTAGAAATGGGTGGGGCATGGCTAGAAATGCATCCCTCTATTGGATAATGTAAGTTCATGATTTTACGTTTCATTTCTTTAGCATGTACACATCTTTCTTGGCACATGATAACAAAGTAATTATTGAGAGAACAGCTCTGCTAGTTCAGAAAGCTGCCAGGGAATGCAGACCTCAACTCTCAGGCATTCAGCACTAGACTCATGTATTTGTTTTCCAACTCTCACACAGCTATTTGTAGATCTTGCATAATTGGGAATTTCTATAGAAAAATTTTAATCTGCTATAAAATACATTAAAAAGTGTAAATCTTTACCAAAATATGCAAACGACCATGATTACAACTTTGCAGCAAGGGTAGGATGCAAGTCTGGCATGATTGATGCCAAATGGGACAACTGGGAATGGATCCAACATGTCCAAGAGTCAGGGCTATATAAAGCAAGAAGTGAGCTTCAGGCACTACCATTCTTGATTTTATTGTCACTAAGATCAGCATCCTGTGTTTACCCAACAAACAAGTTAGACTAGAGTCATTTAGTTTCAAAATTTTAAAGTTAGCGTATGCCAGCATTCAGATATGACCAAGAAACCTTTGTGAAATTGTTTCTCATACCATCTAATTTCTTTTCAATTCCATGGGAGGACCACAATCACTCTTCCGATTTTAAGTCCAGACATCTGGAAAGGGAACTATGAAAGCTGACGACAATACATGATGATGTGTTAAAAATTTGTCGAGAGTTATAGCTGTGTGATTCGCCACAAGTGCATACGTGTGTGTTGGCATGCATGCATTTAGTATCAGCCTGTCCAGACAACCATGTGTGTGATTGCAGAGTTTCGTGCGTTAGTTTTATTACTGCTCATAAAATATTAATGAGACTTGGTGCGTACGTTCATTATGGGATAGTTCACTCTGGTATTCTATCTGTCTTTTATGATGAAAACATGCAACACCAATTTCTAATTTAGAACTCCACATTGACTTTAGTGAACAGGAAAAAGGTAATGTGTACTTTGAAAAGTAACTTTTAGTTGTCTCGCCTGCAAAACATAAGTGACCCATAGTTATTATTAGCTCACCTGGCCTGAAGCTTTGGCGTGGTGATCGTCCTTCAACATTTACTTTAAAACACTACTCCTCATTAACCACTTGCCCGATTTCAACCAAATTTGGCTGGAAGTACCCTATGGTTGTAGGCTCCAGAATCAATTTTTTGGGCGAAAATCTTGATTTTATGAAAAATGTACTGGAAATTGTCAAATTGCTTCTTCTCCTTACCATCTTTACTGGTTTTAACCAAATTAGGGTGAAAGGTTCCTATGGCCATAGGCTCCAGAACAAAATTTGGCTGATAGGACCCAATGGTCGTAGGCTCCAGAATGTCCATTCAGAATTTTGATTCATCAATATTTTGGGTCACAATCTTAGATTTTATGAAAACTGTAATGGAAATTGTCACAATGCTTCTTACAATTCTGAACAATTTCAACCAAATTTTTCTGAAAGGACCCTATGGTTGTAGTGTCCAGAACCTCAATGCGGAATTTTGATTCGTCAATTTTTTGGGTGAAAATCTTGATTTTATGAAAAATGTACTGGAAATTGTCAAATTGCTTCTTCTTACCATCTTGACTGGTTTTAACCAAATTTTGGTGAAAGGTTCCTATTGCCATAGGCTCCAGAACAAAATTTGGCTGATAGGACCCAATGGTCGTAGGCTCCAGAACTTCCATTCAGAATTTTGATTCGTCAATTTTTTGGGTCAAAATCTTAGGTTTTATGACAAATGTACCGGAAATTGTCAAATTGCTTCTCCTTACCATTCAGAGCGATTTCAACCAAATTTGGCTGAAAGGACCCAATGGTTGTAGGTTCCAGAACGTCCATTCAGAATTTTGATTCATCAATTTTTTGGGTGAAAAACCTAGATTTTCTGAAAAATGTACCGGAAATTATCAAAATGCTTCTCACAATTCTGAGCGATTTCAACCAAATTTGTCTGAAATGACCCAATGGTTGTAGGTTCCAGAACTTCCATTCGGAATTTTGATTCATCAACTTTTTGGGTGAAAATTTTGAGATTTTTATGAAAAATGTACTGGAAATTGTAAAATTGCTTCTCCGTACCATTCTGATCCATTCAGAATTTTGATTGAGCTATTTTTTTTTGGGTGAAAATCTTAGATTTTATGACAAATTTACTGGAAATTTTCAAATTACTTCTTCTGCTTGTCAACTTAACTGAAGTTTTCAGAAAATCCAAGGTGGCCACCGGAAATATTGACCAATCAGAATTCTCATTGGAAGTGTTGAAGCCTCTCAGCATAGAATTAATCCATCCAAATTTTGTTGCGGTCAGCCCCTTTATATTGGAGTAATTGGGTTTTAAATGATTTCCCACCATTTTTCAGAAAATTCAAGATGACCACGGAAAAAATAGAGCAATCAAAATCACATATACAAGTTTTGAAGCATATCACTCTAGGGGTCCTCTCAAACGAGTTTGCCTAAAATCGGCTAAGTGGTTACTGAGGAGTAGGCTTTTAACTGATTTCCATAAATTTTCAGAAAATCAGATGGCCACTGGAAATATTGACCAATCAGAATTCTCATTAGAAGTATTGACGCCTCCCACCATAGAATTACTCCACCCAAGTTTCGTTGAAATCTGCCCATTTGTATTGGAGGAATATCTTATTAGATTTCCAGAACATTTTCAAACAAGCGGCCCAAGGGTCTGTGCCGCTCACCTTGACCATTAGCATTTAAATAGACATGATGGCTAATTTTCGGAAAATCCAAGATAGCCACCAAAGAAATTGACGAATCAGAATACTCATTCGATTTCTTGAAGCCTGTCATTATAGGGTCATTCCACCCAAATGTGTTTGATATCAAGCCATAGTAGTGGTAGCGATTTAAAGGCTTCCAGGGTATGAAATAACGGTCGGACATCGGTCATGTCCGATCAAATCTGGATGGGTAAAAATATTTTACTGAACATGAATTTTGTGGAAAATTTGCAAATTTTGGAAAAAGAGAACAAGTGAACAATGTTGGTATCGCACTCAAATACGATAGATCGATCGAGCGCGCGTTTGTGTGTCATTTGCACATTTCTAAGTGAAAACGATATTCACCTTGGTTACCAGTATTCGTGATCTGTCAAAACGCGTCATACCGGCAAATTCATCCTAGAGGGTGGGTCTTACAATAGCTAATTGTCCCGGGAATAGTGTAAACCTTTTATACCGGCGAATTTTCTGATTTCTAATGAGGGATATAGACCGTGAGTGACTTGAAAATTAAGTCATACGGCGAATAAATGACAGATAAAATTGCATAGAACATCTCATAAATGATACCACCCAAAATCTTGTCATTTCGCTAGTTTGAAAATGATCGAGTCGATGCAAAATTAGCAATGGCGGATCTACAAAATCGGCCACTGCGCACGAGTTAGTGATGTGTTCTTACACACCTTCTGTCATGAGAAGAGAATTTGGTCTCGCGATTTCATTGGTTGTTGGATATAATTATATCTAGAAAATCCAATGACATTACGTGAGAGATTTTCACAGAAGTTTGAGACGCGTTCGTTCACGCCTTCGATACTGAAGAAGCTAATTCTTCTTCGCGATTTCCTTGGTAGCTGTATATAGAAAACCAATGAAATAGCGGGTGAGTTTTCTCACAATAGAAGTGAAGAAAGCAAGTTCATAAATAATCGCACTGTAGAAGACACTTGACAACACGCGCGTTACCATTATATTCGCGTTCTACAATTAACCATTTAATGGTCAAATTTGCCTAAAAATTTTAATTAAAAATAGTTAATGGCCATTTGCAGGTCAAGAGATTATTTTTGAAAATTTACCACGGGAATGACTCTCAGTTACTGAATAAGCCATTTCAATGGAAAATTTCAAAAATAATCTCGACCTGCAAGTGAACATTTATCAGGAAAACTATCACATGCCTTCTTTGACAAATGTGTTCTAAAGGGAAAATTTTTTTACATTTAATTGTACATGACTGTGACAGCAGTTGATGTGTTGCTAAAATGGCATCTGAGCGAAAAGTGCCCAAAGGGGCAACCCTTTCTAAATGGAGGACCGAGTATAAGTGGTTACGTCCTCATTTTCTGGGTCCTACAGTTGAGTATGAAATTGTTCTATCTTTATGCATTTTCTCCTGAAAATGTCTTAGTCTATTTGACTTTTTCAGGACAAAATGGGTAAAAATAGAACAATTTCACATCCAACCAAAAACCTATATTTTTCTCCAGAAATGCAGGAGATGGCCTCTGAGAGCATCTAGATTTAAAAAAATTTTCGGGGGAGGACCCCCGGACCCCCCGTCAGGTTAGTCAACTTCCGCTTTTTTGTCAGATCAAATTGACTCTCCTTATTTCAGACCCTGGGCTTCTGAAAATTTTGTGGAAAGTCCAAGGTGGCTGCCGAAAAAAATAACCCTATCAAAACACTTATTAAAAGTCTTTAAGCTGATCACCATTGGATCATCCTATCCAGGTTTCGCTGAAATTTGGCCATTGATTGGCATTGTAGAGTATTTCTGGAAAATCCAAAATGGCTGCCAGAAAAAAATTGACCAATCAAAATTCTGTATATACATTCTGAAGCCTACCCACCTAGGATCCTTCCAACAGATTTCACACAACTTTTGGAAAAGCCAAGATGGCCGACGAGAAAATTGAGCAATAAAAATTCTGTGTAATCTTTCTGAAGCTTGCTACCATAGGGTTCTCCCATCCAAGTCTGGTTGAAATGGCCCAAGCAGTTAATGAAGAGTAGCGTTTTAATCGATTTCAAGTAAATTTTTCATAAAATTCAAGATTTTCACACAAAAATTAACCAATTAAAATTCTGTATACAATTTCTGAAACATACACCCATAGGGTCCTTCTAGCCAAACATGATTGAAATCTACCAAGCGGCCATCATTAGTAGCATGCGGAGATGTTTTGAAACTTTCGGGTAACTTCTTTTGATAAAGCCTAAGATTTTCACTAAAAAATTTGACCAATCAAGTCTGAATGGAACCACTTCAAGAGTATACTTACCTCCCTAATACTCTTTGATATTGCTAAATATCGGCTTTCACTTAATAAAACACTCAGATTAAAAAAGAAAGGTGCCCCTACTGGGCAGGTAGTCAGAAGTCAGTCAGGCGGATGCCAGCCCCACCACCGCGCATGCGCCGACTAGTACTTCCTCTTTGCTAATTTATTGGCAAAGGGTTCACACATGCTTTCATGCTTAAAGCTTTTCTGAGCTATTTAAGTCGTTAAATCATATATTAGGAGTGTTATACAACCTGTGGGATATGGCAGAGCGTATTAATTCGCCGGAGGAGCGCCAAGGACCTAGCCATCAGGTGACTTCTAGTATATTTTAGCGAGTTTATCCCGTTGTAATGTGTTTCCGGGACTCGCGTTTATCATGATAAGCGCCTAAAATAACTAGTTTATTTCAAAATGGCGCTATGAAATGCTAATCTCTCTGTGTTTATGTCCACAGGTATCTACCTATGATTGTTTAGGACATCACATCATCAGAGAGTTTGTTTTTCTCTCCACCAAGGTTCCATTTCCAACTAACATTGTTAGGTTATCTAACCAAAAACCTTTTCCCAGTGAGTTGGAGGCCTCGGATGAAGGTCTTCTCACTTTGCTATCTTGGTCCACTTCCTTCCCCTTTAAGGTGGATAGAGTTTAGAGGTCATAATGTTGGTGGAGCGTCCGGTACATCAGATCAGATGGTTTGTCTATGCTAAAGACTCTAGTTAGAGGCATTTCAATTATATTTGACAATATTTATAAAAATCTTACTGCCATTTATCATTGTTTATCTGATGTTTGTAGTCTGTATAACCTATCCTGTCTAGTTAGGATGTTCTGGATATGATTACAATTCATCCTTACACCTGCAGGTTTTGTTTCGGATCGATTTAACTTCTTATTTTTGAAGTTATGATGTCATAATCAGCCTTGCGCCTTACTATCAGTTAAAAGTTTTGTCCAACGCTGATTTATTATTATTATTAGCTTGGGTCTTTATGGCCCCTTCCTCCTTGTTTATTTCGTGTTGAGTTCTAATTCAATATCTGTAATACTCATTGTCTTCGTCCTCTGCTGTGTTCCAGAGGCCTGGTTGTCCTTCATGTGGAAGGTTTATCCTGGATAAATTCTTCCCCCATTTTATGCTCCCAGTGCAGCCCATGTGGCCCATTGCTTAAATGTGAGATCTGTAAAAAGTGGGTGGGGGGGGGGGGGAGGGCTAATGTCTGAATTTTTATCATTGCAGGCCAGGGAGAAGGCTCCAGAGGAGAGGAAAATTAAGAAAGAGGCATCTGGTAAGAAGGGTAAGAGGAAGGCCTCGTCCGCTATGGATATGGAAGCCTTCCGTATTGAGATGATGGGAGAGATGAAGAGGACAATTAAAGATTTGGTCCCAGAGTTGCTTCGTGGCATGCTTCCTGGTCTAAATCTTTCGTTGTCCTCTTCATCTGCTCCGGAGCAGATAATCCCCGCCTCTAAATCGGTACTATTAAGGGACCTATCAGTTTTCGACCATGATTCAGAGGTGACCCTAATAGAGGGTGAAATCCATGGTAAGAACACTGGCAGCAGGCTTGCCGCGCCGGTTGTTCGTGGTCAAGTGTCGCTGGAACCTGCCTGCTTATCAGGCCAGGATTATCCGCACCCTGCAGGTACCAGTTCCTCCTATGGTAGCTCTCTTGGCCAGTCCGGGTTAGCATTCTTCGCTGACCTGGAGCTAATATTTCTTGCCAGGAAGAAGAGTATTATCTGCTGGGTTTTCCTTCTGGCGCCGTGGCCATGGACATTGACGTACGTGCACCCCTCGCGGGGAACACGGGCGACATTGTCCATGGTACTACTCACGCAGGAGTAGCGTTCACGGCGCAGAAGGTAGCCCGGGCTGGATCTGATGGCCAGTTTGGCTTGCTGATGGTGTAGCAGGTGCTGGCCAGGGCCGTGGTGTGGTGAAATTTTCCCCACACAATACCACGGCACCTGCTCCTGGTCAAGCCAGTCAGTTTGGCATGCCTGTTCTTTCAGGCCCGCATGCTTTCTCTGGCTTGCCAGGCGTATCAGTTCCTCCAGCCACATACAAACCTGTGATTGCTCAGGAGGATGACGAAGGCCCTCGTCTTGTAGAGCATTCGCAGGCGGCCACGGAGGAAGACTGGTCTGACGCTTGCCAGTGGCTAATCAACGTCAGACCAGATCTTGCCGTGGTTCAGTCGGCCAGTCAATGGGACCAGCGCCCGTGGCTGGCAGGAAAACCGACTGTTACCGCTATGCCATCTTTGCCGTTAGCGGATCATATTGTTGATATGTTCACTGCGGCAGAGACGTTCATTAAGGCACATGGACATTTAGCGAAGCCCCCCCCCCCCCCGCGAAATGGCAAAGCGGTGCCGTATTACAGCTGATCAATATCAGCTTTACTGTGTAGTACCGAAGCCAAGCACGGATGACCGTGCTGCGCTGGGTGAAGATACGCGGCCATGTTCCCGGTCTGACAGGGGAGCACCGTGTTCGAACATTTTGCATTCGGCTAACACCGCGTTACGTGATGCGGAAGAGAGTTCGAGAGCATCTATTTCAGCGCTTTTGCATGTCTCACAGTCGTTACAAGGGGTAGTAACGGCATCCGCATTACGTCAGCCTAGTCTGGTGACTGTCCAAAGAGCCATCCAACATGGAATTAACTTGGCTTTGGACTGTTTAACCCGGTCTGTAACCAGGAGTGTCCGGGTGAGGCGCACGTTTGCTTTTGATAACTTGTGCCCATCCCAGGATTTGTATAATAGGCTGCTGCGTACTCCTATGACAGGTCCTGGTCTCTTTGGAGGTGAGGGATGTAAGCATCTCCAGGAGACGGTTACCCTGGTCAATAACCAGAGGGCATTACGTGAGCAATTTGAAGTGCTCCGTAGAGAGCGTGTTCGTGCGGCTCCCCCTGCATATCATACCCTGCAGGCTCGAGGTGGCAGTGGCCAGGTCAGAGGCCAGCCACCAGCGCAGCGTCGGCCACGGCCGCGTGCGCTTCGGCCAGCAGCGAGGTGGGTGCAGACTCCTCCGGCGCAGCCAGCCAGGCAGCCGCCTGCGCACCGAGGTGCGGGCCGTGATGCGCGAGGATCTGGTCGTGGTAATCGTACCTGACAGGGTGATTACCACAGTAAGAGCTACCCCAGTGCATCTGCACCAGGAGACAGTGCCACTCTTGCGCTCCTTATGTCCGTCTCTCTCCCTAGGTGGACCAGTGGGAGGCCGATTGGCCAACCACATGCAAGAGTGGGACCGGTTGACTCAGGACCGTTTAGTCTTGCGATGGCTTTCAGTCGGGTATCATCCCGACTGGATAACAGGCCCACCATCACGACTGTCTCCGGTGCCGGTCTGGACTCAAATTCCAAGAGATCCAGATCAGCGGTTGTGTATAGAGGAAATAAATTCCCTCATACTCAAGGAAGCAATTCAACCGGCACAAAATTGCCCGGGCTTCTATTCATCCATGTTCTTGGTAACGAAAAGCACCGGAGGGTGGAGACCAATTCTCAACCTCAAGCCATTGAACAAGTTCATAGACACACCCAGTTTCAAAATGGAAACTGTGAGATCGGTGTTGGCAGGGGTGGAGAGGGGAGTGTGGACAGCTTCAATAGATTTGAGGGATGCTTTTTTCCACATTCCAATAGCAAGAGTATCCGTCGCTTCCTGAGATTTGCATTCCAGGGCAGACAGTGGGAATTCAGGGTGTTACCCTTCGGAATTTCTACGGCTCCTCGGGTCTTCACCAGGGTGGTTCTTGCGATAACAGCATACCTCCGCAGGAGAAGCATAGCAGTCCACACGTACATAGACGACTGGCTGTTAAAAGCGCACAACCAGGAAAGTTTATCAGCAAATCTGGAGATAGTTTTGAAAACTCTCACAGATTTAGGCTGGATAATAAATTTTCAAAAATCCGAGCTGACTCCATCCCAGAAGTTTGTTTACCTGGGAATGTTCTTCGATCTGGAGAGGGTACAGATACTCATCTCAGTAATACAGTCAGTGTGCTAGTCATCATGTCCTGGCACGGGTTTTTCTGAGAATGCTGGGATTGATGGTTTCTCTGGAACCAGTCATTCCTCAGGCGGCCTTACGCAGCCGGCCGATCCAGTTATTTCTCATGACACAATGGACCTAGAGTACAGGTTCACTGGACTCAAGCGTGTCAGTGTTGGAGCCTCTAATTCATCACCTTCAATGGTGGTTAAAGACAGAATCTCCTGGCGGGGGTAATGTTAACCCCTCTTCACCCTCAGTTAATGATGTATACAGATGCATCGATGGAGGGGTGGGGAGCTTGCCTGGAAGAATCCACGATATCAGGGCTTTGGAATCTGGAACAGTCAAAGGAACATATCAATCTCCTGGAATTACGAGCAGTAGTACTGGGCCTGGAACATTTCGTACAGAAAGTTCAGGGCAAGAGTGTTCTAATTCGATCAGACAACTCAACAGTAGTGACGTACATAAACCGCTAGGGCGGAACGAAGTTGCCCAGTCTCTGTATGATGACTTGGAAACTGCTTTGTTGGTGCCTGGATCACAGGGTTACCTTGAAAGCAGTTCATATTCCGGGAAGGTTAAGTCTGCTAGCAGACTCATTGAGCCGAAGGATGAGTGTTTTACCTACGGAATGGCAACTAAATCAATGTGTGGCCGGATCGTCTGTTCAACCACTGGGGAAAACCCAACATAGATTTATTCGCAACGAAGAGGAATGCGAAGATGACGATTCCGATTCCAGGTCCGAGCGCTATCGCAATAGATGCGTTAGCTATCAGTTGGGCGGGAATGTATGCATACGCATTCCCTCCAGCAATCCTGATGCCAAAGATTCTTCAGAAAATCAGACAAGAGGAGTGCCAACTGCTTCTGATCGCCCCAAATTGGCCACGCTGATCATGGTATATGGATCTGCTGGACCTTCTGGTCTGCAATCCGGTTCCTCTGCCTCTGATGGACAATATTATCTTCCAGGGCAAGAACCTTCACAACAATCCGTCAATGTTCCAATTGACTGCATGGATGTTGTCACGGAATCTAGAATTAAGGATAGCCTTTCTGAGCAAGCAGCCATGTTCATGGCAAAAGCCAGGAGGGGGTCAACCTCCAGAGCATATAATTATAAAATCAACAGATTTGCAGAATGGTGCTCAAAAAGATGTATTAATCCAATGGATTCATCTATTCAGGTAGTAGCCGATTTCCTCTGTCACCTGTATGATGCCTATAGCCTCAAGCCTAACTCTATTGCTGGCTATAAGTCAGCTTTAATGACAGTTATCCCTTGCTTGGCTAATAGGGGAAGTGATGAAGTAAATACATTAAATACTTTAATCAACGGCATGGGCAATCTAAGACCAAGGAATCCCCCAGTGATTCCGTCTTGGAGTTTATCACTAGTGCTTCAGGTGCTAGCTGATAGGCCATTTGAACCACTAAGCTGCATTTCTATGAAAATGGTGACGCTTAAAACTATTTTTAATTGCTGCGGCCTCGGCTAGGCGTAGAAGTGAGATTCATGCTTTGTCAGCTGAGGCAGACCATTTTGTGGTTACTGGGGAAGGCCTTAGGCTTCTACCCAGGATAAATTTCATGGCGAAACACCAGTCTTTGAAATATCCGGATCAACCTATAATTTTACCAGCTTTGACTAGGTTTGATCCTAATTCAAAACTATGGTGTCCAGTCCGAGCATTAATCCGGTACAAACAACGTACTCAGGATTGGCGGACGGACCCAACAGCGTTATGGTTGTCATATATTGAACCCCATGGCAGTGCGTCAAAGGACACCATTTCCAGGTGGATTGTAGAGTGTATTCAATTTTGCCATAAATCTGCCACAGGTAAACAAGTTGACATGGCCAAGGCTCACAGTGTCCGGGGCATAGTGACTTCCACTGCCCTATTTAATGGGGTTCCTGTGGATGACATTATGTCAGTAGCTCAGTGGCACTGTGAGTCAAGTTTTACCGACCATTATCTCCGTGACACCTCGAATCCTCTCGCCTTATCGATTTTGAAAAGCTAATCTAGGTGTACATATTTTGATGAGGTATCCTCATTTTTTATATATTTCACATTTAATCAGTGGAAACATCTACTTTATGGGCTGCATCAGTCTTTACCAATGGTGAGATGATGACAGCACCAATCTTCCACAAGGTTAGTCTTGTGTGTGTTTGTCCATGGTTTTTTCTAATGTCACGTGACCCTTCGTTATTAATATGATGATGGTACGTGTTTTTTGTGGTTCATTATTGAGAGTATACGAAAATGAAGCGTTTTCGTTTTATGTCCCATAGTACATGGCACTTGTACGTAGAGAGCGTATGGGGACATTGAGGTCATTCAGTCTTCCTCCCGAGGGGGGGGGGGGGGAGCGCATATGAGTTTGGTCATCTCTCAGCCATCGGTTTGTGTTAGCCGATGTTTTCTATCTATTCCTGATTGTGTTTCCACACAATTTCAGAAGTTTAAGTGCCTTAATCGCAGAAAAGCGCATAGGGAAGAGCTGGTCTTTTGACCTCGCCCTCCCTCCCGCCGAATTCTCGCAATATCAAAGAGTATTAGGGAGGCAAGTATACTCGAAGTGAAATAAACGAAATTACGGATTTATTTTTTCACGAGAGTTGATACTTACCTCCCTAATACGGACCCAGCCTCTGAGCCCCACAGAGGCTCAGTCTTCAGGCTCTTGTAAGTTGCATGGTGTCAGCCAATAAATTAGTCAGAGGAAGTACTAGTCGGCGCATGCGCGGTGGTGGGGCTGGCATCCGCCTGACTGACATCTGACTACCTGCCCAGTAGGGGCACCTTTCTTTTTTAATCTGAGTGTTTTATTAAGGGAAAGCCGATATTTAGCAATATCAAAGAGTATTAGGGAGGTAAGTATCAACTCTCTCGTGAAAAAAGAAATCCGTGATTTCAATTATTTCATCACAGAAATTGACCAATCAAAAATCTGAATAGATCAGATTTTCTACACCCTACCACTTTATGACCCTTCAAGGAAAATTTACTTGAAATCCGTCAAGAAGCTAAGGGTGAGATACATTTTGACACTTTCGGGTGAACTTTCTACAAAATCTATAACCCAAAGAATTGACCAATCAAAAATTTGAATAGAAGATCTACAATCTACGTCCACAGAATGCTTTAAGCCAAATTTGGTTGAAATCTCTCAAGAAGCTGTAAGGAGATCCATTTTGACAATTTCTGGTAAATTTTTATAAAGTTTTTTACCCCAAAAAATTGATCAATCAAAAATTTTAATAGAAATTGTAGAGCCTACTTCCATAGGATCCTTCAAACCAAATGTGGCTGAAATGGAGGAGATGCATTTTTACTTTCCAGTAAATTTTTATAAAATCTAAGATGTTTTACCCAAAATCAAAAATCTTAAGATGTTCTAGAGCCTACCTCCATAGAATACTTCTACCCAAATTTGATTAAGATCTGACAAGCGGTTTAGAAGGAGCTACATTTTAAGGCAAAAGTTAACAGATTGACGATGGCCAGTCACCATGGCATAAGCTCACTTGCCCATTCTGGCCAGGTGAGCTAAAAATGCAAGATGGACATCGGCCGGCCACCATGGCATAAGCTCACTTTGCCCGAAGAGCAAGGTGAGCTAAAAATGTGATCCATCGGAGTTATCCCTTGATTTCTTGAAAAGTCTTTAAATATTTGGTCTCCATTGGACAACTTCAGTTACCTTGAATGGATTCAGTTAAAATTTCGGAAATATATTCCTCCGCACGAGACCTTGACTGGGATTGCATTTGGCAGAGATGTGTCTGTAATTACCAGAGTAATACCAATTGATTTCTTGAAAAACAAACAATATTTGGATTAAATACCTCTGGTCGGGGGACGTGTGACCAGAACTGCTCTTTTATTTCCTATTGCTTTAGTATGGGAGCTTTTGGTGTGAAAAACATCAAAGATGGAAACCAAACTTTATCCGAGGGGTTCGAAAATGGCAAATTTGAAATCAGAATACCCAAAAATCTATATAAAACCAATTTCGACTACAAAATCCATCAAACCAAAAGATCCAATACGGCCGCCAAACACGCTACATTTTGATTGGCCCACTACAGCCATTTTTTTTGCGTATCAACTTCCCTTGAACAAACTTTAATGTCCCTTAGTCCCTAATGAAATCTCAGATATCAGCCTGATCCATTCAGCGGTTCTGCAGAAGTTATTCTCACGAAAACTATGTTATCCAACATGGCCGCCAACCATTTGGCCAATGATAGTGGTCTTTGGAAAACCGTTTTTTTAACAGTAACGGTGTGTGTTTAGCTAAACTTCACTGTTTATATCTCAAGTTTGCTTACTCATACTGGAGCCAAAGTTGCACACATGCTTCTTTATAACGAGTGGGAATGACACAGGACACCTTGGAGGCAAAATGTCAAATGTCACTGTGTCCTTACTAAAAACTAGTTTGATCAAAACTAACATTTTGCGCTTAGTTCAACTTAGCGGTATATATCTCCTGTTTGGTTAAGCATTCATGGCCCACATCCTTCCTTATAATGACATGGCTTGACACAATCACCTTGGCATCAGAAGGTCAAGGTCAGTGTGATAATGACAAGACTCAATGGTTTTCTCAACAATAACATTTTGCTTTTACTTCAACTTAGCGGTTCATATCTCATGTTGTGTTAAAGGAAAGGACCAGGGTACTAACAAATGCTCTTGAATGAATAGATTTAGATAATAATCAACCTATAGCCACAAGTAAGAAACAGAAATAAATTGGATTAATTTGAAAAATGCGAATAAATACCCTTTATGTCACTCTGATGGGACTAAATTAGTGACACAGCTGATGCTGTGCGCTCTGGTGTATGCCGAGCAAACTAAATAATACCTGCTACAGCAGGTCACATAATCTGTTATATTCGCTCGAAATATTCAGTAGGAATCATGCTCCTTGGAAACCAGCAGTGTATTTTGAAATCATTTTGACCGAAACTTGTTTCTTCCACCAGAAACAGTGACTTTCAAGTCTAATGTTTTCAAAACGATCAATAGTGAATTAACAGTAGCGAGTTAATTGCTATTAATCAGAGCCTATAGAGAATACTATTCATACCGCTTACGAAACTATATGCAGGTTTGCTTTTGTTATATTCGAGTACGTGGTATACCTGCACACACACAGTTGACAAACGGTGAAGCACCAGCTTGGTCACTAATTGGTTCCAAGTTAAGCCTTCCTAGATTTAGTAAATGCCGTTTCTCAAATAATCTTGATTCATTTCCATTTTTTACTGGTGGTAGTTTATTTAATAGTGTATGAAATTACCAATAAACATCATTTGTTATTTCCCTTTACCTTCCTTTAATCATGCTGCACCCAAAATTGGACACTTGCTAATGAGAGCAAATGAGACAATTACTTTGAGGTCAATAGGTCAAATGTTATTGGAACTAAGCTGAGATACATGGTAGCCTATGCTGTTAAGAATCTGCATGATGACATTGAGGATACTGCGACCGTAGTCCAGTGTTTTTAGACATGAAGTTTTTTTGTTCAACAATACTTCAAAGATTATAATTTGTGATTGTGGTCTCTGTGAATATAATGTGGATACATGGTTGCCTATTCTGTTAGAAATCTGCGTTATCACATTGATGTTACAAGGTCAGACATCAAGGTCACTGAGTTCTGATGTATACCGACAATGAGCGGGGGACATGTCAGATATTTAATTCTGCTAAATTCTTGTTTAGATTTTGTATGAAATAGAAATTTTCTCTTTCCAGTACTGAAGGGACTGAAAGGAAATGAGATGTGCTCTATCACACCATATACTCAATACAAGGCCAGACGGAAATCGGTTACAACACCAGTCGATGCAAGGAAACGATCCATAGCGAGAGACGAGTCTGATATGCCTAAAAAGAAACACAAGTCAGTAAGCCTCGAGTAAGTGATTATTTACTGCATCTCTAGTACAAGTAACCCTTAACACAGACTCATGTCAGATTTTTTAATTTTCAAATTAAATTAAAAGATGAACTGGTGCACAGATTTCAACAAATTTTGTGGAAGATGGTGCTGTCGAACACAGCAACATCGTCCACCAAAATTGTTGAAAAATTTACACCAGATTCTTTGCTGACACAGTAAAAGATAGAATATTGACATCAGTGTGGTGAGGGTTAATTAACTTGTTTGAGGGGAAGGTATCTTAGACGGTAATGTATAATTTATAGTAAGAGCAAGCTTACTAATAGGACTGATCATTTAATAGAGTAGTCATAGGAGTTGCAAAATCTATAGGAGTTGCAAAATCTTTTTAAATGTGTTTTTTCTTTCATAGCTTGTATTCCGATAGCGTTCTCTTTGTATACCCCCTCCCCCACCCCATCGTAGTTGGTGCAAAATTTAATGTGACTGAAGTTTATTTACTGTTATTCTTCAGGCTGTCAGAATCAGGTAATAATGGCTCTACTGCTCCAGCAGAGGATGGATCAAGTAACAGCAGCAAAGTGAGGGAATTAAACATGGAGACATCAACATCTGGTAAGACCTGACCAGTGGTCACAACTATAATGTACATTAGATGAGTTTTATTACCATGTTCATTCAATGTATCCTCTGTATTTAAAACCTGATATGTTATGATCATCAATTGAATTCATAAATGTATTTCAGTTTACTTTCGTGACACCTTATTGGCACCTTCGTAATGTGCGTTCATCATTCTGATTGTGATGTCAGCTAATAAGTGACATATTTGATTATTATGTCGGACACTTGAGTGACAGATTGGATTTGTTCATTAGTTTGTGATTTACTGTATTTACCGCCCCTCCCAATTATAACACACACACCCCCCTGCTTTTGAGAACAGTGGAAAAAAATTAAGTCACCCGTATTCAGAAAGTGTAAAACCCTCTCTGCAGTAATCTTCAAACACTAAACACGTTCACAAAATTACATCTCCCATCGGCTATCCTGCTTGCAGATGGCTATTTTGAAAACAATTTGAAAGTTGTTGGTGGAAACTCAGTCAAATTGTTTTTAAAACATTCAGCCAGTCCAGAGTTAAATCCCGCGGAAAATGTAGTCTTCAGAAATTCAGCAGGCAGTTAATCGTCAGAATTGATCCAAGAGGAGGTTTGGTTAGTCAATGTCCATTTGCATACTAAAAGTAATTTCTGCCTGGTATTGTATGTCAATTTATGTGCATGTAGATTTTTGTGGTGCAGGTACAATACCAACGCTAGATGCACCGTATGCATGTAGAAAGGCCTTATTTTGCCACCTGTAAATTTTCAAAACTGGTGTCTTGACCTGCAAATGGACATTGTCTGACATTGTCCAAGACCACAGAGGGAATTAGTGGCCAGTTTGACCATTATAGGCTTAAAAGCGCATGTTCACACCAGAATGCTTGAAAATAAAATTCTATACTTTTACAGGGTTAGATTGTGTGCCTAGATATGAAACGAAATAAATCTTAACATATGAAGATTTGATTACGTATATCCTTAATTCAACTTCACGACTAAAAAAATTATATTAATTTATATGGAATGAAATCATCATATGGTAAGATTTATTTCGTTTCATTACATTCAGGTACACAATTTAAGCTTCTAAAAGTACACACTTTAAATAATTTTTATGTATGTTCAGCTTTAACACGCCAAGTGAACCTGTGAAATGGAAGAGAATGATTTCGTATTGATTTCAGTCTTCTCATCTTATTCTTTTTCAGAAGCGTTTCCCAAGTTGTTTGAGGAGGCTGAATGCTGGGAATAAAACATTGACATTCATAATTAGTGGCAATGCATACTCCGGTGATTAACGAGTATTGTATATGCTCTTATCAATCTCTTACTACGATAGGAGCAGGTAGTCTGTGATTCGAGTTTGATGTATATAAGTAATGACACGGACCACAACATTATTAGCTGTTCTGTTGTCATTAGCCCAAATATTAACCACCACATGACAGTTGAGTTCTTGCAAACAACATATTCCAGCTTTTTATCTTTGGACCTGCTAAATATTTTGAAAACAATTTGACTGAAAATTTAGTCACCAACAACTTTCAGTCAAATTGTTTTCAAAAATATCTAGCAAGTACAGAGCTTTTGCTCATTGTAATTATTGTCTAGTAGCTTGACAGTTAATGATTTCTGACTGGGTTCTGCAGTCCAACTTAATGAGAGCTAGAGATTATTGACTTTCAGGAAAATGTCACAGATTTGTTTGATACAACGTAGATATGAAATCTATATCTTCTATGTGTATATGTCATTGCTTTAGAACAGTACATTGGTGAGTTTATGTTAGAGTGATTTGTCCTGTCACTAGCACTTAAATGGTAGTCGGACAAAAATGACTTCTGCTATTCTCTTAATTGTCTGCCTGCTTAATTCCTGCAGACTACATTTTGAATGCACTTTAACTCTGAACTTGCTAAATATTTTGAAAACAATTTGACTGAAAGTTGTTGATGGTTAAGCCACCAACAACTTTCAGTCAACCTGTTTTCAAAATATTCAGCAGGTCCAGAGTTATTGCCTATTGAAATGGGCTTGCAGCAGCCAGGCACTTAAGAAATCTCCATTTGCAGGCTAAAATAGGACTATTCTAAGAAATCGCCATTTGCAGGCTAAACTATGACTATTCTAAGAAATCTCCATTTGCAGGCTAAAATAGGACTATTCCTCAAGACTTGCCACTGGAATAACTGACTCGATAAACAAACCAGTGACTTAAGTGGTAAATTTTCAAAAATAGGCTGTTCCTGGCCTGTAGAAATTTACTACACAAAAATCCTTAAATGGTTATTATACTTAAGTCTTCTCCATTTGTTGATTGAATCAAGTGTGTTCCATTTGTCAATATATATTTGTGCTAGAAATATTTGAAATATCAGAGTGCCATCAGTGATGGCAATCATGATTGGTAGAAATTCAAAGCATTCAAATCTATCAGATTTTCATGTCATTGGATTGTCCGGGAATTACCATAGGCCTCCAGGTACCAAGTCAATTCCCAACTATAGTCAGATTTGTCTATTTTGCTCGACTTTACAGTCACGTTTTTGTAGTCATCAATTTAGCTTAAATTTTTGTGTTTCGAGTGCTTTGAGGAAGTTTTGATCGCTGGCTTCAGGGAAGGAAAAGGGAAATCGGCGCAGGGGCAGGTTGTATCAATCTAGAATTTATACATTCGTGCCATAATGACTGTTTGAAATTTCCTTAAATTATCACATTGTTTTAAAATGGTAGCCATTGATAGTCTCCGTTACCCGTTAACTTTTTAATCTTATCCGGGTACTCGGTTAATTTCTCTTGCGACTCAGTTCCTTGCAAGATGGATGCGCCTGTAGCCATGATGGCGGCGCCCATGATTAGTTTTTTGTTTTAGTTTGGTATATCTATGCACTCAGTTTTAAGCCAATCATTAGCTCTCGCTTCAGTCGAGGGTGTAGTGATCAGGCTTAATTTCTTATTTTAATGTTAGTTAATCTCAAAGTTGTGTTTATAAAATTTTCACTCTAGAAATTTCCAAATAATTTCCTGCCTAGAACTTGATTACCATTAATCTAAGAGAAAGTTAATGTTTTAAAGTAATTTAATGATTGCAATCAAGTTATTGTGCGAATTGCTCGTCTTCATGTTACCATGTGCAGCGTTTTAATTCTTATTCTGTGTTCGCAGAAAGTGAAGGGGCAGGGCAAGGACCCGCCAGACACGCTTTGTTCGTGCTGCAACCACTTAGTTTGCAGGTCATGACTGTGTCGCCTGTGCTAAGTGTAAAGTTTAGAGTTCTTGCGACATGTGTTTTAAGTGCGCGCTGAGAGGATCGCGAAGGACAAGGCAGCCAAGGTGGATCAAGCATCCGTTAAAGGATTGGAGGAGCGTCTGAATGAGCGAATGGCCGTGGGTGTTTGGGCGGCTCAGTTTAAGGCAATGTTCAAGTCATTCCAGTCTTCGATCCCATGGATAGAGTCTGGTGCAGGACAACCAATCTGTGATCTGGCCAGTTCAGCAGAGGGACAAGCACCTGCCCCTTCACTCGTGCCAGCTCAAGAGCCGACAGCGGAGGAGGAAAATCATCTGATGGTGGACTCTGGCATGCCAGAGCTTTCTCAGATGACGGATTCCGGGTTTTGTACGGGTCTGTCAGCCGGGTGGGGATGTCGACGTTCCGTCGGGCATCTTCCACCCGGGTTTCGCTCTATCCGGAGTGACGTCCGAGCTGTCTTTTACGGTTCCCGTCGGCATAGCGGATGCGGGTATGCCGGCTCCTCTCGGAGTCGCATGTCCTGCGGTATTAGCGGATGTAGTCCAGGCTCTCGTGCTGAAGCCGATGGATTGCGGTGATTCCGTGTCTGTCGATTCGTTATTCGGTCCGTAGCTCTCAGCATGGATCGTCGGTGGCCTTCTTGTCCAAGGGTGAGGAGGACGAAAATGGCAGTCCTTTAATGGATGCGTCTTCGTGCTGCACCGAAGCTGAATGGCTGCAGGTCCTTGGCTGGATGTCCGACCATCTCGGGTTGACATCAGGCCAGGATCTCAGCGCGATCTGGCGATGGAACGGATGTCAGAGCATGCGGCTAACACTCTGTCAAGTGGCTCTTCAGCCATGCCTACCCTTCCGTTGGATACTCAGTCATCTGACATGTTGGAAGTCGCGGCGTTCTCAACCGCTGGTTTCACAGACTAACAAAAGATGCTTTCAATGAGCTAACGCTTATTAAGGATGTGGCGAGAGCGGCTATGGCTGCTCTCGAATGGTTCTACCGTCCTGCAGGGGATGCTGACCTGCGCAGCGGAAGGTGGGGAAGTGCCCGAGGCTGCTCCCGGAGTTGTCCGGGACACCATGTGCTTGTCCCAGGATTGCCTGGCCAGGGTGATTACCAGATCATTGGTGGAACGGAGGAGAATGGTTCTCGATTGCGTAGAACCAGGACCAGAGATGAGGGCTGCATTATCTTCTGCGCCCTTCATTGGTCCGGGCTTGTTTGGCGGCTCGGCAAGACAAGCTCTCCAAGGCTGCGTCCATGGTTGCAGAGCAGGAGGTTGTCGGCAAGTCGTAGATGTCGACTAAAAGGACTCAGCTGCAGCAGTCCTATAAGCAGCAGAGACAACGCCAGAGATCGCCCTTCCATCCATCTGGCTGTGATGCATGATTCTCAGGGACCGGGCCGTTCATCATCATACAAGTCCACTAAGAGGTTGTATGAGGATGACAGGAAGGGTGGCGGCTCGGGACGCGGCGGCTATTGTAAGGATAGCTGTGGTGGTGGTTCCGGACCATCATACTCCAAGAAGCCATGAGGTGGCTGTGGGGGCTTCCGGCGAGACATGTACCGGTGGCGCCAGGAACGCAGGGAGTAGAGGACTCAGAATGGTGAGCGTTTCCTAGTTTGACTAATATTATTATTGTTTTACTTAGTCGAATTCCCAGACTGATTAAGTGAAAAAGTCTGGTTCAATAGTATTCTTATTCATTGCAACAGACAATAGACGCATTCAAATTTGAAAATCTAATCAAAATAGTGATAATTTTTTCAAAATTAGAGGTTGTAGTAGCTTCTTTGCACTCTCCTGGACTGCCCTAGTCGAGACTTGGGGCTCACATGGGTCTGGTGGGTGTTGCCTCCCTTTTGTCAGCCTTCAGGAATTTGGTAAGACAAATGAGGGGATGGGTGGGGGAGCGCTCTAGACCATGTAAGTTTAGCACTCTACGAGTTGAATGGCGGGACCCAAGCATATGCTGGGGTTCTCAGTCTCTTCACAACCTTCTCTGTCGGATGGTAGATGAGCTGTTTCGAGCCGAGCCTCTTCCCAATGGAGTTTCTTGGCTGTCGAAATCCGGAGTTATCATAATAGTACATCTGGTAAGTATTATTCGAAGTAGAATAAAAAAAAGCATCCACTTTTGTTGCTACGAAATTTGTTAATACTTACCACATGTACTATGGCCTCCCTCAGCCACCCCACTGCGGTGAGGCTGCGCTGCTTTCGCTGTTTGTCAAGGCAAATATAAGACGAATCTGAGTGTGATTGGGAATTGACTCGGTACCTGCGGCTATGGTATTCCCGGACACAGTATGGTCAGGACCAGGAGAGTGCAGAGTTTTAATTGTTTATTTTGAGCTAGACTAGATAATAGACATTATCATAATAGTACATTTGGTAAGTATTAAGAATTCTCGTAGAAACAAAAGCGGATGCTTTTTTGAGACAGAATCAAGACCAATTTGTTCAAACAAAGGTTATTTAAATTTATAAACACCAGCCAAACATTAACTGCAGACTACTGTATATTAGTGGTCTACAAATCAACCCTGTCATATTTCATTGTTATAGGGTTTTGTCCGTGTATCCGTACTCAAATTATTTTCAAAATATTCAACAGTATATAATGAAATAGTGACATTATTTCTTCAATACTAGCATTGTAGGTAATGCACTATACTGCTGATAGCATTATCCATCAATTTGATCTTTGAAATGGCAATGCTGCTTATGTTTTAAATCAACTAACATCAAACTTAACATTTAGTGTTAACAGTTTGTCTGCGTATGACTTATGAACTTTCTAACTGGATATTATTACTCCGTTCATTTTGTGTGACCTTTAATATCCAATAGTTTTTCATATAGACTTTTATTGATCTGTAATTGTTCCTTCATTAATAAGTAGTAAAGTATCGCCGAGACCGGGATGCAAGCTGAGCATGCGTTGAGGGCGGGAAACAAAAGGATTAGAGGTCACCATGGAGGCAGTCAGATTTGTCCAGGCAGCGGCACCAGCCTTTGATACTAAACACTATGCGTACAACTGATAGTTCTTTTTCTAGTATATTTCATGGTTCATACAATAATTTGACTGATTCATTCAGGCTCTTTTCAAGGACTGTAACTCATTTTCAAGAACTTCAGGAAATTTTGCAAATTAGAAGTTTTGAAACACTGTCCTGCAGTGTTGATTGACAACAGCAGCTTTATATTGTACGCAACTCAACATTTGCCTATTTTGGGGAAAAAGACATTTTCAATTAGTTTTAATAAACAAAAACTGCAATTTTCAAGGATTTTTCAAGGCAAATTTCAACTGCAAGCATTTCCCAATCAAATTGTTATTAACCCCTTAATGGCAAAATTTGGTCAAGAAATCTTTTTATTGAATGTCCATTTACAGGCCAAGAGAATACAATTTTTGAAAATTTACCACGAGTGACTGGCTCGGTTATCGAGCCAGTCATTCCAGTGGTAAATTTTCAAAAATTGTATTCTCTTGGCCTGCAAATGGACATTCCATAAGACCATAGCAGGCTGGTTTTTGCCAGTATGATAATTAAAATTCTCATATAAATGCATAGAAAATAGAATCCATTTGGGATTGTGACACATAGGAATGAATCTGGAGAAATACTGTGTTAATTAAAGATACGGTTCTGTAGCAGAGATGTCTTATCTTGACTTGTATTCAGCTCTTGATCACTGAAATACCTGGTGTTACTGCAACTTAGTATTTTAGAGTTCTTGGGGCATTATGTTTATAGTTTCATCACAATGCAACCCAGGAAAACCAAAAAAAATTTTTGCTGCGGTCATCGACATCCTGGTGCCACATGTACTGCTTGCCATGCCTGGGAGATAAATCTCAATTCAACATATATCATGATACATAACTACAATGTGTATGCACTTGTATGCATTTTATCAATGTATGGTTACCTAAATCGAACACCAGATTTCACATCTTGAACAGGTGTTAAACCCATGTTATGGCCAATATATATATATATATATATATATATAATTTAACACGGCAATCACGCATATCCGCTAGATGACAGAGAATATGGAGAAATATTCTGTTAACTAGAGGCATCAACTCAGACAAATAATTTTGGCAAATTTCCTTATTTTTGTTGAAATATAACAGGTCCTGCTGTATTAGTACTCCATACTAATTTTTATACACAAATCCGGCCACGTCACATATATCTGTTATTATTTGTTTCTGGTTTCTCCAGTTAAGGAAACATTATATTTACGAAACAATCCAATTGGAAAGAACTCACTCAAACTCAGATTTTAAATATGTCTAAACAATTCGCCCACGACAGACAAAATACTAGCGCCATAACGATCGGTTCTCGAAAACATCTGAAGACATGCATGCTGGGAGGACACACTCCACACAAACAATATCAGGACATTAAACAGATGCTACGTCATATTTGTTATTATGGCCCCACCCCCACCCCCAATATTAAACAAGAGGCCCAAGGTCATGTGACGCTCACCTGGACTATTAGCATTTGAAACATTTGCATTTAAAGATACATGTTTCTTTACATTAAACAAGGTGGTGACTGGAAAAATTTACCAATCAAAATTCTGAATGGAATTTGGTGGAAATCCATGAAGCGGTTAAAGATGATATGCATTTTGACAATTTGCGGTAAATTTTTCATAAAATCTAAGATTTTCACCCAAAAACTTGAGCAATAAAAATTCTGGAAAAAATATATAGACCCTACCACCATAGAATCGATCAAGTCAAATTTGGTTGAAATATGTCAAGCACCTGAGGAGTAGCATTTTTACCTTTTCCGGTAGATTTTTCATAAAATCTCCAAAAAATTGATAAATCTAAATTCTGAAGACGTTCTAGAGCCTACCACCATAGAATGCATTTAGTCAAATTTGGTTGAAATATGTCAAGTAGCTGAGGAGGAGTAGCATTTTGATCATTTTCGGTAGATTTTTTCTAAAATCGCAGATTTTCACCTAAAAAATTGATCCATCAAAATTCTGATAAAGAAAAAGTCTGGAGGGTACCAGCTTAGAATCATTGCAGACAAATTTTGTTGAAATCGGTCAAAACGTTAAGAAGACGCGATTTGACAGACGGCCGCCATCGCATAAGCTCTGACACTTGGCTTTTCAGGCCATGTGAGCTAATAAATGGGGGGGGGGGGGGGGGCTATATAGCATTTGCTTTGTCCATCCGTCCATTTGGGTTTCATTTCCGGATGATAACTCCGAGTGAAGGGATTATTATGAATCTGGTGTGGGAGCTTCTCATTGGCGGTCCGAAGAGCCCTATCAATTTTTGTGCCATATTGCGCTTCCGGACGATAACTCAAGTTCTATTGAAAGGATCGTTACCAAGTGGTGTGGGAGTTTGTCCTTCGTGGTCTGAAGAATCCCATCCATCTTGGTGTCAAAGGTCAACATGACCTAATTAATTACATATTGCGTTTCCGGATGATAACTGGAGTTCTACTGAAGTTATCATTACGAATCTGGTGTGGGATATTGTCCATGGTGGTCCAAAGAACCCTATTGATTTTGAAGTCACAGATAAAGCTCACTGACTGATCTTGGATGGGAGGTTGTGCTTGGTGGAATGGGGGGGGGGGGGGGAACCGTCCATCGTGTGTCCGCCCGTCCGTCAACTTTTCCTTCAAAACGACTTCTGAAGAATCACTGGGCCGATATCAATTATATTTGGCAGGAAGCATCCCTAGGGCATAGAGATTCAAGTTTGTTCAAACGAAGCCGCTCGGCCAAAATCCAAGATGGCCGCCGCCCAAAATAGCCGATTTTTAGAAATACTTTAAAAAATCTTCTCCGAAACCGCTGGAGGAATTATTTCAAAACTCATAACACATCATCTATTGCAACAGTAGACCCAAGTTTGTTCAAGGCAACCTGATTGCCCTATTTGCCTGGCGGCCATCTTGGATGACCTAGTTTTCGCGAAAATGACTTCTCCGGAACCGCTGAAGGGATAGGTCTGAAATTTGGTAAACATGTTTAGGGACCAAGATCAAGTTTGTTCAAGGGAAGTTCGTACGTTAAAAAACATGGCCGCCATCAACCAATCAAAATTGAGCGTTTGTTGGTCATATTGGCTTTTTTGTATTTGATGTATTTTGATGGCGAAAATTGCTTTATATATGCTTATCAGTGTGGCGAGTTCAAATATGCCACTTTCGAGACTATTGGATGAACGGTTTGGCTGCCATCTTGGTTTGTTTTCCCGCCATAGGCTCTCATAGTAAAGCAATGGGCCCATAGTAAAGCAATGGGGAATTCTTTAAATGACTTCTTCTCAAGAACCACTAGGCCAATTTCAATTATATTTTGGTGGAAGCATTCATAGGGCATAGAGATCTAAGTTTGTTCAAACGAAGCGGATCGGGCAAAATCCAAGATGGCCGTTGGCCAAAATGGCTGATTTTTAGAAACACTAAAAAATCTTCTCCGAAACGGCTGGAGGAATTGATTCAAACCTCATAACACATCATCTGTGGCAGCAGTAGACCCAAGTTTGTTCAAGGCAACCTGATTGGCCAATTTGCTTGGCGGCCATCTTGGATGACCTAGTTTTCGCGAAAACGACTTCTCCCGAACCGCTTACGGGATAGAGCTGAAATTTTGTAAATATGCTTAGGGACCAAGCGCCTTTCAAGTTTGTTCAAGGGAAGGTTGTTCCTTAAAAAACATGGCCGCCATCAACCAATCAAATTTCAGCGTTTCTAGGTCATATTGGCTTTTTTGTATTTGATGTATTTTGATGGCAAAAATTGCTTTATATATGCTTATCAGTGTGGCGATTTCAAATATGCCACTTTCGAGACTGTTGGATAAACGCTTTGGCTGCCATCTTGGTTTTGTTTTCCCGCCAAAGGCTCCCATAGTAAAGCAATGGGCCCATTAGTAAAGCAATGGGGAATTGTTCTTCTCAAGAACCGCTGGGCCGATTTCAATTATATTTGGGAGGAAGCATTCATAGGGCATAGAGATCTAAGTTTGTTCAAATGAACCCAATCGGCCAATTTGTCCGGTGCCATCTTGGATTTAGGCCGATTTTAGGAAACGTCTTTAAAAATTTCTCCATTGGGGGATTGATGCAAACCTCATGAAATATAATTTATGGCAAGGGAACTTGATTGGTCAAATGGTTCGGCAGCCATCTTGGTTGACCTAGTTGTAGTGAAAATGACTTATTCTCCAGAAGAGCTGAAGGGATCGGGCCGAAATTTGGCAGATATGATTAGGGCCTAAGGGTCATTAAAGTTTGTTCAAGAGAAATTGATCCGTCAAAAAACATGGCCGCCATGGGCCAATCAAAGTATAGCATGTTTGGTGGCCATATTGGATTTTTTTATTTGATGGATTTTGAGGCCAAAATTGTTTTTGTGTTTTGGGTATTCTGATCTCAAATTTGCAATTTCCGAAACTGTTGGATAAATGGTTTGCTGGCCATCTTCTTGATAAAGAGCATTCTAGTTGAAATGCCTATTGTCCAGGTGAGTGATACAGGCCCCTTGGGCCTCTTGTTTATAAAAGACTAGCAATGGATGATAAGTGCCCACCAAGTACCAAATAACAGACAATTTGGACTGTCAGATTTGTGTTTTCATTTTTAGCTCAACTTTACGAAGTAAAACTAGCTATTGCGATATCCTCCACGTCGTCCGGCAGTGGCATCCAATTTGCGTTTAGCTCAACTCCTCTGTTTAGATCTCAGGTTTGGTTATTCATACTGGAGCCAAACTTGGGCACATGCTTTCTTATAATGACATGATATCTCCCAATGACCATGGCATCAAAAGGTCAATGTGAGTGTGGTAAAAACCTTGCTTTCTACAACACTAGTATTTTCCGTTTAGCTCAACTTTTCTGTTTATATCTCAGGTTTAATTAATCATACTGGACCCAAACATGGGTACATGCTTCCTTATAAGGACACAACGTCCCACAATGGCGTTGAGCTCAAACGGTCATAGGTTACGGTCACTGTGACCTTGGTAAAAACATTGGGTTTTTTTCAACCGTATCATTTTCCGTTTAGCTCAACTTTCCAGTTTATGGACACATGCGTCCTTATAAGGACACCATCCCATAATGACATTGAAGTCAAAAGGTCATGGTCACTTTTACCTAGGAAATTTCAACATTAACAGTTTTCGTTTAGCTCAACTTAGTAGTTTATATCTAATCTTTGGTTAATGATACTGGACACAAACTTGGACATATGCTTCCTTATAATGACCCACCCTGAAGGGTCACGTGAGCTTATGCCATGGCAGCCACCCACCTCCCCTCCATCGTCTGTCCATTAAATCACTTGTTCTTACACAATTTCAAACCAAATTTGGCTGGAAGAATCCTATGCTGGTACCCTCTAGAACTTCTATTCAGAATTTAGATTGGTCAATTTTTTGGGTGAAAAACTTTGATTTTATGAACAAGAGGCCCAAGGGGCTGGCGTCGCTCACCTGGAGCATTATGCATTTTTGTCACAATTGTTAGTGGGTGGTTAGGAGTATTCTTCTAAATGAGTTTGTGGACATTTTTGCAAGTCCAATATGCCGCCAAACATGCTACATTTTGATTGGTCCACTTCTGCCATGTTTCTGATGTAGCGCCTTCCCTTAAAAAAACCTTTAATGGCACTCAGTGCCTAATCATATCTCAAATTTCAGCCCAATCCGCTCAGCGGTTCTGGAGTCATTTTGGCAAAAATTAGGTTATCCAAGACGGCCACCAAACCATTTGGTCAATCAAGTTCCCTTGAAACAAACTTGGTGCAGCTCTTGCCCTAGATGATATTTCAGGCGTTTTGAATTGATCCCTGTAGCGGTTTTGGAGAAGATTTTTAAAGACATTTTAAAGCGGCCAGTTTTTTTGATGGATCAACCAAACTTTAATGGCCCTTAGTCCTTAATCATATATCACAAATTTCGGCTTGATCGCTTCAGCGGTTCTGGGGAATGAGTCGTTTTTAGCGAAAACGAGGTCATCCAAGATGGCTGCTGAACCATTTAGTCAATCAAGTTCCCTTGAACAAACTTGGGTCAGCTTTTACCACAGATCATATTTCATGAGGTCTGAATTGATCCCTCAAAAGGTTTTGGAGACGATTTCCAAAAATCAGCTGAAATCCAAGATGGTCACCTGCCAAATTGGCCGATAGGCTTCGTTTGAACAAAATGGAATTTCTATGCCCTAAGGTGCTTCCTGCCAAATATAATTGAAATCGGCCCAGAAGGTCTCGAGAAGACATTTTAAATCTCCCATTGCTTTAGTATGGGAGGTTTCGGCAGAAAAATGATCCAAGATGACCCTTAAACCGTTTATCCGACAGTTTCGAAAATGGCAAATTTAAGATCAGAATACCCAAAAACCTATATAAAACCAATTTTGGCCTCAAAATCTGTCAAATAAAAAATCCAATATGGCTGCCAAACACGCTATATTTTGATTGTCCCACCGCAGCCATGTTTTCTGACGGATTAACTTCTCTTGAACAAACATTAATGGCCCTTAGTCCCTAATCATATATCACAAATTCCGGCCTGATCGCTTCAGCGGTTCTGGGGAAGTTGTTTTTGCGAAAACTAGGCCATCCAAGATGGCCACTGAACCATTTGGTCAATCAAGTTCCCTTGAACAAACTTCGTTCAGCTCTCACCATAGATCATATTTCGTGAGTTTTGAATCGATCCCTCAAACGGTTTTGGAGATTTTTTAAATCAGTAGAAATCCAAGATGGCTGGTGACCAAATTGGCCGATCGGGTTCGTTTAAACAAACTTGAATCTCTATGCCTTAAGAATGCTTCCTGCCAAATATAATTGAAATCGGCCCAGTAACTCTCGAAAAGAAGACATTTTAAATTTCCCATTGCTTTAGTATGGGAGCTTTTGGCAGGAAAATGATCCACGATGGCCAGCAAATCATTTATCCGACAGTTTCGAAAATTGCAAATTTCAAATCAGAATACCCAAAAACCTATATAAAAACAATTTCAGCCTCAGTCTATCAAATAAAAAAATCCAATATGGCTGCCAAACATGCTATATATTGATTGGCCCACGGCGGCCATGTTTTTTTTACGGATTAACTGCTCTTGAACAAACTTTACTGGCCCTTAGTGCCTAATCATATCTGCCAAATTTCGGCCTGATCCCTTCAGCGGTTCTGGAGAAGTCATTTTCGCTAAAACTGGGTCATCCAAGATGCCCACCGAACCATTTGACCAATCAAGTTCCCCTGAACAAACTTGGTTGAGCTCTTGCCCTGGATCATATTTCATGAAGTTTCCTTCAATCCCTCAAGCGGTTTCGGAGAAGATTTTGACGTTTCTAAAAATCGGCCAAAATCCAAGATGGCTGCCGGCCAAATTGGCTGATCGGCTTCGTTTGAACACACTTTGATCCCTATGCCCTAAGGATGCTTCCTGCCAAATATATTTGAAATCATCACAGCGGTTCTTGAGAAGTTGTTTTAAAGGAAAGGTTGACAGACGGACGGACGGATGCCACGACATAAGCTCACTTGGCCTTTCAGGCCAGATGAGCAAACAATTTACCAGCAATTGTAAAAATGCGCCTTCATCGCTAGACATAATTCAAGCAAATTTGGCTAGACAAATTCTATGGTTGGTCCTAGGCTCTAGAACTTCTATTCAGAATTTTCATTGACCAATTTTTTATGAAAAATTTAACAGAAAATGTTAAAATGCTACCTCTCCTTAGTTGCTTGACATATTTCAACCAAATTTGAAGAGGGACTCTATCGTGGTAGACTCCCGAAAATCTATTCAGAATTTTGAGTAATCAATTTTTTGGATGAGAATCTTAGATTTTATGAAAAATATACCTGAAATGGTCAAAACATTAGGCTTTTTTATTTAGCAGGAATGACCCTGTGGGTAGGCGTCAGAACTTGTATACAGAATTTTAATGTGGCCATTTTTTGCTGAAAACCGTAGATTTTTATACAAAATTCGGCAGAAATTGTCAAAATGCTACTTCTCATTCACGGCTTGGATGCTCCTATCGTGATCAACTTCAAGAGTTCTGAGAATTTTGATTGGTCATCAGAGTTTAAGTTGCTACTATTTAATCAACAACTAGATTTCAACCAAACGTGGGTGGAATGATCCTATGACGATAAGTGTCAGGAAATCAAATGAGACTTGATTTGTCAATTTCTTTGGCGAACATCTTGGATTTTCCAGAAATTCCATCATGTCTATTTAAATGCAAATGGTTCAAATGCTAATGGTCCAGGTGAGCATCACAGGCCCTTGGCTCTTGTTGATAAGGGTATTGCTACGCCCTCTATATTTATTTTGTTTGAACTCGAGCTTCATAATTCATGGTTGCAACCACATTTCTGGTTTATATTTGTGGAATTTATAATTTGCATCTCTGTATTTCCCCTGGTCATATATATATATATATATATATATATATATATATATATATATATATTATATACACACACACACACAAGAATTGATGTTAAGATTATAGTATTGATCCACTAGAAAGGTTTTATGGACATGGTTCTGTATATTACATTTCTAGATCTATCAGCCTTATCCACCTTAACCCTTACCACTCTGATGTCAATATTCTATTTTTTACCGAGTCAATATCAAAGAAACTGGTGTACATTTTCCAACAATTTTGGTAGATGATGTTACTGTCTACGACAGCACCTCTGCGACAGCACCATCTCCCACCAAATTTGTGGAAAAATGAACACCTGTTCATCTTTTAACTTAATTTGAAAATTTAAAGTTTTGACACGAGTGGTAAAGGATGCAGTTCGGTAGTATAGCATGTCCCATCTTGACTTGGATTCAGTTCTTGATCATCGAAATACCTGGTGTTACTGCAACTTAGAATTGTGGATTTCTTGGGGCATTATGTTTATAGTTTCATCAGAATGCAACCCAGGAAAACCCTAAAAATTAGTTGCTGCGGTCATCGACATCCTGGTGCCACATGTATTGCTTGCCATGCCTGAAAGATAAATCTCAATTCAACATATATCGTGATACATAACTACAATGTTTGATTAAATCGTCTGTATGGATTTTATCATGATAGGGTCACCTTAATCAAACAGCATATTTCACATATTGGACAGGGTTTATGGGCAAATATATATATATATATATATATTTATAAATCTGGTGAAACAGTCTATTAAAGAGATGGTTCGGTAGTATAACATGTCCCATCCTGACTTGGATTCAGTTCTTGATCACCGAAAGATATGCTGCAACTTAGAATTGTGGATTTCTTGGGGCATTATGTTTATAGTTTCATCAGAATGCAACCCAGGAAAACCCTAAAAATTAGTTGCTGCGGTCATCGACATCCTGGTGCCACATGTACTGCTTGCCATGCCTGAGAGATAAATCTCAATTCAACATATATCATGATACATAACTACAATGTTTGATTAAATCGTCTGTGGATTTTATCATGATAGGTTTAACTTAATCAAACAGCAGATTTCACATATTGAAGAGGGGTTATGGGCAATATATAGATATATAATACCGCAATCTCACAGATCCTTAACATGACATCATCTAGGAATGTGAATCTGCTGAAATATTCTATTAAAGAAAATATAACATGTCCCATCTTGACTTGGATTCAGTTCTTGATCACCGAAAGACCTGTTGTTGCTACAACTTAGAATTGTGGATTTCTTGGGGCATTATGTTTATAGTTTAATCAGAATGCAACCCAGGAAAACCCTAAAAATTAGTTGATGCGGTCATCGACATCCTGGTGCCACATGTACTGCTTGCCATGCCTGAAAGATAAATCACAATTCAACATATATCATGATACATAAAGTTCTACAATGTTTGATTAATTCATCTACATTTTATCTAGGGTTAACTAAATAGAACACCATATTTCCCATTTATATTTACAATTTATGGTGTAGTTCTATTTGAGTTCGGTCACATCGCTTCCATATGGGTTGCCCGAGATGTGCAAAATAGCTCTAAAAATCAGTGTGTGTTTGTTTAGTTTTTGAGTGCATCAGTCGTGTTTTTTACAGCTCGTGAATAAATTAATGGAAACAGATTAACGTGTTGTAAATTTGGAATAAAATTGTGCCATTGGGAAGCAGTTTTAGGACAGTTAACATTTTGTATCAAAGTAAGTTTGATGCGTGGAGTGACTTTGTGATAGCTCTAAATTATTTCGTGACCATGAAAAACGATCAGTATGGATTTTCACAACTCGCTTGCCGTTTTGGATTCAGTGGATAACGATTTGGTGGAAGTGGCACATAATAATTTAACAAATACTGTTTCAGTAGAAAGTGATAATGTAACAGATAATGTTCCTCTGGCTCTAACGGCTCATTAGAAGCGGCTAAAGAAGGGGGCGAAAGAGCATAATACATCCTCCATTAAGGGTATGAAACCCATTTCAGATGCACGAAGCATCACGTCTAATGAGCCAGGAATGCAGACATTCAAACAATGCAGGTCCATCCGAGGGCACTGCAATTGAAAAAGTGTGGACACATTGATGACAAAACACATGGCGATTTTTATGAAAGTAATTTTGAACGAAAATTTGGGCGGTTTTGAAGTAAATTCGGAAATTCCAGACAACGCCCTTGAATCGGAATGCGAGAGCAATGGCCCGGATGATGATGTAACATCTCCGGGACCTGTGCCCATTTCCGAAAAAGGAGATGTTGATGTGTTAGCCTCGTGTGCTGTTCTATGAGGCATCGGATGTTTACTCTGAAGATTGACTCACAGTTAGCAAATATTATCGCCAACCTAAGTAAAATGAGCGTGGGTGATGATAAATTGAGAGAGAATTGTCTCCTATATTAGGCCAGAAAACTGTAACTCTCCACAAAATGGATTTAAATGTGGAATTCAGACTTATCTTCTGTGGATGTTATGGCTACCGATCTTTTATATGATGATGATTTGAGCACATGTTTAAAGGAAATAACTGATAACAATCGTCTTTCTACATGTCTGTCAAACGTTCAGGCATCTGGACGTGCGCTTTTTTCGCCGAGAGGACGTGCTCGGTTTCATCCATAACAGGTTGTATGGATAAATTAAGTCAGCTTTTTTAGGGCAACAGCATCCTCAGCAGCAACGGCAATTGGTCAGAGGCCATCCAAGGAGAGGCTACCAACATCGGCCGACAGTTATGCAATAGAAGTTGATCAGGTACATGTTTCAATAGGCAGCCTTAAATATTCTAATTAGTAATAAATCAACATTCATAGCAGGTCATATTAAAAATTATTTAGACCTCTGGAAAACTAACTCCAGACAAGGCTATTTTGAAAACAGTAGCAGGTTACCCTATAGATTTTGAGTAGTCTGTTAAATTAACTGATTCCCAGGCCGCTTAAATTTTTGGATTTGGAAATTATGTACAGGGATATAGTTATTTTTAGATCAGAAAATTGTTGATAAGACTTCATTCAGAGCCGGAGTTCATTTCTAATGTGTTTATGAGACAGAAGGGATGGTTCTCATACAATTATTCTCTACCTGCCAGATTTGAATTCCTCTGTAAAATATCAGCATTTTAAGATGTAGACTATTGATAGTCATTTCTTTGATGAGGCCTTAATGCTTTATGGCATATTTAGATTTGTCAAATGCATATTTTTCCCATAGCTAGAGATTTTCATAGTTTTTTTAGGCTTGAATGGAAAGGCGATCTTTTATAAATCTAAGTTACTGAAGCCAGTTTTTGCCCATTTGAGGACATTAAGTCATGTGGTTAGCTGATATATTGATGATATTTTTCTGAAGGGAAAATCTTATCAGGCATGTATTTATTCAGTTTACAGATTTGCTCATATCGCTGGGATTTTATATAAACTTTGACAAATCAGTTATAGTTCCAAATCAAGAATTGGAACATTTAGCTTTTGTGCTAAATTCGGACAGCATGACAGTGAGATTGACACTTAAAGTTCTCATCTATTTTTAAAAGATACATATCCTAGCTAAATTTATGACTATTTGTTAATTTATGGACACTAACTAACTAGAACTGTAGCCGCCATTTTAGATAGATATTTGCTGGCCCCATTATTTCAGACTCTATTGTCTTCGTCCGTGAGCAATTGTTTGTATAAAACCATTCTCGTAACGCTAATGCTAGTCATTCTTCTGCTTGCTTTCAAGGTGAGCGCATAGATATGCATAGTATATTTAATTACCAGTTGTGTATATTTCCTATGGTGCAAGTGACAACAAATATATTTATAGCAAGTTTACTGAAAACTGCTGCTGCCTATAGCAGCAACAACATTCCATCAAATTGTTGTCAATATAATCAGCTGATAATACAATTGTCACTAGATAAAGATTTAAATAACAATTTGGCTGAAAATCATTGACGCAATAACTTTAAATCAAATTGTCCTCAAAATAATCAGCAGTGTAGTCAACATTTCATGACTTGCTGAAGATATTTCGAGCAACTTTATTGAGTCATTTCTTACTCAGTCAGCAACAGCGGTGTCAACTTTTTCTCAGAATAATCAGTGGACTTCCTGTTTTGTTTGCGACCAAGTGCATACACAATTAGTTAGGCCTATATCGTATGCGTATTTCAGAGTGAAATATGTTCACAAAGATCAAGCAGTCCACTAGCACATGCATGACCTCCTGATTGACAATGAAATGAACCAAATTTTCGAGCATATCTGAGACTGGGTCTTGATCCGGTATACCATATAGGCCTAACTTATTGTGTAGGCATTTGTTAGCTAACAAAAAAAAAAGCCGACTGATCATTCTGAGAAAGGTTTTACAATGCTGTTGCTGCCTGAGTAAGAAATGACTGTCAATAAAGTTGCTCAAAATATCTTCAGCAAGTCTTGCAACATTGACTGCCAGGGTGATTATTTTGAGAACAATTTGATTGAAAGTTGTTTCATCAACGATTTTCAGCCAGATTGTTATCAAAACTTTGCCTAGTGACAATTGTATTATCAGCTGATTATTTTGACAACAATTTTACGGAAAGCTGTAAGACAATAGTCTGAAATAATGGCGCCCGCAAATAGCTATCTAAAATGGCGGCTACAGTCCAAGTTAGTTAGTGTCCATAAAGTAACAAATAGTCCTAAATTTAGCTAGGATATGTATCCCTTAAGAATAGATGAGAACTTTAAGAAGAATATGAATCTTGTTGATAAATGTAGAGGTTCTGAAATCTAAGTCACTGAAAACAGAAGAGTACCTGAACTTATTGGGCTTATAGTGTCATCTTTTCCCGCGGGCCAATATGGTCCGTTATTTTACAGGGACTTAGTATTTGACAAATCAGAGGCTTTGCAGAAATCACTAAGACATTATGACAGTTTTATGGAACTTTCTGTGACAGTCCAGGCTGAAATTCAGTGGTGGATTGACAATGTTAATTCTGAATATCGAGAAATAGATCATGGCAAATTTGGTTACACTCTTTCTACAGATTCATCGAATGCTGGATGGGGTAGTGTGTTTTATGGACAGGATCTAGTCAGCTCTACTGGAGGTAGATGATCTAAGGATGAGGCAGTTTCATAAATGTTTTTGAGCTGAAGGCTATTTTCATGGGGCTGAGATCATTTTGTGTAAATATGAACAATGTACATATTAAACTGGAAATGGACAATACTACATACAGCGTTGGATTACATGAATAATATGGGTGGTTCAAAATCTGACCAGTCCAACGAACTAGCGAAAGAAATATGGCTTTGGTGTAAGAGTAGAAATATGTGGGTTACGGCACCGCATGTCCCAGGAAGAGAGAATTCAATATCAGATTTTAAATCAAGAGTATTTGATGATAAAACAGAATGGAATTTTTTGGGAAAAATTGTCATGATATTACAGAGCATTTTGTTATGCCTAATATCAACTTGTTTGCATCGAGATTGAATTTTCAACTATGTTTCTTCGAGGCCTGAAACGGATGCGTTGGCTGTGGATGCTTTTTCCTTGGACTGGAGTGATTTTTTACTTTATGCTTTTCCACCGTTCAGTGTGATAGGCCCTATTTTGAGGAAAGTCGAAATGGACAGGACAAAGGTAATTCTGGTTCTGCCAAATTGGCCAAGTTGGTTCCCAGTTCTGAAATCTTGTTAATCAATGAGCCATTTCTTTTGAGATGGCGGGACAGTCTCCTGACACATCCTTCCCAGAAGGGTGTTCACCCTCTGGGTCACAAACTGAACCTCATGGCTTGTTTCTTGTCCAGAAGTCGCTAGATGATAAAGGTCTTTCGGAACAAACTATTACAATTATATTATGTTCCTGAAGGTAATCTACTAAGAAACAATATATAACTTATATACGTAAGTGGATAAAGTTTTGCGCCGATTAGGGTTTAGACGTTCATCATTATGAGGTTGACAATGTTCTTAAATTTCTGACATTATATGACAATGGACTTTTGTATAGTGACATTAATACGGTGCGTAGTGCATTATCTGCCTTTTGGGTGCTTGCGTCATCAGTTACTGTTGGATCTAACCCTCTAGTTGTGAGATTTATGAAGGGTGTTGCATCGGCGTATTCTATATTCTAAATATTCTTGTGTATGGGACGTTAAGCTCATTCTTAACATGTTTCGGAAACAACCGTTAGTGGAGCGTTTATCCTTGTTCGACCTCATTGCGTATGGTTGCCTTATTGGCATTAGTTTCAACCCAGAGGGGCCAATCTGTTCATCTGCTTGATATTGATTTGATGATGGTTTATTCGGATAAATATGTGTTTTACATACACAGAAATTTCAAACAATCTAGATTAGGAGATCAGACTATGAAGATTGTTTTACACTCGTTTCCGGAGGACATTAGATTGTGTATTTATCATACGTTGTCTGAATATCTAAATAGGACAAAAAATATTAGACAAACGTCTACGGTCTTTATCAGTACAGTAAAAGCGGTATCACGTGATACTATAGGGAGGTGGATAAAGAAGGTTCTTAAACTGGCAGGAATAGATGTGAATATTTTAAGCCACATAGCACTAGAGCAGCGTCGGCTTCCGCTGCTTTCTTAAAAGGAATTAATGTTTCATGCATACTGGAAGAGGCTGAATGAATTGACATTTGCCAGATTCTATAATAAGCCACTGGCATTGGAACAGGAGTTTGCTGATGCTGTTTTGCGCAAGTTGATGTGTTAGATTGAGAGTTCTCAGAACTTTAAAAGCTCAGGCAACCCATATGGAAGCGATGTGACAGAATTTATATAGTTAACCGAGTACTTACCAGCTTGAAAGCTGACTGTAATTCTGTCACAGCGCTTCGTAGTATGGGTCGACTTCCCGACATGTCATCATTTGATGTATTGGGTTTGTCCCATCCCTTGGGGGAAAAAATTTTAATTTAGGCTGTTTGATGAGCACTCTCAATGTTGAAGACTGATTATTAGAGCTCCACATGCGCATCTCGGTCAACCCATACTACGGATGTGACAGAAGTACTCGGCTAATGATAAATCATATCACACTGTCTAGTAATGACATACATTATTAGTACATTGTACCCCATTATATACATTATAGAAATCAATTAATATTGCGGTCAACTTAAAATAGGTTGACTCAACCAAAAAAGAATATTTTTATCCCATATGCTTAAGGAAATGTCTCAGGTGTGGATTGTGTGTGCGTGTGTGTATGACTCATATATGGACAATGGTAGTACCAGAAGGTAATTTGCCTGCTCATTATTCATTCATTGTCGTGATAGATCACGTACAAGCATAATACAGATGCTTGTTTATAATTATTATATATTTAAAACATTGATCACCAAACCCAACCACATCACCCGCACCCACCGACAACCTGGATCCCATACAACACAAGTCATTTTTTTCTGAGGGTATGACTGACAAAAACTTCTTTTATCCATGTCCATTTACACACCAAGATAATTTTGGAAAATATACCAGTTGAATTCACTGGCTCAGTTATCGAACCAGTGATTCCAGTGGGTAAATATTACAAAATTGTCTTATCTTGGTCTGCAAATGGACATTTCTCAAGCCCACTGTAGAAGTCATTTTTGGCCGACATGGGTTCAATATCGAGAAACAGTATTTTCTATGTTCCCTGAACTAGCTTTAATCCCATTTGTTAAGATTGAGTTTGCTTCAAACCCCTATATGTTTCTCACATAAGGGTTACTTACGCCTGCAGAAGAGAAGTATTTTGGGTAACCCTCAGACATATTAGACTTAAATTTGAATGCTGTGTTCGATTGGGCGAGTTCTCATTTCTGCTGCTGGTACTAAGTCATTTGTTTTTGGTTTTTTAACTATATCACGGATCATAGCTCGTACTTGAAGAGATACTGACAAACATTCTACATTGAACTGTCAAAACGTATCTTCTTTACCGCTTGATGGATTTCAACAAAATGTGGTTTGAAGGATTCTATCATGCTAGGCTCCAAAACTTCTATTGAGAATTTTGTTTGGTCAATTTTTTGGATGAAAAGCTTAAACTTTATGAAAGATTTACTGGAAATTGTCAAACCCCTCCTTAATGGGTCTATGACAGCCATCGTTTTATCAGGCATTACAGTGGTAAATTCTCAAAAATAGCCTTCTCATGGTCTGCAAATGGACATTTTCTACGAAAAAGTTTAAATTTTCTTGAAGAAATGTAAGTGTTAAAGGGTCACAGAAGTTACCCATATTTTAAACAAGTTTTAGTGAAACAACAAAATTTCCGATATGTGGCTCAGACAAAGATTTTGACCAATTTGAGTCTTTTAAGGGAGATAAACCTGGGGAATAGACGCTTTTTGCCAAACCGAACTCATGACACTTCACCTATCCATAATCTATTCACGTATGTTAAAAACAAATTTCTAGTCTTAAGGGAGATAACTCTGGGGAATAGGGATGGATTTTGACGAAACGAAATCATGACATCTTATCTGTCCCTAATCTATTGCGCTGGAACAAAAACAGATTCATGACATCTATCCCAAATATATTTTGCTAGAACTAAAATTACAAGCGTAGGTTAAAAACTTAGCGAGATATACCAGAAACGAAAATTTGGATAAATTTTAGTCTTTCAAGGGAGATAACTCTAGCGAATAAGGACAGATTTTGATGAGACGAAATCATGACGTCATCTATCCTGAATCTATTCACTAAACAAAAAAGAGGCCCGTCGCTCACCTGGAGCACCATCAATTTTTGTCAAAATCGTTGGTGGGTGGCTTAGTAGTCGTTTAAATGAGTTTGTGGACATTTTTGCAAGTGGCTGCCAAACATGCTACATTTTGATTGGCCCACGGCGACCAGGATCAAATTCCCTTGTACAAACTTTAATGGCCCTTAGTCCTTAATCATACCGCCCAAATTTCGGCATGATCCCTTCAGCGGTTCTGGAGGAGTCGTTTTCGGGAAAACTAGGTCATCCAAGATGGTCGCCGAATCATTTGGTCAATCAAGTCCTCTTGAAGAAACTTGGCTTACCTCTTAGCCTAGATGAAGATTCCCCAAGCGGTTTCGGAGAAGATTTTTAGACATTTCTTAAAATCGGCCAAAATCCAAAATGGCCGCCGGGCAAATTGGCCGATCAGGTTCATTTGATCAAACCTGGATCCCTATGCCCTAAGGATGCTTCCTGCTAAACATAATTGAAATCGGCCTAGCAGTTCTCAAGAAGACATTTTAAATTTCCCATTGCTTTAGCATGGGAGCGTTTGACGAGAGAATTATCCAAGATGGCCATCAAACTGTTTATCCGACAGTTTCATCAGTTTTGAATCGATTCCTCAAGTGGTTTCGGAGAAGATTTTTAAAGACGTTTCCTAAAATCGGCCAAAATCCAAGATGGCCAAATTGGCTTCATTTGAACAAACTTGGATCCCTATGCCATAAGGATGCTTCCTCCGAAATATAATTGAACTCGGCCCAGTGGTTCTTGAGAAGTCGTTTAAAGGAAAGGTTGACAGATGATGGACGGACGGTCACCACAGCATAAGCTCACTTGGCCTTCCAGGCCAGATGAGCTAAAAAATTTGAGCGTAGGTTAAAACCTTTCCGCGATATGTCCCGGACACAAAAATTTAGATGAATTTTAGTCTTTCAAGGGAGATAACTCAGATTATTCTGCCGAATATACAGATTTTGCCGAAACAAAAGCATGACATGTCTACCCCTAATCTATTTTGCCCATGCTAGAACTAAAATTACAGCCGTAGGTTAAAGGTTCCGCGATATGGCTCGGACCTGAAAATACTAAGGGAGATAACTCTAGCGAATAAGGATGGATTTTGCATAAGTGAAATCATGACAGGGAATCTATCACTAATGCTGGAACAAAAATTGTGAGGGCAGGTTAAAAACTCCGAGATATGACACGGAAACGAACATTCTGACAACTTTTATTCTTTCAATGGAGATAACTCTGACGAATAAGGACAGATTTTCAAACGAAATCATGACACATCATCTTTCACCATGTTAAAAACGTTCAGCTATATGGCATGGAAACAAAAATGTTGATGAATTTTAGTCTTTCAAGGGCGATAATTCTGGCGAAATAGGCATATTTTGCCAAAACAGGTCAGAATTATGACCCGTCTATCCCTAATCTATTTTGCTAGGACTAAAATTACAAGCATAGATTAAAAACGTTCTGAGATATTATGGCACAGACATGAAAATTCTGAAACATTGTAGACATTCAAGTGCAATATGGCCGCCAAACACACTACATTTTGATTGGCCCACGGCGCTCATGTTTTTTGGATGGATCAACTTCCCTTGAACAAATTTTAATGGCCCAAATTTCGGCCTGATCCCTTCAGCGGTTCTGGAGTTGTTTTCGTGAAAACCATGTCATCCAAGATGGTCGCCGACCCATTTGGTCAATCAAGTCCTCCTGAACAAACGGCTTACCTATTGGCCTAGATGACGATTCCCCAAGTGGTTTCGGAGAAGATTTTTAGACATTTGAAATTTAAATTGGTTGAAATCCGAAATGGCTGCTGGGCAAATTGGCCGATCGGGTTTATTTGAACAAACTTGGATCCTTAAGCCCTAAGGATGCTTCCTGCCAAATATACTTGAAATCGGCCTGGCAGTTCTCGAGAAGACATCTTAAATTTCCCATTGCTTTAGCATAGGAGCTTTTGATGAGAAAATTATCCAAGATGGCCGCCAAACCGTTTATCCGACAGTTTCGAAAATTGCAAATTTGAGCTCAGAATACCTAAAAACCTATAATAAAACGAATTTTGGCCTCAAAATTCATCAAATAAAAAAATCCAATATGGCTGCCAAACACACTATATTTTGATTGGTACACCGCGGCCATGTTTTTTGACGAATCAACTTCTCCTGAACAAATTTCGGCCTGATCGCTTCAGCGGTTCTGGGGAAGTCGCTTTTGTGAAAACTAGGTCATCCACGATGTCCGCTGAACTATTTGGTCAATCAAGTTCCCTTGAACAAACTTGATTCAGCGCTTACCCTAGATCATATTTTGTGAGTTTTGAATCGCTCCCTCATATGGTTTGGGAGGAGAAGCTTTTTAAAGACATTTCTAAAAATCAGCCGAAATCCAAGATGGTCGCCGGCCAAATTGGCCGATCGGGTTCGTTTGAATAAACTTGAATCTTTATGCCTTAAGGATGCTTCATGACAAATATAATTGAAATCGGGCCAGTAGTTCTCGAGAACATATTTTTAATTTCCCATTGCTTTAGTATGGGAGCTTTTGGCGGGAAAATGATCCAAGATGGCCACCAAACCGTTTATCCGACATTTTCGCAAATTGCAAATTTGAGATCAGAATACCCAAAAACCTATATAAAAGCAATTTCAGCCTCAAAATCCATCAAATAAAAGAATCCAATATGGCCACCAATATGCTATATTTTGATTGGCCCACGGCGGCCATGTTTTTTGACGGATCAACTTCTCTTGAGCAAACTTTACTGGCCCATAGTCCCTAATCATATCTGCCAAATTTCGGCCTGATCCCTTCAGCGGTTCTGGAGGTTATTTTCACTAAAACTAGGTCAACCAAGATGGGCGCAAAACTATTTGACCAATTAAGTTCCCTTGAACAAATTTTGTTGAGCTCTTGCCCTCGACCATGTTTCATGAGGTTTCTTTCAATCCCTCAAGCGGTTTCTAAAAATCGGCCAAAATCCAAAATGGCCCCTGCCCTAATTGGCTTCATTTGAACAAACTTGGATCCCTATGCCCTAAGGATGCTTCCTGCCAAATATAATTGAAATCGCCCTAGCGGTTCTTGAGAAGTTGTTTTAAAGGAAAAGTTGACAGACGACGGACAGTCGCCACGACATAAGCTCACTTGGCCTTTCAGGTCAGGTGAGCTAAAAATCAGCCAAACCCAAGATGGTCACCGGCTAAATTGGCTGACCGGCCTCCTTTGAACATACTTGGATCTCTATGCCCTAATGATGCTTCCTGCCCAATGTAATTCAGTTATAGCCAGTGGTTCTTGAGAAGACAGTTTAAATTTCCCATTGCTTTAGTATATATGGGAGTTGTGGGCGGGAAAATGATCCACGATCACCGCCAAACCGTTTGTTTATCCAACAGTTTTTAAAGTGGAAATTTGAAATCGGCATACTCTAAAAACTATACACAACCAATTTCGGCTTCAAAATCCATGAAATAAAAAAGTCCAATATGGCCCCCAAACACATTTTGATCAGTCCACGGCGGCCATGTTTTTGTTACATATCAGCTTCCCTTGGACAAACTTTAATGGGCGTTAGCCCTCAATCATAACTACAGTACTAAATTTCAGCCCGCCCCTTTCAGTGATTCTGAAAATATTGTTTTGGCAAAAACTAGGTCATCCAAGATGGAAACCGAAATATTTGGCCAATCAGATTCCCTTGAACAAACTTGGTTCAGCTCTTGCCCTAGATGATATTTCATGAGTTTGGATCAATTATCCCTGCTTCCCCCCACACACACACACCCCCACACACACACACACACACACCTACACACACACACACACCCCTCCCCCATTATAATACATTTACCTGTGTCAAAAATTATGTTGAATATTTTGAAAGTAATTTGACTGGAAGCTGGTACTGTATTACCTTTCAGTCAAATTGGTTTCAAATTATTCAACAGTACAGATATCATGTGAGACTTGGATTGCAGGTTCAAATGGATAAAATGTTATAATTGATTTTGATTTGGATGGGGGGGGCTTTAGTCCATGCCTCAACAGCCAATAGTTTCAACGGCCAATAGCTCTGGACATGCCGATTATTTTGACAATAATCTGACCAAAAGTTATTGGTTGCTTAGTCAACACCAAATTTCAGGCACGTTGTTTTCAAAATATTCATCATATTCAGCAGAGTTAAACACATGGAAAATGCATGCAGTATGCCAAAATTATGTTAATCTGGCTTAGCATACTCTCCCACCCACCCAACACACACACACACACACACACACACACACACACACACACACACACACACACACACACATCCCCAAAACACACACCCCCCCCCCCCCCCAAAAAAAATACACACGCACGCACATACACACTGTCAGCAGGATAAGCCCTTGCTGCTACTCATTCAGCCACACTTACCTCGAGAAATAAAAATGTTGACTTGGTTAGAACCGGTATCTGTCTAAGGTGTAAGTGTTTTCTGGCGACTTCTCATTCAGTTTAACTCACGACGAAGCCACCCAATATCGACCTCTGGAGTGTTCTTGGGGAATGTCCCATTTGCGGTTCAAGACAAAACTATTTTTTAATAACCACAAACTAGTTACTAGCGGTAAATTTTCAAAAATAGTCTACGCTTGGCCTGCAATTGGACATTCTATAATTAATGTTAATGTGATGTTCCTTCATCCCTTCTGTTCATGCAGAGAAACGACATTTCCGCGTTCTTCCGTTTGGTGTTCACTACTGAAAAACGCCTATCTAGGAGACACGGTCAAATGAATTGGGCCAACTTAACTGTCTGACTGCGCCGATTTTGCAGACCTATTCCAGGGGTTCTTTGTTGTCTGGACCTGTTAAATATTTTGAAAACAATTTGACTGAAAGTTGTTGTTGGCTTAGCCACCAACAACTTTCACTCAAATTGTTTTCAAAATATTCAGCAAGTCAAGCGTTTTTGCTCATTGAAATTATTTCCTGTTGGTTTACAGGAGACAGTTACTATTACTATATACAGTACTATATGCCTATAGTTTACGATTATAAGCCTCGTGTCCTAAAATATATATGGATATATTAAGCTAAATGAAACTGTTGACTAATTAACTAAAACAATAAGTTCCGCATTCCTATCCAAGTGTCGCTGACCCGGGAATGTGCACACGTTGCAGTTTCTGTTATCGGATGCCGAGTAGTGTTATTATTATACTCCGAGCTCGGTAGGCTTGTATGTACGCTATTATTGTTTACGTTACTAAATCTATATTGATTTGGCTTTAACCCTCCTCCGGCCGATCCATTAACTCATATACGGTCTAGTTCGCGTGATTGTAAACGGGTATCATTTGGCAAATACACCCGTTGCTAGAAATGTAAATAGTTTAACAACGTCGTTTCTAATAGCTACGTACGAAACTTACTTGTGTATGATGACAAAATATCAACTTTACTATAAATGCATCGCTAGCGGCTTTAATGTATTTCCGCGAAAGTCGGATATGATGTGTAACAATTTACTGGAAATAAGAGACCAGCGTGTGATTTGTGCATATCAATTTTCGGTTAGAAGTTATTGGCCTTATTTCTAATTCCTATTCAAACCATATTTAGGCCGTGTTTAGACGCAAGCGTATACGCCGTGTGCATAATAGTGGTTGTTGAGCTCACTTGGGCCTAAAGGCCAAGCGAGCGTATGCCGTGTCGACCGTCCGTCGTCCGGCCGTCAACTACAACTTATCAAGAAACATGGCCAATTTCAATTATATTTGGCAGGAAGCATCCTTAGGGCATAGGGACCCAAGTTTGTTCAAATGAAGCCGATCGGCTAATTTGGCCGACGGCCATCTTGGATTTCGGCCGATTTTAGGAAATGTCTGAAAATCTCCGAAACCGCTTGGGGAATCAATTCAAAACTTATGAAACCTCATCTCGGGAAAGACCCAAGACAAGTTGTTTAAGATGACTTAATTAAACGAATGGTTCGGCGGCCATCTTGGATGACCTAGTTTTCCCGAAAACTACTCCAGAACCGCTGAAGGGATCAGGCCGAAATTTGGGAGATATGATTAGGGACTAAGGGCCATTAAACTTTGTTGGAGGGAAGTTGCTCCGTCAAAACACATGGCTGCCGTGGGCAAATCAAAATGTAGCGTGTTTGGCGGCCACATTGCACTTGCAAAAATGTCCACAAACTCATTTAAAGGACTACCACCCACCAACAATTTTGACAAAAGTTGATGGTGCTCCAGGTGAGCGACACCTGTTGTTGTTGTTGGTTGTTGTTGTTGTGACATTTTTAATAACTGGTTCTACTGACTGGAGGATCTTCTCCAGATTTAGAGGGAAGTGTATGCCCGTGGGGTCCCGAGCATATATGGCTCTAGAACGCAACAGCAACAGCTTTTAGCAACAGTTTCCAAAATATACATTTTTACGCATTCCTCAATAACTGGTACAATCTTGTTCAAACTTGGGTGGAAGATTGCCCGTGTGGTCCCGAACACGTATACCAATTTTGTGTCCAACACCTAAAACGTTTTGCTTTCACCAACATTGTATTCAAAATTGACGTTTTTTAAGCATTTTCAACAACTCTGACGGAGCGATCTTCCGAACTTGGTTTGATGTGTGTCTGTGGGGTTCCGAAGATGCATTCCAATTTACGGTCAAAAAGTAAAACGCAACACCAACAGTTTTCAATAACATTGTTTCTAAACTAAACACTTGATTTTGAGGGGCCGATTGAAAAATATATCAATGACGAGGGTAAATGTGTCCTTGTTTAGCTTCCTTGACCGTCAATGTCTTAACAATCACTCACCGTCTATCGGTCTGTCTGTCTGTTGGACAGTCGTCCAGTATGATAGTTCGCTTTATTTTGTGTCGGGTACGGGTACCTTTGACATTAAAGTAACAATTATATAAAACTAGGTCAATCTGACCTAGTTTCTGGATAATATAGATTAAACGTCAATATTCCCATTGGAATCAATAGTAATTTAATCTAGCAGTACATCTTCTTCTTCTTTTCGATCGCTGGTATCACACTTGGAGAGCATTTGATGGTTTGTAGTGCTTCTTCAAGTTGTGGCAGCTTACCTTTGGTGATAGCCTCAAGGACGGAGCGGGCATCAGATAAAAAGACAATCTGTGCAATAGGGTCTGCTGTTCTGCTGATGGTATTAGCTGCATGAACCAGTGCTTCGACTTCAGCTCTGTAGTTTGTGCAGTGTTTGCCTGTCTGTATTGCAGCTGACTCATGTTGTCCGTTTGGATACTGTATGTGCAGTCCAGCACCTCCGCTCCTAATTGCATCTTTGGCTGATCCATCTGTGTAGATCCTTATCCATGTCTCCCGAGGGTACATTTCTTCCAGCATGGCTAGGGTCACGGCCTTCTTGCTCACATCACTGTGTTCATCTTTGGTTGTGAGATGAGGTACTGTTGTGCGAATAGCTATGCTCTCTAGTTTGTTTTCCCAGGGTGGAGGATCAAGGGTGTGGTTTGGGTCTTCTATTTGTGCTGGCAACATTTCTTGGTGTTTCCTTTGAAGTGCTTTTGTCTCTTTCACAAAACTTGATCTTTTAAGTCTTCCTGATGACAGCTGTGCTTGCCTGATCTTCATTGGGTGGTTATTGAACGATTTGAACTTTGCAGCTTGGATCAGTGCTTTGCATTCCCTTCCTTTGCTAAGTGGGGGAATGTTCGCTCCATTTTTTCTATTGGTGTTGATCTCATTCCACCAGTGATGATGCGCAGTGCCTGGTTTTGTACTCTGTCGAGGTTCTGTTGCTGAGATTTAGCTGATGTCATCCATGAGCTGGATCCATACTCAAGGTGTGGTCGTACGGCACCTAGGTAGATGGTCTTGAGGATCCTTTCATTGGCACCCCACTTTGTTCCTGCCAGCTTCCTCATGATGTTTAGCTTTTTTCTGGCCTTTGCCTCTGCGTTCTGGATGTGCTCCTTCCACGTATAATCTTCTGTCATATGTGACTCCCAGGTATGTATGCTGGTCCTCGTACTCGAGTGGAGTACCGCCCAGTGTCAGATTGCCAACCTTGGTTTTGGTGGACAGTGAGAATAGCATGGCTGATGATTTTTCTTTGTTGATGGTAATACACCAGCGATTGGGCCAAGCTGTAATTCTGTCCAAGGCGAGCTGCATTCTGTACGTGGCAGTCGTTGTGTACACCTCGGTGCACCAGAGTACGAGGTCATCTGCATAGAGGGCTGCTTGGATCCCATTGGGCAGCTCTGCTACAATGTCATTAATGAAGAGTATGAACAGAGTTGGTGATAATACTCCGCTTTGTGGCACCCCTTGTCTCAGCAATACATTCTGTCCAGATTGTCCATCCACCAGCACCCTAGCTCTGCGATTGTGTAGGTATGACTTGGTCCATCGGAACATGTTGCCACCGATGCCGGAGCTTCACGAGGAGGCCATCCTTCCACACCTTGTCAAATGCCTTCTGCAGATCAATGAAGGCAGCTAGCATCACCTTCTTGGCTTGAAAAGTGTCCTCTATGACCTGTGCAAGATGTGTTGTTTGATCTTCTGTGCTCCTGTATCTTCTGAAGTCAGCCTGCTCTGAAACTATAGTGTTCTCCGACTCCAGGTACCGCTGGTTGACGATGCGCTCCATGGTCTTGCATATGCAGCTTGTAAGACTGATAGGACGGTAGCTCAGCACTTTCGTCTTGTTCTTCCCTTTTTTCAGAATAGGAGTCATTCCGGCTTCCTTCCAGCACTGAGGAACCTCTCCATTGGTCCAACTGAGATTAAAGATGTCTAGCAACTTGCGAATAGATGCATTACCAAGGTGTTGGATCATTTCATTCGTAATGCCATCTGGCCCGGGAGATTTCTTCTTTTTCAATTGGCGGATAGCCTTCTTTAGTTCTGCTAAACTAATGTCAACTTTCATTGCATCGTGAGTGTTGGTGTCTGTTCTTTCCTTTTGCTCTTTTCTAACCTCCTTTTGACGCATTCGTGGTATAGAAATGTTGCTTTCTTTTGCATATGCCTTCGCAAAGGCATCTGCAGCCATCTTTCCTGTCAGTGTTTGTCCATCTTCTTCAAGAGTAATCTTCTCTCCCCCGACACCCTCATCATTCAGTGCTTTAGTCAGTCTCCACAGCTTTGTAGTGTCTCTCTCTAAATTAAACCCTGCCGTGTTTTCCCTCCAGCTTCCTCTTTTGGCCTCCAGCTTGGTCTTTAGATACCTGGCTTTAGTTTGTTGTAGCGTGAAGTGGTTTTCATGACAGGGATTACCCTCTGCATCTTCTCTGGCCTTGTCTAGTTTATCATGTGCTGCTTGCAGTTCTGTTGTCCAGTAGGGGCGGTAGTTTTTCCTGAACCCTCGAGGAATCGCTTCGTTGGCAGCCTTGAGGATGCTTGAATTAAATTCCTTGACCACATTGTTGATGTTTTTCCCTTCTATTGCTATATTGTGGGTAAGCTCATTGGAACGAATGCCGAACAGACTCCAATTTGCCTTTTCGTAGTTCCACCTTGGATGTTGAGGTGAACTTGTCGAAATACTTCCAGAAAGAGAGAGGAGGACTGGGCGGTGGTCGCTTCCTCCTAACTGCGATCCGACCCCTCTACTGAGGTTTCTGTGAATGTCTTCTGTACAAAATGCCAAGTCCGGCGTTGTTGACGAGTGCCATCAGCGTGAGTAGAATGTAGGCTGATCTGTGGGATCGTTGACAAGTAAAAGGTGCTTTTCATCTTGTCATGCTTCAATGTCTTCTCGTTTATCAAGTGTTCTGTATCCCCAGCTCTGGGACTGGCTATTAAAGTCTCCCGCAATGAGGAAGTGGCAGTCCGGGACCTGGATTGTGTCAAGTGAGAGATTCTTGTCATTAGGGCAGTAATAATTGACAATTTCAATCACAGAGTTGCTGGTTGTTACCTTGATCTTGATATATTCTGCCTCTTCTATAAAGGTTTTAATCTGGCTGGCGTTCACGCTGTTTCGGACCAAGGTGATCACCCCACCTTTCTTTCTGGAAAATCTGGTGACCTCTGATCTTAAATGGTTTTCCTTCTTGCAGGTGTGTCTCTTGAATGCAGCAGATATCAATGTTGTTTTCTTACAGGAACTGTTCGAGCTCTGATTTTTTGTTGGTAACCCCTTCTGCGTTCCAGTGCATGATGTTGATACTGGGGTTCTCTTTGGGTTTGGTCTTCTCTTTCCGTTGGCCAGTAGCTCTCCATCCTCGTCCCCAGGCTCCACAAGACGAGTGGATGGGACCTCCAGTAGCTGAGCGTGGACTCCTTCGAGGCATGGAGCCCGGCGCTGCACCTGCCTGGCAGATCCTCACAGGGCGAGCACCATTTCGGTTGATTCGATCTCCAAGTGTCATTTCATTAGCGTTGTGCATAATGCTCTGGTTAGCCCCTCCATATGTCTGGATTGACACCCAGTGGGTAACACCCCTGCGCCACGTTGAGGCCGAGCATATAGTCTTAAACAGGGGAGCAGTACATTATATATTAGTTTTCACATACATATACTGTAACAAAACTTGGTGTATGGATGCGTCATCATGCGTGGGTAGGCTATGTCCCGTATCAAATATAGGTGAATATGGCCTACTTTTCGCGTTTTGACATCATAGCGAATCCTTGATTAGGTTGTAATTTCAAGATTTCTTCGTATGTACATTAAAGAATTAAATAATCCTACCTGGATAAAATCCCACCAGATAAACTCTCAATCAGACATAATCCTACCAGACAAAACACCACTCCGACAATCGGACCGGACATCCCACCTGGACAAAATCGCACCTTGACATAATCCTACCAGACATAATCTTACCTTGACATAATCCAACCAGACAAAACCACCAGATAAAATCCCATTCAGACAATCCTACCGGACATAATCCAAGCAGACAACACCCCCCCCCCCCCCCCCCCCCACACACACACACACATACACACTCAGACGTAATCGCACCGGACATGCCACCTGGACAAAATCGCACCCTGACATAATCCCACCAGACATCATCGCACCTTTACATAATCCCATCGTACTAGCAGTAATTCAGAATCCAACATTTGCTTAGGCAGTATTAGAGTACTAACAGATCACGCGAGTTTTCGTTGTAAAATCGCTATCTTTGAATCATTGAGACCGGTCAGACTACAACTATCTTAATTAATTATCGACAAACCTTCGCACATACATTCGCGTCATCGGGTCCCGATGACGCGCATTTATTTGTGAAAGCTTGCGCACAATACTATCTTAAAACAATGACCACGTTTGCCAAAAAAATGTAGTAAACTTTGAGTTAATTTTAAAAACTTCTTTGCTGGAATCTGTTAGGCAGCAACAGTTTCAATTTAGTCTACATACATACCTAACCAGGAATCTACAGTATTCTGGCCTTCAGGCTTGGATGTACTAGTGGCACTGAGATCGATATCAAGTTGGAAACCATTCGAAATGTGACTCGGGTATGTGTCTTCACTCTACAATCTTGAGAGCTGCCATGCACGGTTGCTCCCTACTGGAGTGAACGGTTGCTCCCTATACTGGAGTGATCGTGAAATCCTGGTGGGTATTTGTCCAGGTGCGATTTTGTTAAGTGGAATTAGGTCAAGTGTCTGGATGGGATCATGTCCGGGGATTTTATCTGGGCGGGAGTTTTTCCGGGTGGGATTATGAATGTATGTCTGGTGGGTCTTTGTACAGCAGAATTATGTCGGTTGGGATCTAATACCAATATAAATATTATCAGTCCTAGTATGTCTGTATATATAACTGTACACATTTTCAAGAACATCAGTGTAGTAACAAACATTCAGGAATGGCAATCCATCCATCAATATAGCGGGCGTGATGTGGTGTAACAGATCTTGTATTCCCATTGTTGTTGTTTTTTGTCAGAGCTCTATCTGACCTAATAATTGTAACAGTTATGTAAGGAACATAAATCATGTAATAGGGCATTCTGACTCATCCAAAAAAGTACACACGCATGATCGTCTGTCTGCTGATTTCTATTCCTACTCATAATCAAGCGGTAGGTTCCGTTTCGTGGAAATGCTTTATCGAAGGACTCTCATAAATTGACTTAGGTTAGTTCGCCCCACATCCGCCCGCAGCTATTTTACAGGAAATCTATATTTGCCAAACAGCAGAAACTACTGTCTATTGTGACTTATGATTTCGTGCGTGAAGTTTGTGGTTGGAGTGGTTTGAGCGTGTTTTTGTGAGGGTTTTTTTTGGTTGTGGGGTGGGGGTGTTTGGTTGGGTATTTATTGCCCTTCATTGTTTAAATACGTGTTAACTTCTGTAGCACGCTTTGCACGCGAGACTGGCTGTTCTGCGAGTGGCGGGATTCAGCCGAAGGGTAGAAATTACTACGTGATGTAGTGGCGTTAGAATATTAGAATTATTGCCAGCGCTACACGCAAGGGTTAATGCAAGTGTGGATTTCTTCTTGTACTTAAAACACTTCAATAAGTCTGGTTCTACTGGACGGATCTTCCCCATGGGCCATGGGGTCCCAGACATCTGCCAATTTTGATGTCAAAAGCTAAAACGCAACAGCAATAACTTTTAGCAACATTGTATTCAAAATAGACACTTAATTGGTGGATTTTTCAGTAATTTCGATTATGCTTGAGCGAATGGGTGAGGTCAAGTCTGGGTGTTAGTGTTGGTGTTAGTGTTAACACTGATCACTAACACCAAACCAGGTGTTAACACCAGTAGTGTTAACATTAACACCGGACGTGTTAACGGTAACACTGGTAGTGTCGGGGTGTAGGAACATAATCTGACCAGGGGTGGTGGTAGGGGGGCTAATCTATGGGTGAGGCCAAAAACTAGGGGAGCTATATAGATACACTATGGTAGAGGAAAAACCTGTGGGCTGGTTGGTTACCCTCGCCCCTACCTTACCTGTTCCTACGCCTATGATCGAGTGTTAAATCAAACACGAATCCATCTTTTGAGATTTTACATAGTGCCCCGGTCTCCCCTTATGCCTAAAATGACAAAGGCTTGGAATGCGGTGGTAAAGTTGGTAAATAGGTGAACTAGTCTTCAGGAATTTATGTTTTTCATTATAACTGTTTTCATAGACTTGTCATTAACCTAAATTAAATGTTACCAGTAAACAGTCTTCAGAATTTACCATAGATATCTGAAATATGTGAATCAGGCTATACCATCTCATATTTGTGACTATTTTGCAAGGGAGGTAATCAACTAAAAATCGAGTCATTTTATTTTTTAGCTTAAATTGTCTATATGTCTAATATTTAATATCCGGTACGTTACATGTTTAAAAGGAGCGGAGAACACTCTAGATAAATATATGACATCGATGTCTTCTCTCTTCCTATTTGAGGTAAATAACTATTTTCTATATAGACCAAAAAATAAGCTGGCGTCCCGCAATAATGTACCGAAGTTGGCATATCGCTATATAACGTATAAAGCTATCGTTTAATGTTATTTTTTACAAACTTGGACCAATTTTGATGTTAGATCGCGTTGCTTACAATAGAAATTATGCTTTAACGTGTTGTTTATTAGCATCAAGCACTAACACTACCACCAAGACTTGACCTCAACACGGTGTTAACCTCTAGAGGTTAGTGTTAACACCAAACTAGATATAGCTATAAATGACTAAATGTTCATCTGCCAGTGAAAAGGTAAGCTAAGTCATTCATATCAGATAGAAGTGGGGAGACATACAATTCCCAAAACTCCTGTAGAAAAAAGAGTGTGTTCGCTATGTAACATTCAAGCTGTTGAGGATGAAAGACATTTTATTCTAAAATGTCCGTTTTACCACAGTGAAAGACAATCGCTATTTAATTACCTTAATGTTTTTGTAAAGCTTCCCTCAGTGAACAGCATAAATTTGTTTTCATAATGTCCTACAATAACCTGATTGTTTCATGAAAAGGCAGAATGCGTTGGCTCCGAAACAATCCACTAACCCTCCGCCATCACTAGTAATTGCATTATAGCTGATCAGATCGGTAGCAAATTTTGCTGTAGGTACATTACATGTATCCGTATCGCCCTTTTATATGACGGCTGGGTGAAGAGGTGACATCGTTATCTTCTGTGTCATAAAATCTCATGGTGATTAAACTGTCATGGGATATTAAGATATGGCGAGTGGTGATGCTGCTGCTTCTTTATTTAGTGATCCTGGCGGAGGTTTCACGCAACAGTCAGTGAGGTTTCGACTGTAACTAATGCGCAGTACCTAGCAGAACATTAACTTCAACATTAACTTTAAATTTACACAATGAATGATGTAGTTTCTGCTCATATATTAATATAACCACTAAATTTGATAACAGAGCCATCAGCGTTAATTCGTGGATGTCATCTTATGTGTGTGCGTGCGTGCGTGCGTGCGTGGGCAGGTGCGTGCGTGTGCGTATTGTATATATCATGTATATTTTGCTTATTGTCAACTGTATATCGTATGTAGGCCTACTATCTATGTATGGCTATATCTATATGTATGTAGATTTCGTGCCAATAAATAATCTGAATCTGAACCTGAATCTATCAAGTAAATTCAGCCTATTTTATGCTGATTTGATTATCTGTTCCCCTTTTATTCGCTAATGATGTATGTGAAAATGAAGGCAAAAGCAGGGGTTGATATTAACACTAAAACTAACACAATATTTGGTGTTAACAGCAGGCGCTAACACGGTGGTAGCACTAAATCTGGTATTAACACTAACACGAACGTCGAGGTCAAGTCTCAGTGTTAGTGTTGCACTAACACTAACACCCAGACTTGACCTCACACATTGGGTGGACTTCATGGAAATGGTGGACCTTCCCCGTTAACCTCAGCGCATATATGGAAAGTCTACTGTCTTCCAAGATTACTGTTTGGTCTAGAGGTCATTCTGATGACAAAGGCTGAGATTAGTGCATTGAACTATTCCAACTGTCAATTCTTATACAATTACAGTCCCTTCCAAAGAATACAACAGAGCTAGACTCCAGAAAACTAAAACTACTAGGAAACATCCTCAGAAATGATGATACTGTAGAATTCCAGATAGCAGCCAGACAACTTGCTGTAAAGAATATTAAGCGCAATAGTTGGTTTATGAAATGCCAAGAAACGCTTCATAAGTATATCAGCTCCCAAGTATCTACCAACTAATTAACAGCATGCTTGCAAAGTTAGCGTGGAAGGCGCAAGTTGAGAAGCACATCAACTGCGCTGTACACAACGTCTGGAAAGCAGACTTTGTCATGAAGACATCAACAAAATACTTAAATGGCAATGTATGCACTGTAAACAACGTTCACCACTGTTGGAACTCACTTGACAACACAACCAGGGGTGTTAGACGAGCAGTAATAAAGGCAAAGATTCTGACTGGCTCATACATCTTGAAAGCAAATCGTGCCTGTTTCAATCAATATGTTGTCTCTGAAAAGTGTTTACTTTGCCATTCAGCACCCGAGGACAGGAATCACGTCATTACATTATGTACAGCATTGAAGGAGTCAAGAACACCATATTTGAAGAGTATTGTCACAACCATGTACCTAGAAAATTACCCAGTCATCATCAACCAGTTATTAGCTGATCCCGAAAATACAACTCAGCTGATACTTGATCATACAATGATGATATCCAGATTGATGATTAAGCTGTCCCCAGCAAATTCTCTCAAAATTGCGAAAACTACACGTTTTCTCTGCTATGCCTTGCACCTCAAACGTACACAATTGATTGAGGCAATTGTGTCTGTATAAACACGTCAATGAACACTAATCAAAGTAAATCAGACACAATCTAAAATTTATCTATTCTTGTACAAGTTATAAATGTTACTAACAGAACTTTTTTATTAATGTGTGAATGAAAACCTCTGCAATCAATTTGACATTAATTTATTTAATCCTACTCAGTCAGAGCAAATTTCGTGTATTAGTGTATTTAAGACTGTGTTATATAGACATTTTGAAGAATCGTTCGTACCCTACGGAATAGGGGTGAGCCCGTCGAGGCTGGATTTCCACATACAGATACATAGCGTGACGTAATAATAATGGAGCGATGGATACATTTTACTTCCCTCAGTGAACAGCATAAATTTGTGTTCATAATGTCCTACAATAACGGTGACACTGAGGTCTGCAAACCGGTACTAAAATATGTCACTGATTGTTTCATGAAAAGGCAGAATGCGTTGGCTCCGAAACAATCCACTAACCCACCGCCATCACTAGTAATTGCAATATAGCTGATCAGATCGGCAGCAAATTTTGCTGTAGGTACATTACATGTATCCTTATCGCCCTTTTATATGACGGCTGGGTGAAGAGGTGACATCGTTATCTTCTGTGTCATAAAATCTCATGGTGATTAAACTGTCATGGGATATTGATATATGGCGAGTGGTGATGCTGCTTCTTCTTTATTTAGTGATCCTGGTGGAGGTTTCTCGCAAGTCAGTGAAGTTTCCACTGTAACTAATGCGCAGTACCTAGCAGCACATTAACTTCAACATTAACTTCAAATTTACACTATGAATGATATGTAGTTTCTGCTCATATATTAGTATAGCCACTTAATTTGATAACAGGGCCATCAGCCTTAATTCGTGTGTGTGTGTGTGTGTGTGTGTGTGTGTGTGTGTGTGTGTGTGTGTGTGCGCGTGTGCGTGTGTGCGCGTGTGCGTGTGTGTGCCTATTGTAAATTTGTATATTTCACTTATTGTCAACTGTATATCGTATGTACGATCTTTGTATGGCTATATCTATATGTATGTAGATTTCGTGCCAATAAATAATCTGAATCTGAATCTGTCAAAATGGCGTCAGACATTCAACATTACGCATAACGACGCTATTGCGTTTTTTTAAACTGTTTCATACTCTAACATTATTGCCGTCATTTTGTTTATCACAACGCATTATAAAAACTTTTGATTTATGTCCCGACTGTATTATACTATGTCAGTCAACGTTGTCAATCGTTCATAGATATGTCACGAGGAAGTATGCTAGTAATGTCGAAAGAATTTAATAAATAAAGAACTTGTAGATCTACCTAAACTCCCTGTCAAAATAATTTTAGACATTTATCTAGCAAAACAGGCAAGATGCTGCTGCTTAATCATTAATGACGACCGTGTGACCTAATTTATTTACCGGACTACCGGGTACATATAGCATGCGGATCACCGGAAGTGGCATAAAATAATGTGTGATATTGGCGAAGAAACACAATTTTTTATTATCATGAACATCATCCGCGTATTTATCCCTCAACTATCTTAATTATTACCGCACAACTAAATCATTATAGAACACGTAATTTCATATTATTCTGATCTGCATTTATTTCTGAACATTGAAATAGCATTATAGCGTAACAGAATTACATTCACTGAGCCGTGTCTAAATCACACAAATGAACATACAGCGGCTTACGAACTTACAAGACACTCCGTAAAACAAATTCTGAACCAGCTATATATATATATATATATATATATATATATATATATATATATATATATATATATATATATATATATATATATATATATATATATATATATATATATATATATTTATATATATATATATGTGTGTGTGTGTGTGTGTGTGTGTGTGTGTGTGTGTGTGTGTGGGTGGGTGGGTGTGTGTGTGTGTGTGTGTGTGTGTGTGTGTGTGTGTGTGTGTGTGTGTGTGTGTGAGCTAGATCAAGATGAGTGCAACTCTACCGCACAAGAAATTATAAAAGTATATTTTGTCAAGAAGAATGGCCAAGAAGGACGGCTCATGTATACTACTAACATGTTCCACACAAAATGTAAAATTCATGTCACTGGGAAGTGTCATAAGAGGTTTGGTGATGACATCCTGCCAATGCTGCAACGACTGTGGAAGATGGGCCCAGATCTACATGATGTAAACAAATACATAGAAAAGATGTGTAACATGTAAATACAGCAAACAAGGAATGAAAGAGCAAATCAAGAGACGAGCAACAAACCGACGAGTATTATTAGCTGTATTTATGAGAATGGCGAGGCCACGACAGAGTTACAAAGCTCAGATGCTACACCTCAATATAACGAGCTGGCGCTAGCGGCAATAATTCCCTGCAACACCTCTGGAGAAATTCTAGATGGAGTTTCCAATCAACCCAGAGGTGTGGACTCTTCAGAACATTCAGATGACGCCATAGATGATACAATCTGCTCTAGCTGTGGGTTGAGTGCCGGAGAACAAACAATTGAGTGTTCCAGCTCTAAGTCTTGGTACCATTTGAATTGTGAAAACATGAATGAATATGACCTTATACACCATAACATCGATATAGAAAGACCATACATGTGCACAAGTTGCAGTCAATTGCAAAAAGATCAAAGCCAGCAAGGAATTGTTGAAATACTTTCAGAGCAAGAAGAAACACAAAATCCAGTTGAAACTGTATCAGCTATCAGTATATGCTCCTTGCCGCCACCAGTAACATCAACAGGGGACAAGGAAATATCTCAGACTAGAAATATAACTGCACAATCAATACATAAAGTAAATGCACAGAGAAGCCTGCCAACTGGCACTGATTGTCCAGACTCTTACAGCTCAAGGAGTCCAATAATGGACGATAAAAATGAAATTGACATCTTAAAAGACTTATTGCAGAAAGCACAGCAAGAACTAAGCAATAAAGACCATGAATCTAGACAACATGATCGAAAGAACAGAGAACTGCAAATAAAGAGCATAGAACAGGAAAAGGGGTTAGGGTCTGTCAAGCGACAACTGATGACATCCCGTACCATGATAAATAATCTGGAAGGAGAAATAGTGGAACTGAGAAATAGTAATATAATACGAGGGGGGGGGGGCTGAGATATGAGAGAAGATCAATCAGAGGTGAGAGCAAGTTCAAGCACTGACCATCAAAACAGCACTAACCTGCTCATGGCAACAAATGTACAATTACTCTCAAACCAAGTGCAGCATATATTAAATCAATTGGTACACTTGGAAATAAGTATGCGAACAAGAATTAATACCATGGAAGAAACTATGCACACACAGCATCAACAGGCAATGCAGACCCTACCAGGATCTCAGTATGGAAATCAGCTATCCCACCAGCAATATCGTGACCAGCCAGCTCATCAGCAGTATGGTAGCCAGCCAGCCAACCAGCAGCATGGCAGCCAGACAGTCCATGTGCAACGGTGTAGCCAGTCAGTCCACAAGCAGTATGGCAGCCAGCCAGCCTACCTGCAACAGGGTAGTCAGCCAGCCCACCTGCAACATGGTAGCCAGCCGGTCCATCTGCAACAAGGTAACCAACCAGTCCACGTGCAATGGGGTAGCCAACCAGTCCACCCACAACAGAGCAGTCAGCCAGTCCACCTACAACAAGGTAACCAACCAGTCTGCTTGCAGCAGGGTAGCCAGCCAATCGATCCGCAACAGAGCAGCCAGCCAGCCCATCTTTAACAGTGCAACCAGCCAGCCCACCAGCAACATGGACACCGGACAAACCAGCAGAAGTATGGCAACCAGTCAGCCCGCCAACAGTATGGTACCCAGCCAGCACACCAGCAGCCATGGAAACGGGGTAGCCAGTCAACCCAGCATCAGCATGGCAGCCAGCCAGCACATCAGCAGTCATGGCAATATCGTAGCCAGTCAGCGCACAAGCAGTATGATAGTCAGCCAGCTCAACTACAACCTGGTAATCAGCCAGTCCATCAGCAACAGAGCATCCAGCCAGCCCACCGGGAACATGGCATCCAGCAAGCATATCAACAGCCATGGCAATATCGTAGTCTCATCACACAAGCAATATGATAGCCAGCCAGCTCATCTGCAACATGGTAATCAGCCAGTCCATCAGCAACAGAGCAGCCAGCCAGCTCACCAGCAACATGACAGCCAGCTATCTCAACATCAACATGTTAACCAGCAAAACCATCAGCAACAGGTTATCCAGCCACCCCACTTGCATCATAGTAGCCAGCCAAGCCATCACAAGTATGGTGGCCGGTCAGCTCAACATCATTATGGTAGTCCGCCAGCCCACCAGCAAAGTGGTAGACAGCCAGCTCTCCAGCAGCATGGTAGACAAAAAGCTTACCGGCAACAGGGTACTCGGCCATCCCATAAACAGCATAGTAGCCGGCTACCAAATCAGCAATGTGGCAGTCAGCAAACCCACCAGCAACGTGGTGGCCAGTCATTCCAACAACATGGTAGCCATAACTACATGACACAATATTATGCTCAGCAGCAAATGAACACGGAAATGTGTCATCACGTGAATCTAAGCCAAATTGAACTTCGCAATATGCACTACCAGCTAATGAGTGTCCTAAATGAGAATAGACAGTATGTAGCAACCCAGCAGAATGGAGACCAAATTGCACCGCACTCTTTAAATGTTAACAACTTAACTCAGTATAATGGCATACAAAATCAGTCTGAAATTGGTAGCCAGTCAAACCAATCTGAATCTGGTAGTCACTCAGTCAGTCCAATTGCATGATAGCCATTCAGCCCAACATCACGATAAAGAATCAATCCAGGAGTGTGATAACCAGTTAGATCAACAGCATTCTGGTGACCAGTCAATCCAGCAGCAGTATGATGATCAGTCAGACCAACATCATCATGGCGATCAGACAGTCCAACAGCAGCATGGTGAGCAGTTAGTCAAACAACAGCATGGTGACCAGTCAGTCCAGCAGCAGCATGGTGATCAATCAGTCAGATATGGTGGCCTTTCAGTCAAGTATGGTGATCAGTCAGTCAAGTATTGTGACGAGTCAGTCAAGTATGGTGACAAGTCAGTACAATGTGGTGACCAGTTAGTCCAATGTGGTGAACAGTTAGTCCAGTATGGTTACCAGTCAGATAGTCCAAGAGCAGCATGGTGATTAGTCAGTCCATACGCAGCATGGTGACTTGTCAGTTCAACGGTGCCATGGTGAGCAGTCAGTCCAGCAACAGTATGATGACCAGTCAGTCCAACAATATTATGGTGACCTGTCAGCAAAATATGGTGACCAATCATTCATGTATGGTGACCAGTCAGTCCAGCAGCAGTATGATGTTCAATCAGTCAAATACGCTGACCAGTCAGTCCAGTATGGTGACCAGTCAGTCCAGTGTGACGACCAGTCAGTCCAGCAACAGCATTGTGACCAGTCAGTCCGACAACCACATGGTGGCCAGTCAGTCCAACAGCATCAAGGTGAGTCCAGTATGGTGACCAATCAGTCCAGTGTGGTAACAAGTCAGTCAAGTATGTTAACCGGTCACTCCAGTATGATGCCAAGCCAGCCAGTCAGACAGTCCCACAGCAGCATAATGGCCAGTCAGTTTAACAACAGCATGGTGATCAGTCAGTCCAGCAGCAGCATTGTAACCATTCAGTCCAGCAGCAGTATGATGTTCAATCAATCAAATATTGTGACAGTCAGTTCAGTATGGTGACCAGTCAATCCAGTGTCACGACCAGTCAGTCCAGCAACAGCATGGTGAGCAGTCAGTCCAACAACATCAAGGTTACCTGTCAATCAATTATGGTGACCAATCAGTCCAGTATGGTGACCAGTCAGTCCAGTATGTTAACCGGTTAGTCCAGTATGTGGCCAGCAAGCCAGTCAGACAGTCCCACAGCAGCATGGTGACCAGTCAGTTAAATAACAGCATGGTGACCAGTCAGTCCATCAGCAGCATGGTAACCATTCAGTCAAGCATGGTGACCAATCAATAAAGTATGGTGACCAGTCAGTTCAGCATGATGACCAGTCAGTCCAGCAACAAAATGATGTTCAGTCAGTCCAGCAGCCGCACGGAGACCAGTCTGTCCAGTATGGTTACCAGCCAGTCCAGCAGCAACGTGGTGACCTGTCAATCAAGTATGGTGGCCAGTCAGTCCAGCAACAACAGGTTGACCAGTCAGTGAAGCAACAGCATGGCGACCAGTCATTCCATCTGCAAGACAAGTGTACATATTCAGACCAGCAGTCAAATAATCATTCAAGCCAGAAGTATGGCGACCAAACAAACCAGAGGTGTGGTTATCAGTCAAACCAGCAGGAGAAAGGTATCGACTCAATCCGACAGCAACCTGATAACCAGTCAATCCAGCAGCCTTGTGATCATAACCAGTCTTTTTTAGGGCAAGGTCGAGTTACAAAAATTTCAAGATAGCATCTTTCAATATCAAGAACCTAAAGGGTAACTTTATGTATCCCCACAAATTGTGTGAGAGAGATCAAATAGACATTATAGCCCTGCAAGAACATAGGCTATATGACTGAAAAATACTGGATGAAAAAACTACTTCCTGGTTTCCAGCATCATTCCAGATCTGTGGATGAAGGCAATCCATTACCCCCCCCCCCATACAGTTACCACATGGATACGGTGGATCAAGTATAAGCTGGAGAGATGAGCTAAATAGTATAATTGAAAGTCTACCTGATGGTTCAAATAGAACAGTCTGCATAAAAATAAACTCATCACCTTCAGTCATCATTATAGCAACATATGTCCCATGTAAAGGGTGTAGCAAATATAATGAGGAATACATGGAAATCTTAGCAGAATGACAGGAACTACTGAACAAATATAAAGACTCCAATGATGTCCTGATATGCGGCGATTTAAATGCATTATTGCATTCAGAATATGCAGATGCAAGAGACAAACTATTAAAAGAGTTCTGCACCAAGAACCAGTTAGAATTAGTTCCAAATTAACCAGTTGGAAAAACCTTTGAATGTGCAAATGGCTCTTCACAGATTGACTATATCATTGCATCAAACACAGATCTCATAAAACAAGTTCAGCATGTATCAAAGGAATACGACAACTGCTCAGAGCATATACCAATTAGAGTTGTCATTACAGTTAAGGAAAGCAGCGTGAGTAACAATGTGCTGAAGCCAGTACAAGAAAGAAAGCTTCAGTGGGGAAAAGGTAATCTGGTTCAATATAAAGAAAATCTGGAAAGAATGATGCGTCAAAAGGATCTCTGCTCATCAGACAAATCGGTAGACGAACTTATCACTACTGTCACCATATGTATGAAGGCCAGCACTAAAGGGGCAATCCCAGAGAGGAAACCAAAGATTTCAAAGAAGGGTCGACTCTGGAATTATAAACTTGCAGAAACATCAAACGTATCCAAAACAATACATCATCAATGGGTTCGTGCCGGTAGGCCTTCAAATCCAAAACATCCATCAAAGATCAAATTAAGAGAAGCTAAAAAGGTGTATCGGAGAGAGCAATGGCAGGCTGTAACAAGAGCAGAGCAAGATACTACAAACAAGATCATGAATGCCATACCCTCAGATCAGTCACTGTTTGCACAGCTAATACGAACTCAGAGAAAAACATCACAGAAAATTCTGTCAACAGAAGTATTGCATGTGAATGATAAGGAGTATCATGGAAATGATATAATAGAAGGATGGGCAACTTACTTTGAAGAGCTAGGAACACCAAAGGAAACCCCCACATTTAATAAGGCATATAAAGATCAGGTTGAGGATGATATAACCAGCATTAAATCTATCTGTGGTGATGATCGGTCCAGTCCAGATCCCTTCACGTGGGATGATATAAACAGTGCTGTGAATGAGCTACACCTGAAAAAGGCCTCAGATTCTGATGGACTCTCATCAGAGCACCTAAAACATGGTGGTGTCTTATTAATCCACACTCTTCTGATACTGTATAATAAGATCATAGCTGAAGGCATATATCCAGATGCATTTAAAACTGGTCTGATTACATCAATCCATAAGAAGGCAGGAAAGCCGTTGACGATCCCAGATAATTACCGGAAAATCACAGTGACATCCATAGTGTGAAAAGTCTTTGAGAAGCTTTACCTTAAACGCATTAGACCATTGATTTCAGAAAGCCAAAGTAATCTACAATTTGGTTTCACACCTGGAAAATCACCACCAGTTGCAGCAGTACTAATGACTGAAGTTATAGCGGAATACAGAGAAAATAAAGTGCCCTGCTATGTTGGCTTTATGGATACACAGAAAGCTGTTGATGTTATCTGGCATTCTTCATTATTGCGTCGTCTTTACCTCCTCGGTATAACAGGCAAGCTATGGTTGATTGCGAATGAAATTTACAGAAACATGTCAGCACAAGTCAAGTGGGAGGGACATAGGAGTAGAAAGTTTGCTGTCAAACAAGGCCTTCTACAAGGTGGGGTCACATCTCCTGATTTTCATAAACCATATGAGGATCCACTACTAAAATTACTTGAGCAAACAGCAACTGGTCTACATATTGGTTCAATATATCTGTGCTCAATAACACTATGTGATGATAAGACAGTCCTAGATACATCCCCAGATGGTTTGCAGGTGGGACTGAATGCTGCAACAATGCATGCAAATAAAGAACGGTATGTTAATGGCATTGCCAAAAGCCAAGTGATGGTTTTCAATCAAGGCAGAGAAACAGAATATGAGCGGACACTAAACGAAGAAAAGATGGACGTGGTAAAGGAATATAAACATCTGGGACTAATAAGAACAGACGACAAAAGTAGCCTAGGCAAAGAAATTATAAGAAAAGCTCGTGCAACAGCTTATTCATTGATGGGTGCTGGCTTTCATGGAATTAATGGACTAAGCCCAATTGTCAGTATAAAACCATGGTCAACATATGTAATACCACGATACGAATGGACTGGAGGCATTAATTATACCAAAGAAGGCAATGAGTCAGATCACTACACATGAAATGAAAACCTTAAAGCAATTGCAATCACTGCCAAATAGTTGTGCAAATTCACTGGCATATTTACTTCTCGGTGCACTGCCGATAGAGGCGCAAATTGAAAAGAAGAAGCTGACATTACTTGGTGCAATACTAAGGAGTGAAGGCTCTGTCGAACAACAGTTAGCAATTCGGCAGCTCGTTATGAAAAGAGAAGGCAGACACAGTTGGTTTCAAGATGTCGAATTGATTTTACAAAAAATATCAGTTACCATCAGCCCACCTGTTGCTACAAGACCCACCACCTAAATGTGTATGGAAGCGTCATGTCCAAAAGGCTGTAAACACAGTATTCCTAGAGATGCTAAAGGAAGATATTAAGCAGAAATCATCAGCCCGGTTTGTGAATGTTGACATCCTTGATATCGGAAGGCCACATCCGATCTGGTCAACAGTGACAGTAAATACATATGATGTAAAACGTGCCGTCATCAAGACAAGGTTACTAACCGGTACATACTATCTGCATGCATACAGATCCAAATTTAATCAATATGAGAACGATGCCTGTCCTTTTTGTAAGAACGTTATAGAAGACCGTATGCATTTCCTAGTTCAGTGTCCAGAATTTGCAGATATCAGACGCATCTATATAGCGGAAATCGAGCATCTAGTGGCGGCAGATAGCTGGGAATTAATAAGCAAGGATGAGAATCTTATTCTCCAGATATTACTCGACACAACTCTCTTGTTTGGCCTGATTGGAAGCGATTCAATGTCGAAAATTGAATCCATCTCCAGGAAACTCTGCTATAAACTTTATATCAGACGTAATCATCTCTTAAATGAAATGAATTACCTAACAAAGCTTGCATTATAAAATATCAAGTTAGTATAATTAAAGTCAATTGCACATAGAAAAATACGGTGCACCTTATGCTTTCTGGATGCTCCTACATGTATTTCAATAACAATGAACTCATTTACGCGTCTGGTGAACATAAATTTACTCGTCTATGAACTGTGAACATTTACCTATATACAGATAGGAAAATGACTTGCGTGTGTACATGCATGTACATAGATGTCAGATGTAATGATCGTTTGCGTGTGTGTATATAATATAATACATAATTAATGGAAAACTCCAGTAATTTGCGGATTCTAGATTCCCGGATAATACACCGAAAGGTGGTGCGCCAGACATTGGCGGAAACTCCAAGAACAGAACAGAACAGAGGGCTCGAGATATTTAAGTCGAGCGCTCGAGATAATTATGTCAAGCGCTCGACATAATATGTCGAGCGCTCGAGATAATTTTTTTCCGCAGACATAGCCCTTCAGGGCTTCCGTAGTTTTTCAATTTAGGAAAGCATTATATTTACTAAGCAATGCAGAACTCAGTCTTAAATATGTTTAGACAGTTCGCCCTTAACAGACAATATACATAGAGCAACAGCGATCGCCAATCTCAAACATCAAAGATCTCAAACATCAAAAGAGCTACATGCCGAGAGGACTGAAACTGCAAAAAATGCTATCATGACATCAAACAAATAAGTTGCATAATAAGATTGTTTGTCTATACAATACGAGCAATGAATCGCAAGCCACCGCTAAGTAGAGAATACTCTGGTTTCTCTACGAAACGGAGATGCAGGCGATCGACCGTCAGATTTGTGTTTATATTTTTTTATATTTGTGAAATTCATAATTTGCATCTTTGTCTATTGAGTCGTCGTGTATATAAGAATTGATGTTAAAATAAGAGTATTGACCCACCGGACGCGTTTTACGGACATGGTTCCATATATTACATTTATAGCTCTATCAGGTATAGCCACCTTAAAGAGCATGCATATAAGCAATCGGGCCCTTTATTTCTGAGAATTTGATTTGAAGGCCATCGTTATACAAGGGCAGAAATGACTTTTAGACGCATTACTGTTTTTCTGGGAACTCATTTTGAACCGTGGTCGTCGAGGCGTTTATAAGATATTGTCTGGACGTGTTTGCAGGTTTAAATTACGCACAACAATAAGTGCCAAGACATATATATATATATATATATATATATATATATATATATATATATATATATATATATATATATATATATATATATATATATATATATATATATATATATATATATATATATATATATATATATATATATATATATATATATATATATATATATATATATATATATATATATATATATATATATATATATATATATATATATATATATATATATATATATATATATATATATATATATATATATATATATATATATATATATATATATATGGGAAGTAAATGGCTACGTGAAAATGCTTCATTTAGCAGAAATTGTGATTTATTATAAACGGATGTATGTAGGCGCATACACCATTTACTCATAACCTCAGATTGCGTTATTAGCTCACCTGATATGATCCATGAACCTTTGAACTACAACTCGCTTTCGCTCCAGAATATTTTAATATACACAGTTCACTGGTTGGAGGTTAACTCGGTTTCAGAAGAGTATTTTCTACTATCTTTGGACAGGATGCCAATATATCGCAAGGATATATTAGCCCTGAAAACAAATGTTTCACATGCGCACTATGTCTCAGGCTAATACTGTGAGGAATGTCCTGGTATTTCATCCCGGACATAACCCTACCTGGGCAAAATCCCAACTGACATAATCCCACACGGGCAAAGTCCTTGCTATGTTGCTATTTCATCAGTTATATATGGATGTGCGTTGTCAAGACAATAAGACTTGTCTCGCTCATGAATTGGTAGCCAGTGCCATTATTAATGTGGACCATACTGATTAATAGTGGCTTATGGACACAACTGGGAACTTTATACTTTCCTCGAGGAACTACACCTTTCAATTATTACGGGTGAGTGGGTGACCACAGATTACCACAACTGCCCTGTACTGGGTAAATACGCTTTTTCAGATATAAAGGCAGCTGGCAGTTATCTTTGCACGTGGCTGGTGCTAGTGATATGCACAGTAGGCTATAGTGCTTCTGCCAAATTACACCGCCCCAGCCAATCATTTGTAAGACAAATGTCTCACTTGTGGAGCCGTCTGGAAACGATGATAGAGTGGCCAGAGTAACTTGCAGAGGAGTAGTAATAGTGGGGGTGGGGGAAGATGCACGTTTGGATTGGCTCTCACAAGTCACATGATTTCGGGGAGTGGGGCTTAATTGCCCATATATGGTGTTCCAAAAAGTGACGGGGTTCTGGTGGGCGTTCTTGAAAAAACCGCGTCCACCAGAACCCGCCCTTTTTGACACTAGATATATATACAATGTAGCGCCCCCCCCCCACCCCCGTCAAAGGCATGTCTCTTGTGAGCGCTAATCAAAAAGCTTGTCTAACCACCCCCAACACCCCCCCCCCCTCCAACCCCATATAAGACATAAGAAAGCCAGTTCTAATTATTGATTTTTAGATTTTTAAAAACGTGCACCGTGGTCTTATACTATTTTTTTCTACGATATAAAATGCACTCTAACAATACCTATTTTCGTTGTTTTCTCTTGCTCTTCTTCGCAAATCATTTGATATAAAGTATATGTCTTGGTGGACAGTACACTACCAATAATAGAATACGATTCATTACTACTAGTACTAGTTCTAACAATACTATAAGAGTAATGTAAACATCCATCACTACTAGTACACAGAAATGTTTAGTCTAGTTTGCTGTCGCAGAATGAGCAGCACAACACAGAGTCCACTATTTATATAAAAAATTAAAAACATCCTATTATCCCTTCTAGCGATGGATGCGCAATCTGTTTGGTTGAGCGATAGATGCATAATTAAGTCTGTCAATCAAACTATTGAGTACCTCAGTAGTTATGGTCGCGCAATCTGATTGGCTGAGCGATAGATGCGCATAAATTATTGATGACCCCTGTAGCGATATACGCACAAAAATTGTGGATTACCACTGTAGTGATGGACGAGTAATCAGGTCTCTCCTCTGCTAACTCGTAGATACGCATCAACATAAGTGGACTACTCACTTAGAAAATCTGAGTACATTAGCGGGTACGAATAGGGATATTCTGGTGTCCAATTGCCAATCGATCACCTATTGGTTAGTACCATGTGTATATGTGCACAATCGCGCGTGTTTGTGTGTAATCCTCTCCACCACACCACACCCCTGGGATGTGCTATCGCCACCCTGCGGATGGCTATACCCAAAGCACACATGATGGCAAGAATGTCTAAGACACGATTTGCCCCCTCTGTGCATGCGCTAGCCACTGGGAGTAACCCCATAATAGACAGATTTTCTTTCATAGAATGGGACACGGCAGCGTTTTCGTGATGCCGATGACTGAGTGGACACTATTAGTTCTTTATACCCCTGCTACAATTGCTAGGCCTCAAAGTAGATCTAAAATCTCTGATCTTGGGTCGGGCGCAGGGGTGTAACACTTTATCTTGGTACCAAGCCAGGTATTTGGAGCGAGCGGCCAACCATAGCACTAAACAACTCATATTTCATGTCAGTTAATATTATGAACATCCGTCATGTTGCTCGCCATGTGAGTTCCCACCAGGCATGTGCAGCACCGCCCCCCCCCCACCGGCCTCGAAGGGTCCACCCAAGCTACTGGTGGTAAAGTTCGTAGACCGTGGAGAAAAAGGAAGAAGGTTGTCCAACCTAAAGAACAAGTAAGCAAACCACTGACTATCATGCAATGGACTTCTGAAGGAGCTTCTAACAAGAAAATGGAGCGTAGCCAAATTCTCAAGGAGAAAGGCGTAGATGTCGTGTGTATCCAAGAAACTCATATAAATGCCAACAGAAGATTCTGTATAAGAGGATTTCAGTGCTTCAGATCTGACAGCGATGGAAGACATAAATGAGGAGTCATAGCCCTGGTCCGGAATAACCTAAACGCCATTGAGGTTCAGAGAGACATGGAAGGACCTGAAATTCTCACAATCAAGATAATTCCAGAGAAACATCCTATCATTGTTATCAACTATTATTGCCCTAATAATCAACCATTGAATCTCGCTGCTGGTGACCTCCACAGTCATTCTCAGTTATGGGGCTATCATTCTACTGATAGGAGGGGCGAGGACATTGATAATTGGATGGATGAGCAGAAGCTGGTTCTCTTAAATAAGGCAGATGACTCCCCCCCCCTACATTCTATTCAAGACGATGACATACCTCAAGTTCTAGCATTTTCTACATCAAGAATCTTTGCGTATTGTTGGAGAACAACTTGGAGGCAGTGATCACCACCCTGTTTTCATTCCATTAACATGGATGTTGAGATTGACCGAAATCGGACTCCTCGATGGAGAAAGCAGACTGGGACAGATATCAGAAAGATGGTGACAGATTGGTAAAAGACATTGATGTCAAAAACCAAAACATCAATGAAGTTGTTAAAGTGCTTAACTTTGCTTTACTCTCTGCTGCTGGCAAATGCATTCCTAGGGGATCCAGGAGAAACTATAGACCTTACTGGAGTACGTCTCTGCAAAAGTTACATGAAGAAATGTCCAACGTATGGGAAATTGCAGAGAATGTCCCAACAGAAGCCAACCATGTGAGACTCCAACAATCCAAGGCAAAATATCTGAGAGCCAAAATCAGAGCCACCAGAGAATCGTGGAGAAAAAACCCCTCAAGTTTCAATCTTGAAACGGATACGAACAAACTCAGGAGGTTTGTGAAACAGCTTACCGATGAAAACACTAGAGTACTGAACATAATTCTTGAAGAGGATTGTGACATTAAAACAGGAGAGGCTGCTGCTGAACACTGCTTGTATGTTTCAGAAAGTAAGCAATCTAGATGTGCCGGTGAGTTGTAAAAAAGCTGCAATGAAGTCTGCAAAGGGGAATGGAGAGACCAAAATACATGCCACGGGAATGGATGCGCTTCTGACCATCAGCGAGTTGGAGAAAAGCTTGAAAGTTCTGAAAAACAGGAGGTCTCCTGGACCAGATGGAATAACCAATGAGATGTTGAGGAATCTGGATACTATTGGAAAGCAATCTTTTGGAGATTTTCAACCACAGTTGGTATGCAAGAGAAGTTCCCCAGTCTTGGAGAGAGGCCAACATGATCCCTGTACTGAAGAAAGGCAAGAATAAATCCAAAGCGGCAAGTTATCGACCTATCAGTCTGACTAGTTGCACTGTCAAAGCCATGGAAAGAATCCTCAACCAAAGACTTCTTCGACACCTTGAAAGCAACAATCTCTTAGCGGATGAACAAAATGGCTTCAGAAAGTGTAGATCTACTGAGGATCAAACAACGTATCTGACACAGTCTATTGAGGAGGTGTTCCAACAGAAAAAGCATACCATCACTGTGTGGGTTGATCTGCAGAAGGCATTTTATAAAGTATGGAAGCATGGACTCCTCCAAAAGCTCAGGACCAGTGATATATCTGGAGAAATGTAAAGCTGGATATGCCAGTATCTCCACAACCGAAAGGCATCAGTACAGCTGAATGGGACGAGCAGCAAGAAAGTCCTGCTACGACATGGTGTATCTCAGGGTGGTGTAGTCTCTCCCACCCTCTTCACAACACTCATCAATGACCTGGTGAAGAACCTTCCAATGGGAGTCAGAGCTGCATTGTATGCTGACGATCTTGTGATGTGGAGCAGCGAGGAGTATGTGTCAACAGCCAATTACTGCATGCAACTCGCAATTTATCACCTCAATTCCTGGGTTACACGATGGTTTGTCCAGATCAACAAAGAGAAGACAGTCGCAACTATTCACACTATCCACTAAAAAGGAACACAAGACAAGTCTGAAATTTGGTGACTCAGTTCTGCACTTTGATGATGAAGTAACTTATCTTGGTCTGATATTTGACAAACGACTAACCTGGAAGGCGCAAATCCGAAAAGCTTGAAGGTATAGCCAAGCGAAGACTGGCAGTTATGCGGAAGGTCACTGGAACAAAATGGGGAGCTAATATGAAAATTCTGAAACAGGTTTACTCTGGATCAGTTAGGCCCATCATCGAATACGGCTCATCATCATGGATGACAGCTGCAACAAGCACCCTTCAGACATTGGATAAGGTACAAAATCAGGCTCCTTGTATCATAACAGTGTCTATGAAGACCACTCCAATAGCAACGATGGAAGAACTTACCAATATCCAGCTACTCCAGCAGACACGAGAAATCAAGGTCGAGATTCAATATGAGAAATTCAAATTGATGCCTCACCATCCCATGCATATGCTGATTCACCAAATGTCTAGAAGAAGGCTCAAGAAGAGTAACTTCTTATTAACTTCAAAGAAAATTGAAAGAAACAGAGTCGGACATCTTCCCCAGATGTAGAACCATAACTGCTATCTCTGAGAGGGAACCGTCGAAATCTTCTGAAATAGAAAACACAATTTCAATCTGGCCCTCGATTCCAGGGATTGAAAGCAAGGGAGATCAAGCAGAGGTGACAAACAACGTTCTTGCATTGAGTCATATTGCAGAAAACTACCCTAAGGAAGAGTGTATACATGTTTATACAGATGGATCACCTATCCAGGCTGTCAAGAATGGAGGGGCAGGAGCTCACATTCGGTTTCCATGTGGAGATATTACAGACTCATGCTTGCAAACAGGAAAGTACTGTAGCAATTACACTGCAGAAATCTAGGCACTGATCTTAGCCAGCCAAAAGCTGATACAACGAAAAACTAGAAATTAAAATATTGTCTTCCTGACAGTCTCCCTCTCAGCGCTCCAGGCGCTGGAGAGTGGAAAGGAAAGTACAGATCTAATTCATGAAAATCTTATGCAACTGACTAAGAAGAACAATGTCAACTTACAGTGGACCCCCTCGCATTGTGTCATATTAGGAAATGACAAAGCTGATCAACTGGCTAAGGAAGGGTCACATAAAGAACAATTCAACTGCGAGGATGACTTTGAAGAACTGAAGCATATCATTAACCCCACAAGAACCACCAGCAGGCAGCATAATGATGCAATACACAGCCTCAGTAGGGAGGATCAGACATGTATGTTCAGATTGAGGACTGGTCACAATCGTCTCAATGCACATCTTCACCGTCTCAAGATTACAGATTCTGCACTTTGTGAGTGTCAGCAGGCAGAAGAAACAGCAGAACACTGCAAAACGCAGCGCTGCCAGCGATATGAACAGGCTAGGAGAAGCTTCTGGCCTATTGAGGTATCTTTTGAAGAGACGATCAGAGGAGACAGAGACAGCTTGATGACCCCTTCAACTTTCATGCACCAAATAAGGAAAACAGTCTAAGATTACTGTCATGAGAAAGATGAACGCAAGAAGAAGTTCTTTATACATGATCTTGGCACGAGTCCTTCGTAATGGCCATGATCACAAAAGTTTCTGGGAATGTTTGGTACCTCTAGAAAACCTGAAAGTTCTGCTTCTGCGTGATAATAATGCCAGGTCAAGACAAAGAGAAAGCGACGCATAAAACTGCGAATTCCTGGAGGTACTTAGATAAAAATAACACAGAATGCAACTGCGCCGTTGAACTCGCTGGCTTCTGCTGCTGTTGTTAGGACCGGCCTACCCAAAAAGATGATCACTGATTGGCTGGAGAACTCGTAAGAAAGCCAGCCATTCATCACAAGATAATGAGATGCAGAGCTGAGAGTATAAAAGCTGCTCGCTCTGCGATCTCTGGAACGAGCCGTTGAATGGTTGCTCTCTGGCTGCCTTGCCAACAGCCCGGGTCCATGGTATACATCCCGCTCCCTGACTCCGGGAAATAGCACTGCTGGACCATCGAGGTTTTAACTGCTCAGAACGGCATGACATATGCAGCAGAGCAACTTATTTTTTAAAAGGTCACTCCGCAAAAGCGGCCAAATTAACAACCTAAATTCTTCCACCTTAAGCAGCCTTTGCTGCAACCGCACCACTCAGAAAACTTCGCTGATTTGAAACCTGAAAAGCAGTAGGTGGAGCCAGCGAGTTCAAGCATCTTCTGACTAAAGAGAAGTAGATTCGACTGCACACCAACATAACAATTGGCTCATATGTGCGGGAACAATACCTAGAAGCTCCACTGCTGCCCTTCATCTGCTACTAAGAAACTCGGAATACCTCAGTTTGGTACCAGCCTCCGAGCAAGTTCGGCTATGGCCGCTTGTTGTTCTCATTCTGAAAGACATTTCTACCATGACAAAGAAACGTTTTCCTGGACTGCGGATTCTAATTCTACCATCCTTCCTGTGCTACTTTAACCCTGTCAAACCGTGAGATAGACTAACTTCTCCCCGGCCGCCTCTTTGTGATTGCATCTTACCATTGAACTTTTACCTGTTCTTAGAAATGCTGCATGCCCAGCTTGCTTTGGTCATCGAGGATTAAGTCACCACCCGCAATAGCAAGACCTAGAACCCACTTTTGCGGGAAAGTTTTGACCGTGACCGTGAATTTTCTACTGCGCTTAGGAATTCAACTGTGTATGATAAAACCTTAATTGTACGCACTAATCTAGTTCTTATTCCCTTGCAGAACTCCCGAGATATCACCTTAAGCACCATTTAATGGTCTCCACCACTTTTAAGTGGGTGTTCTATTCCACCTCTACGAACATTCTAAAGGAAATTGTTCGTCTTAGCCATAATTTGCAGACGCCGTTCTCGTGCACTGTTCAATGTGAAGACAAACTGTTAGCATTGTAACGGCGGCATCTTTGTCAAGTATTCTTACAAGCAAGGATGTTTACCCTTTTAGCTGCTTATCTAAGCTGGTGAAGCCCTCCTTGATCAGCACGAATTACCCTCCAAAAACGCCACCCGCAATCGGTGCGAGCATACCAGCACCTCGATCTGTGCTGCTTCGGTTTAGGGCTACAGCCTCTTTGAGCAGGAAGTATTGCTAGGATTAGGAAAGCCAAGTCACTCGGTTCACATTGTCTCTCAGTTCACCTTACCTGCACTACATCTGCATGCACCTCCTGTTCCCCACACATATCCCTCTTCTCGGAAGTACCCACACATCGGCCTGGGAATGCCTTCTCGACCTCGCGTGCCTGAGAGATTCGCTCCCTCGTTACTACCCGAGCCACTACAAATGCCACCACCACTGAAGCTCCCACCGATAGAACCGCCATCAATTCCACCGCCACACGAACCTCTATCGCAGAAACCACCGCCACAAGAACCACTACTGCCTCCTCTGCAACCACAACTTTTTCAGCCGCCACCACACCTTCTACCGCTCACACCATTCAGACCGCTTCTGCTGGAATGAATGTACACATCTGCGCTACCCTCCTCCGCTCGGAGGAGTTAAGAGAAGAAAGGAAGGCACACCAACAACCGACCTCACGAGAGGCTCAGGATCAGAATGGCCTCTAAGCGCTCTGATAGCCTCCCCCCTCCGGTCAGTAAACGTTTATGGGGAGGGGGCCCAAGCCTGGATGGGGATGGGTCCCTAGATCAACACACAGACCCAAAGGACACATGGGTGACTCACGGGTGTGGGCAGCCTCTGTCTCCTTGATGGACCAAGCACTCCTGCCCGGGGCCCAATGGGATAATGGAAGGAGAGGACGACAGCTTGTGCAACAACCGGCCATGCGGTTCCCTCGGGGTGTGGGGGAGGGGTGTGTAAAAAATGTAAAAAAGCGAGATCACTGGGTCACTTAGTGCATCCTGCAATACAGATTTTTAGCAATAAATCCGTAGGTAGAATCACCAAATTTGGCACAAACATTGATATTATGAGTGGCTAGAAAATGCTTTAGTTTGGAGTCAAAATGGTAAAAAAGTCGAGCTCACAGGGGCACTTAGGGCATACAGGAATATAGATTTTCGTCAATAACTATGCAGTGCAAGAAGGTAGAATTACCAAATTGGTAACATACATTCATCTTGCGGTTGGCTAGATCAGATCAATAGTTCAAATATCTAGGTTACAGGGTCACTAAGTGCTTCCAAAAATACACATTTTTAGCAATAAATTGGGAACGCAAGTAGGTAGAATCAACATATGTCATCACCATCATCTGTTGCGACGTTGGAGACCCGTGCAGGACCTATTGTCGATCTAGACAGTTCATACACTACAACTTAGGTTGCGCAGTGTGCGGATAATGGTTGGCAGGTTTTTTTGGTGGTTTTTTTTACCCTTTTGCTTTTTAGTGTTTTTTGCGAATAGGGTATATATCACTAATTCAGTGATATTGACATATGTACAACTTTCGACTGTACATGTATGTACATATTTACATCATATGACCGGTAGGCCTAACCCACCTAGCTGACAGTTGGCCAATTAACAGTGGCAATATGGTTTATTGCTACTTCTGGAGTGGTAGGACACCCCCACCTTAACTCTTGGCTTGAGAGATTATATACAATTATTTACAATACACATGTAATGTTACATGGGTGGCCGGTAGGTCTACCCCTCCTAATACCCATTAGGACAACTTATTTGGATGGTAGGACAATCCCACCTTTAGTGTGGACATGAGTACCGCCATGTTTACCTTGTTGCCACCCTGAGCTAGTAGTAAGATTCTCACTTAGCCTTATTGGTTATGGCAATACATACAAGTATATTGGCTGCAGGCAGCGATGGTGATGTGAAACCACACATACACAGCTGGAAAGGTAAGACATGCCCACCTTACTATTGTGCTTGTGGTGTCCCTGGATGACACTTGACATGCCGTTCAGTTGCTATCGCAATCCCTTCTGACCTGGTTGCTGATTGTGGATGGGGAATTTGGTGTGTTCGCTGCAGACTAGTAATAGATCGTGGACCTGGACAGTGTTATACATTTCGCTGGCAGGGCTGACCCACCTCACTGATCGTTATGCTTTTGTTAAGACTGTAGGCATTTCGGGTACATATGGAGTTGGGTTGGTAGAACATGCCCACCTTATCCGCTCAATTGGGTTAAGAATCTATATTTGTTGCCCGTGTAGTCACTTAGGGTTTACTAACGGTTGGTATGACAGTGTTGGTATGCTTTGGATTGTGGCTGTGAATCTGGCGTTATTGGTGAACTGGTAGAACAAGCACACCTGGTATGGCCGCTTAGGTGAATGGGACATTAACTGGAGCGGTATTGCCTTGTGGCATGTCCTGACTATAGAGTTGATAGACTGGTTTCCTCGACGGTGGGATATTCTGGGAGGTCATGGCCTCTGAGCACGTCTGGAAGATCCACTGCATATAAGTACGCAGACCAGTATTTGTCCAGACGGTTTTTGAAGCAGTTTAATGTGGGTGTGGACACAACATCCTCAATGAGGGAGTTCCAGTTGTTGACGACCCTATTGCTGAAGGTGTGTGAATGTAGCGATATGTTTGAGTGGTGCTTTTTGAGTTTGAGGCTGTGCCCACGTGTCTTAGTCGACTCTTCCAGGATCAGTCCATAAAGATCTACGTTGTACATGTTGTGTAGGAACTTGTAGGTCTCAATCATATCACCTCTGATTCTGCGGTATGAAAGGCTAGGAAGCTTAAGGTGACTGAGCCTACGTTCGTATGCCATGTTGTATAGTCCTGGTACCAGTTTGGTCGCTCGCCTCTGAACGTTTTCTATCTTAGTTACGTCGGTCTTGAATCTTGGGCTCCATATTGTGTTGGCATACTCAAGTAGTGGCCTGACCCGTGCTTTAAATAGTAGTTTAAACATTTCCCCCTCGATGTAGCGGAAGGATCGTCTGATTAGGTCGACTACTTGGTTTGCTTTGTTGGCAGCCATTCCAACGTACTTATGGAAGCTTAGTTTGTCATCATAGTTGACCCCAAGCAGGGCCGTATTTAAGGGGAGCAAAAGCCCCGGGGCCCTCACAAGCAAGGGCCCCCCCCCCACAATTTAAAAATGAAAAAAAAATTATGCACTTTTTTGGAAGTTATAGGACATTTAAAGCAAACTTTATTAGTTTAGAACTCTTAATCATGCATTATAATTATATTCTAATATTTGTGGGGGCCCAAATTCTATGGCTGGTATAAATTAACAGTTCAATATCGGCAATGCAGTCGGTACCAGCGTGTCTACTAGTCGTGTGCTTAACTACAACCAGTGGCGTAATTTGCGCAATATCTGCATAGTTTATATTCTTTGTCAGATCACTGTGATCCTGGCCTTTGAACTTTTGATCCCAAAATTGGCACACTCGTTTTTAAATTGCACGTAAAAAGGAGAATTTGCTGGGGCGAGGAGAGATGCCGAGTGTCCCACCAAAATAGGGCCTATATTAACATTATTTATTTCAAAAGTAGCGAGAATTAGTGATTATTTTATGAAGCCGTCGAGCCATATAACATCTAATCAATCTATTGAAGCAACTCCATCCATTGTTGCAGATACAGAAACATCCGAATTTCCACCTGTAATAGAAGAAACTGTTTGTGATAGGCCTACGACAAGCGAACAAACCGAAGAAGAAGTAACAGCTAAACAGTTCTGTGGTTTTCACAATAACATTGGTTTATGGCCAGAATCACCCACGCAGGAAATGATAGACTTTTGGGCTAAAAAGGATCAATCAATTTACAGAACTGCAATGCGCAACTATTTGATAGAACATCAGTGCAGCAAGGTCAGATCATAGGTAAAACGCACGTCATCAGAAAATGCTCACCAAATTTATTCCGATGACAAACTCTGAACAATAAGACACTTAATCGGTCCTGGCTATGTTTTTCTCCAACTACTGGCAAAGTTTATTGTTACATCTGTAAGCTCTTGAGCACTCAGAAAGTAAAGTTAATAAACGTATCCAGCAATGGATTTTGTGACTGGAAGCACGCAAACGAACGGCTGAGCGACCATGAGAAATCAAAATCTCATCTAGAATCAGTAATGATCTTGGCGAAACACGTTAAGTTACTCGGGTGCATTGACCACGCTTTGGCAAAACAAGAAGCAGAACTGAGTGGATATTGGTGCAAAGTTCTCAAGTGTGTTGTGAGTACCATCAAATTCATTCGAGGTACAGATGAAATCGTTGGATCACCGGCAAATGGTAACTATCTCGGCATTCTTGAATTGCTAGCAGAATACGACACTTTTCTCGCGAGTCACATTAAACTACATGCAAGTAAAGGGACTGGTCATACGAATTATCTCTCAGTTACACGTTCTGAAACAGATAATTACACAGATAAAAGTATTGTTCTGTCAGTTGATTCTACCCCTGATGAAGCTCGCATTGACCAGTTGACTGTGGTAGCACGTTACATGGAAAATACATCGCCAAAGGAAAGGTTTCTAACATTCATGCCAAATCGTGGGCACACTGGTGCTGGCATGGCTAAAGCACCGCTTGAGTTTTTGAAATCTCATTGAGGTATCTAAATGATACCACCTCCCTCAACTGGCCACCGTTCGGCGATCTGTGGCACCCACCACCCTCTCAATCCCTGGGGCATAGGAATTTGAGACATGTGATGTTCGTGGTCGAGATGGGAGTTGCTGACATGGAAATAAAACTCCTGTGCGGACCCAACTGTCCGGGAGAACCTCCTCAGGACACCGGCCAGTGGCCGGCCTCTCTCTATTCTGTGTAGGCTCAGACAAACACGTAGTCTCTGCCAGAGTCGCGTCGGCATGATGGGACCACCCATCTACCTTGACAACGCTCACCTGGGAGGAGGCAAAAGTGATTAGCATATGAACCATGACAGACTCTGGCATGTTCACATGTTACGCAGAGAATCTGGTGCTGAGCAGGGGTCTCCAGCAGACAACCACGGCCTACTCTCTCCACCCCATAGAAGTGGCAGACAGACTCGATCTCTTTACGTGGGTGAAAGCGGTCGTAAATGTTTCTCCACAAGTGGTTGACCCAAGGATTGTACTGGGGGGGGGGGGTGTGTCATCCCGGAAGTGGGTCCACTTGGCATCCAATACCATGGCAGTCTCAGCGCCCTGTGCCACTGCTGTAGACGCCAGCACGAGCAGTACGATGAGAATCATGGCTATATATGAAGAGATAAACTGTACAGAGTGAACCCCTTGAGAAATATCTGTGCCAGATCGAGCCCTGTTCCATCCGGATCGATAGTGATCTTCATCCCCTCAGGGGCAGGGGCTAGCTGCTTCACTCTGCCGCCGGCTAAGAAACGTAGCTCTAGGACTATATGAGTCATTTGCGGGCTAGTGAGTCTGACTCGCTAAAGCAGTTTAACAGCACCCTTGACTTTGGAGACATGTGACACCCCATCTACCCATAGGGTGCCCTCCTGGAGGTTAACAACTTCTTCTGGTCCATCGAATGGACGACGCAGTAGGAGCTTTCCACCTGTAGCCCCAATCTGGTGACCCACCCTCGTCAGGGAGACACCTTCACCTATGTAGGTGACGAAGGATGATCCCAGGGTCAATAGCAGGCCATCACGGGCCATCAATGGGGCACCGCTCGAATATGGTTTGATCAGATGAAAGCTGAGGTCACTATTTAGGGTGTTTATGTCTGCCACTTCTGTATCCAAGAGCTCAATCAATGGCTCGAGGATGTACTTCCTCTTCAGGAAATTGTACCGAAACATGATCTTGTGGCCATCTATGTTGCGACCCAGGCGTGCCTTCGTCACATCCTTGAGGTCTGTGAGCAGCTCCACCCCATCACCACCAATGGGGTGGAGGGAGAATGCCTTTGAGCTTGCTTCGTACTGTAGGGCGAATGACTTGCCACCACTCTCTTCTACCTTGGCAGCATCAACTGCGTACACATCTGCGAGGTCAGCAAGATCAGTCGAGTGAGCAAATATGGGTTCCATAGCATGCTATAGGAGGGGTTTAAATGAGACATATAACCATGCCGATTGTCCGACTGCTGCTCTCCGGTGGTTAGAACGTAATCTCGCCCTCTCTAGAGGGGAGACGGGTGGTACAGTACCATGTAGAATGGGTCCTCATCGAGGTGCCCCAATGGGGCACAACATACATACACGCCTATGTGCTACATCAACCTCGGGGCAGTGCACACAGCAGCTCACTGGAAGACGTCGGCCGGGACGTGATAGAGTATCTTCCAGGTGCCAACAGCAACCTATGGAAAGCTATCAGTACTAGCCTGTTCACACCTGTAAATCACCTGTTTGACAGCCCCTCCATTAACATATATGCCAGCACGGATGGGATATCAGATGCCCATTTAGAGTTTACACTCTTATTACTCCTTGGCCTGACGACAACATGATATCATACCAGGAATATCTGACCTTTGCCGAGATGATGAAAGAGGGTTGCCCCTTCATGACCGCTGCACAAAACGAACAGATACTCGCACTGCAACAAGAAGGAGAGGGACTACAGCGGGAGAGCCGGTATCAACAGAAAGCAAGCATTGCAAGGAAACGAAGGAACAGTGAAGCTTCCAAATACTGGCAGGACCTCCTGAAGAAGAGTAAGTGGGACGCAGGAGTCTTAACAGACGGCAATGAGCCAGATGTCTTCACATACGATGATGAACCAGATGTCTTCACAGACGAGGATGAGCCAGGTGTCTTCTTAGACGAGGATGAGCCAGAGGTCATACAGTGGGAAGAGGAGATGGCGCAGATGTGTAAGACCAAGAAAGCCCTCCAGCGGCGGACCTACTAGCTTGGTGATAAGATGAAGTTCCAGATGTCACGTCTCAGAAAGCTACTGGCACCCGACATAGTGCTGGATGACCACTGTCTAAGAGATGTCTGTTTCAACACCCGCAAGCTGGTATGGTTCGCCGGGCTCTCCAAAATGAACCCTTCTATGACTCATGAGTAGGGTTGCACGATTTTTCGATTATTCGATTAATCGCGATTATATAATTCAAAATGATCGTGGACGATTATAAAATGAAATAATCGTATAATCGTCATGTTGAAATTTTTGTCAAGACACTTTTACGCTTGTGAAACTCTGCTCGCGTTACCAAGCATGGACACAAACATCCGGCTATCAGCCGAATGTGTGAATGATTAAATAAATAAGTAACTGATTTGTTTGTATTGACTCAGGATTAGTTTTAGATGAATAAAGATTGTTCACTTGGTCGCTATTTGTCATTGTTGTTGTAATCACACACGCTTATCCCGCGTTCCCCATTCTCTGTATAATTATGCGCTAACGGTTTTCCCAAAAATGTTCTAGAACTGATACCACGGAAATTCAACGCATTTCCTCACGTAAAAATTCTCACCGCCTACGCCTATGTTTAATGTATACCTCAAAACATCCCCGGGGAAGTGAAATTATTTGATTTGAGCGCCTAAATATTGCGTATCCTTTAATAAAGGTAGTTTATTACATCAAAATTAATCCACAATTTGATATAAAATGGCGTCACGAATAAAACACAAATCACGTGATTCGCCTCCAATTGAAGTTTATTTTAGAGCGAGTACTTGGATATAAATATTCTAGAATCGGGGACTCGGAACTCGGGGAATTTCTATATATTATCATTGTGCGATAGGAACTGCGTATTATACTGATCTGAATAACGGATACCCGTTTGATAAACTCCCGTTAGAGTATAATATCTCGCGAGAACATGCCGCCTCCCATCGCAAAGGATCCACTGGCTCGCCAACTTAAGACGCCTGCTATATTGTCGTTCGTAATAATTCAATTTGGATCATTTACTGTTGATCGGCGTTACAAAATTGATGCGCATTTTCTCCCGTACTTGTTTGGTACATAAGTTTGGTCTTACAATATATTTATAAGGAAGCTATTTAATCACGCGAAGACTGTTTTAAGCGCATTTTAACTACAAAAGTTTGGAATAAATTTTATTATATCTTGAACATACGTGGCCCACTATTAGTATTAATCTAATAGGTGGTCGAGATGTACAAATCCGAGGCCTGTATTGACTTCTAGAGGGGCCGGAAATGTATCAGGGCAGAGATCTGTCTTAAGTAGACACACCCTGTGACACGATTGTTATTAGTATACACGCTATTCTTACAAATTATCTGCTGAGTTAGGGGTGGGCTTCTAATACAGAGTTTTGCCGTTTTGAAACTGCTAAGAAATCATTGGAGCTCATATGTCAAAGTTAGGGGCTGGACTTCTATTAGAGCATAGGCTACAATTAAACGAAATACGTTACCTTCCGTTTTCCGTCTAGAAAAATCTTGATACATTCCTTTGTTTGCAATCAGCAACTGGCGTATTCTGTCCATGTATGTATACCCATGTGCCTAACCCATAATCCTACAATCTGCAGTAGCATAATAACGTCCTCTAAGCAGCATTGACGTAGTTAATATAGTTCATGATTAATCGTATGATCGCGATTATTTTTCTTAAATGATCGCGATTATGAAAAGTGAATAATCGTGCAACCCTACTCATGAGCAGATTGATGCCAGTTTAAGCCTCCAGATTTACTATGGAAAAATCAGAGTGGCAGAAGCAACCAGAAATATACCCCTCCCTGACTGCTGATGAGGGCGGTACCATCTATGGTAGACGACTCCAGCAGATAGATACCATCAGGCAGAATCACGTCGATGAGGCAGAAAAGTAGAGCAGAATGCGCAGGCGATATAAGACAGCATACAACGTCCTCGCGCGTACAACCCACTGCTGTGGGTGTGATTGGAGCCAGTGCTGGTGTGGCAGCTGTGGCCACTCTCGCTACAGGGCTGGGTGCCCTCGTCGCCATCCCGCAGGGTGGCATGACACTAGCCGCCGCTGTCTTGGCCACGGGATTGGGGGTGGGGCAGCGGCAGATCACAAGGAGGCTGGAGAAGCATGCTAAGTACGTGACACTGGCACAGAGTATGCTACGGACTATCGACGAGTCTGTCAGCAAAGCTCTCGAGGATGGCCAGGTCACCGATGAAGAGTACAACCATATATTGAAGGTCCAAGCCCTGTACCGCACAGAGAAACCTAAAGTGCGACAGCAATACCTCAAAGGCTCCAGTGGGTGGGTTGATATGGAGGAGCTAAAAAACGAGATGTTATGGCGAGGTCACCCCGCCGGTCTATGGAGTCGAGACAACTACAAATAGTGTGCTGCCTGTATGGTAGCTTTAAGAACACCAGCATAGATGGCCTTCCCACTGAACCTCACGACAGTCATCCGGAGCCAACCGCCCCTCCTGGGTACACCCTTGACTGGCCTGAGAGGTCTACTGGATGATATACCAGAGCTAACACCATTCTCCAGCACAGCGGATGGACGGTCCCGAACCAGCTTCTCCATGCTTGGATGGCTGCTCCAAGCCTCTCATACTGGAATCAGTAGCTGAACTTTGCCATGTGGTGTGCCACGGCAGGATGTGGAGTAAGTTCCACCCTGCTTCACTCCTATTTTGGTACTCCTGAAGCTGTGCTCATCGCCAGCTGTCTCAGATTCCATGTGTACTTCACGGTGCGACGAATCCTCTATGAGCTGGGTGCAAGCCTTCCTGATACAAACGACTTCGACCCACAGCTCAACAGTCATAGCGTCTCAGTGGCCAGCAGACTACAGAGTGAGTTCAGCACTCACCCAGACTATCGGTGCCATGGTGGTGACAACAGTGGCCTAGGGGTTATGTACGGTGACCCGAGACATGACTACTCAGGATTCCCCTATCGAACACCCCGACGAGTAGGCTGCCGGAAGACAGCGACATTCTTGTTCAATCCAGACGTCGACCCTGGAGCGCTGGTGCAAAATATGCACTTCACTGACTTGCGGCAGGACTATCCAGATGTGTGGAAGTACTTTGTCCCACACACCACCTCAGGCCTCACACCAGCTGGGATCGTTCGGATCAACAAGTCACTGGAAGCACTGTGCTACTGCCTCCTTACAGCACAGACCAAGCTGCGTCATTCCATAGATGGTGTCAGTGGAGCAGAGGTCCAGGCCATGTTCAACAGCCTCGTTGAGGATATGATCATCGTGGCAGACCCCAGTAGTCTTATTGCTAAGTTCCAGCAGGGGTTGCAGAAGGCTCATCGCAAACTTGACTTTGCTATTTCACCACACCTACGGTTTATTCCGGGCAACATGATCGTGAACATCGAGGACCTCCAAGTCAGGGGCTATAACAACATGATGGTCGAGGGGAGTTTCCAAAATGTCCACTTCGGCTTCAACACTGCTATCAACGCACCCACGCGTAGTACGGGCCATACAGTCGTTCCGACCCTGACACTGCAGCCAGTCGACACGACGCTTCCCATGGCAGCTCCGACCCCGACACTGCAGCCAGTCGACGTGACACCGCTTCTCGTGGTAGCTCTACGAGTGTTGCCAGGCCTAGCTATCGTGGCACTTGGGATCAGCCTACTCTGCCGCTAGCAAATCAGCTATAAGATTATCCTGACTCTCTACAGTAGCAGTGGGGACCACGGTGAGACACTGAACCAGCTTGGCCTGCCCTACCGCCCCTATACACGCTGCTAACATGCACATGCAAGGGCTGGATGGTTCCACAGTGCATCCTTTTTCCAGCTTGTAGTATGTCAGGTGAGGTCATGGAGGTCTGCAACTGCTGGAACACATCTGACAGATACTCCCGATCCTTGTAGAAACCTTTAGCTCGCAGGAGCTGCTCGACGATCTTCCTGCCCATGATAAGGTATTCGAGGAAGCAGCTCTGCCCCTTGCCAACTCCTAGATAGAGCTTCACAGCTGTCAGCTCCTCTGGTGAGGACTCTGATCCCATCTGGTGTCTTTTTCTTGTAGTCTTTCAACTCCCTCCGGAAGACCTCATGGTACTTCTCGCATAGCGCGAGCCCGGACATGTTTAAGATGTCTCTATAGAGAGACGGATATTCCTGAGTACCAACCCGGCCACCTGGCAGATGTAGACTGGGAAGCTCTTATTAGCTCTCTCGACAGGGGATGCAGACATTTAACAGCCTTGTATACTCAGTGCTTAAACAATGATGTCAACGGTATAGATCGTTAAGCAGCTGCCCGAGAGCAAGGCGAGTCTTCAGAAGGTGGAGAACCTGCTGCGAACCAAGCCACAGAAGTTACTGACCAAAGCAAAACCTCGGGCAGTCCATGTTACCAGTAACGTGGCGGCGAATGTGGCCATGGTGAAGATGGCAGGGAGGAAATGAGGTTCTTGCTGCCGCCACTGCGGCTGTCCTCATTACAGTGGTGAGTGGGATGGCCAGGCACTGTCTCGGAATAACTCATCCCATCCCAAAGATCGCCCTCAGTGGGGCCTCCTACACTGTTGCCGCCAAGATCATGGGTGAACATGTTACACTAATGGAAGCCACAGCTCTAGGGCTAGCAACGAGTGCAATGGCTGAGATCATCGTCGCCTATGTTTAACCCCTCTGAATAGTGAGAGATGGATCATGAGACCCCTGCAGCATATGAGGCATGGTGTGCCAGAGGGTGATGTGTAGCCCATAGTCGAGCATGCGGACTGAGGATCGCCAATGCCCGGGAATGGTGGACCGGCCACAAGGCATGCCCCTGCAGAGAGGGCCAGTCCCTGGGCACTGCTACCTATTCCCTTGGCCGACTGTGTGGTCCTCCTATGCCCAACTATTTCACTGGGGGTATGACTAGTATGTTTACGCCGTGTATATGGTACTATGACTCTGTCACTCACAGACCTAGAAAGCAAAGAGCTAGGCGATCTTGCTCACTTGGAAGAGGCACGCCTCGGTTCAGAGGACACTGTTGCCCCTATCTCCTTCCTAGACTTCGATGAGAAGGGAGATCCGAGGTACCATCCCAGTCCGAGATCTCATCGGGAACACTGATATGGTAGGAAAATCGGCCATTAACAAGGCCAAGACTGTATACAAGGGGATGAGCATCAAAGACAGGGCAACGATGCGAGGTATGCTCGAAGTCGATGAGGCTGGTGCCATCAAGGTTATGTCTGAGTCCTATGCACAAGACCTGGTTAAGGATCTCCTGAAACCACGGAGCTCATTCCAACAGGATGGAGAGAATCTCAGGGTAGGCAACCTCAGCCTGAGCCATATCACTGTCGATGGCAAAACAGGTGCTATCGCCAGCCTCCAGCTACCAGAGGTGAAGAAGTCAGGGTTCTTTGGTTTGCCGTTTAAGACCACAGGATAGTCATTGCTTCCCGTGCATGTATCATACAGATACTGGATGTGCTAGACACTGTGGGTGCTGACACAGGCCCTCTACGCTATCTTCTCGGCTGCTGCTGGGAGTTCATGCTTGACGCCTCCATCACATCCTTCGTATCCGCTGGATGTGCAGGATTCCCCACTCTGCAGGCCAAAGAGCTGGTGCAGAAAGTACTGTCGTTTAGTCTCCCAGATATAGACGACGCTACCGCCGACCAAGTGCTAACCATCCTCCGCACGCATGTCTGTACCATTCGACAGTAGGCTGGCCGATGCTGGCCAGGTGGTGCTGATCATTGCCCCGTCAGGACACGGGAAAAACATCTTGCTGTGGGCTCTCCTGGCCGAACATCTACACTTTCAATACATCCTTCTGGTGTCTGCCTCCGCCGCTGATGCGGTTGACCATAATGGACAATGGTACAATGGCCCAATCGCCAAGACGCAGAACCTGCAAGCACTGATGGAGAAGCTGCTGGCAGCCCGACTGACAGAACCACTTGTTCTAGTTATCGATGACCCTGCAATGTACCAGAAGACAGTCACCTACCTCAGCAACATCACCAGGCGCATCCGGCACACAAAGATAACTGTTTTCATCCTCTTTCAGAAGTACACCCGCGAGATCTCACCAGACATCTGCCACAATGCCCAGTTGCTATACTTCAGCTCCTAGTGTGGACGTGCCCTGCTCGAGACCATATACGACAGCGTAACCCTCAAGGAGACCAAAGGGGACTTTATCGCAGGTGTACAGAGTGCAGCTGAGCTGTACTGCTTCATCTTCGGCAACAAGGAGACAGGTGAGCTGTCACACTTCAAGCCATCTCTGAAAAAGGCACATACCTTCACCTACACGCTTAATCCAGCCAGGAAACTAGCCTGCTCTACGCGTCATCGCTGACAGATTGTCACAGCTGCCACAACTTTTTTCATTCATCAGAAGGCTGCGCGGTCTTCGCTACCTCGTCCGCGGTCTCTGCTACTTTGTCAGATGCTTGAGGAACTTCGTCAGAAGCTTGACGACCTTCGTCAGAAGCTTGAGGGACTTCGTCAGAAGCATGTCGCTTAAACTCTATCCACTGAGGGTCAGATGGTAGGACTCTCTTCTTCTGGAACTTCTCACGGAAGATCCACTTTGTCCATGCGTGACAAGCATCTGACTTGCGAGTGGATTTGATGAGGTAGTCCTGGTAGTTATCTGGGAATTTCAGAAATACTGCCAGATCACTGGCCAATCTCCTGCGCCCTTCTTCGTTGAAGATGTGCTCAACAGCCTCCTTGCGGCCAACAGTGAACCCCTCCTGAGTACCTTCTGAATGACTGGTGTCATGGCTCTCCGCTACAGTGGCACTGACCTCCTCCCTGAAGTAGTTATTTGCTCCAGACTGGAGGCTATCCAGCATCTCTCGCTCTTCCTGGCTATGGAGGCTAAATACGGCAGCCCACTTCCCGACCATTAGTAGATCTTTGGGGTCGACCATCGCCTTTTGGATAGCTAGAATGTCGGGACTGTTGGTTTGGGCCACAGGTAGGTCGAGTGTCCTGCCCTGGGTGCTGTCAAACTTCCGGTAATAAACCATCCGGATTCAGTGACTGATTGACTAACGTTATGCCTGTGGAAGTCACCACACCCTACCTACCTACTTGTTGCTATCATAGACCTAGTATTAAGTATTGCAACGACAACGACTGTCCATGTAAGCCTATCATCTTCTCTTATTGGTATTTTAACCCTTTCATGAGGAGGCCGCCAAAACCGGCCTCTACAGTGATCTTGAGGATGTTAATTTGCAGGTCAAGAGAAGATAGTTTTTGAAAATTCACCAATGAAATGACTGGCTCGATAATTGAGCCATCATTCCAATAGTAACTCTTCAAAACAGTAGTCTATTGGCCTGCAAATAAATTGGCCTCAATAAGCAAATATTTTCTTTACATTCTTGACTAAATTTAGGTAATACAGGGTTAATGAATTATGAGAATGACGATGATGTACCATGTCTGTTTAACCTTTCCCGTATTGTATTATAGTATGATTCACATTCGTTGCATTCGAGATAGGGTAAAATTACAGACTTGTTACAGACAGTCTTGAGGCGTATACTATGTGTGTGGTAAATTTCAAAGGAAAGACATGCATAATAATATTGTAGACGGCGAAAAAGTATACAGAGTTCGCTAACAATAATGGATCCATTTAAAAATAAAGGCTTGGCTTCTTCGAAACTACACCTCTAATGTAACAAGTACACATATTGATTGTAGCGTGGCCGGAGATTATTATAATTCAAGTTGAGCTTCAAATTCATTTTTATATACAATATACAATTTGTAGTAGCACAACAGATTGCCAGCCAAAGACAGTGACTATATCTACACCTTGGGCACCTACATAGAACAAAAAATAAATTATACATGTAAAAATGACACCGGCACTATATAATATAGGAAGACGTGAACTTCAAGTTAAGTTCATTGTACTATAACGATATAGCCATTAGATATGTGATAAATTGACAATATAATTTGCAGGACAGAGAGAAATGTGTTTATCTTGTTATATTAACATTCAATATTACATGGGTTCTGAATATAATTTAGTTTCTTACCTTTCCCATGTAGTGCTGATGGTGGTCGCGATTGTAATAATTATAGTTTCTTGGTAGTGTCATATCTTTAAGATGGTTGTAATGGCATCGGCCTTGGATAGGATTAAATATGGGCTATAGGAAGAAGCAGATTATATTTTGGGGCAGTCCGTCCATCATTTCATCCATCTTGTTGACCATTTGCGTAAATTCTGGGTAACGGGGGGGGGGGTGTTGTTTGATACTTCAGATTCTATCCGGAGCTAAATTATAGGATATATAGAAAGATTTTCACATTATTGCAAGAAATATTTGTTGATAGAATCATGCAATATCAAGTGAGTTCTAGATGGTATTATGTTCGAAAGCCTGGTTACAAACCGAGCACAGAGATTCTGATAATGAATATATAGTAAATTATTAGCATTTGAAAGCTGCAAGTTGCGACTAAATTGCGTATTTCGAAATTACTTCATAGAGGATTTTTTTTTAACTCTATACTTTATTAGCTCATTCATCAGTGAAATTCTGGAGCCGAACCTATTACAACCGATCTGCCAGGACCTATCGACATCTATCCCATTGTGGCTAATGTGAACCAACTATCTTTGAATGGGGACATATTGCGAATAAGTAACTACATGGGCATACTTGGTAATTATGATATTATTTGATGGTAGAATCGTGCAATATTTCGTACAGCACTAGTACATAATAATAAATATTGAGTTCTGCATGGCTAGATGTTAAAAAACATAGATATCAGTACGTAAATCATTGGCATCTGACAACTTTTGGTCACTACTAAGTTGCGTATTATAAAATTACTTTCGGTGGAATTTTTTTAAATCGATATTATATTAGCATAAATTTTATATATCTACCTGACATTTTGGGGCCAAACTCATTACAGACAGTAGGCTACCGAAAACCATGGATCTGCCAAAACTTGTGCAAATATTTGCCATGGAATTGTCTATTACGAAAATATTTCATGGTAGACATTTTTAAGCTTGATATTTTATTAGCGTATTCATATACCAATCTAACCATATATATGAATTTCGAACCGAATATGGGCCTAACTTATTGCAGACAGTATGGTACTGAAAATCACTGATCTGCCCAAATTTAAGTCAATTTTCGGTATGGACTTGCAGACTATGGAATTATTTCATTGTAGAATTTGTTTTAATTATGACTATAGGTAGCAATGATATGATATCATATTGCTTACAGCTGAAAGTAATTTAGGCTAAATTATAGGTTTTAAACTCAAGTTTATATGGGTGAAAATATGGGGCCGAGCATAACCTACAGACAATAGGGCAGTGAAGACTGTGAATTGGGTAAAATTTCAGCCAATGTTCGGTATGAAATCGTGTACAACGAATTAAATTACTTCATGGTAAATATGTTTTAAACTCAATACTTCATTAGCATATTCAGATACCTATCTAACCATATTAGTGGAATTTTTGGGCCGAACACATTGCAGGCATTACTAACTTGGCACATACATACCATTTTTGTTGATTTATGTATCTAACCACCCGCTACAATGTTATTGACAGCCGTTTTGACTGGACATTGGGAACATCAGTTGTCTATACATAGTGCTAAATAATTGCATGCATGGATCTTTTCCCAGTGAAGGATTAAGGACAATAAATTACCAATGAAAATCACACATACATTATTTTTAGCGAATTTTGTCTAATTTTTCACGATCTACAATATTATTATACATGTTTTACTGTTAAAATTTACCACACATATAGTGACTAGTAAAATGCGTCCACGACATTAACATCGTTGACCCTACGCCGTACGAGACATAACAATGGAAATTTATACACTATCTCGAATGTTCAGCCCAGTGTGTTATGCTATAATACATAAGGGAAATGAAACAGACACAGTACCTGGTATTGTCGTCATAGTACATTAAACATTTACTGTCTAAATTTGGTGAAGAATGTTAAAATATTTAGATATTGAATGTCCATTTGCAGGCCAGGAGAAGACTGTTTTTGCAGATTTGCCACTGGAATCTGGAATGATTGTCTCGAGAGTCATTCCAGTGGTAAATTATCAAGAACTGTCCCCTCATAGCATGCCATTTGGCATTGCTCAAGATCTCTGTAGGGGCCGGTTTGATCAGCTATGCCATAAGGCAGTTAAAATACAATAAGAGATGATGATAGGCCTATATTCATAGCCGTCATCATTGTGATTTACATACGTTCAACCGTGACTTCCCACAATCCCATTTTCAAGGTAACTATAGAGGTGAGCTGTTGAATATTTTAAAACTAATTTGACTAGATGCTGTCGGTGCTTATAGCAGCAGCACAGTTAAATTAGTTTCAAAATATTCAACAGAATGTTTATTAAATAGTAAAGACATACAATTCGCACAGCTTACAGACTTTTCAACGTTCCTGATAGCCATAGCTACGTCATTTATTTACATATTTTGACTGTGACATCAGCCTACTTGTGACATAATTGATTATGACGTCAACACTTGACTGACAGGTTGGATAATTTATACCTTCTGTCCATAAGATAATCGGTCCACTGTGATTGGGTCTACATGCGTCTGGCAGGGCAAAGCTAACTATCTGAATGCTCTTGCTAAAATATGTGGTTATTAAAAGTGGGTGGACCACACATTACTAAGTGGTATTGGCCGTTTAATGATCAAATTTGTTCATGACAATTTCAAAGGTGGAGTCCATTTCTAGCTAAGCTCTGTTCTTTCGCGTGTTGGAATCAATTTATATACTTTGATTCACGACTTCCCAGAATCCCAATTTCAAGGTAACTATACAGGTAAGGTATTGAATATCCTGAAACTAATTTGACTGGGTGCCTTTGCTGCCTGTGGCCGTAACAGTGCCCGGTCAAAGAGCCTGGTCAAATTAATTTCAAAATATTCAACAGAATGTTGATTAAAAAGTAGACATACAATTTTTACACTTAACGGACTATTCTATATTCACGATGGAGCTAGAGACGTCATTCACTAAGCATTTTGACTACGACGCCTGTGAAGCTTTTATAGAACGCCATTGATAATAGCAAAAAACATACAACGACCAGGAAAACTAGTTTCAAATTTTCAACAGAGTGTTGATTAAATAGTAAGGCCATACAATTCGTACAATGCCCAGTCAAATTACTATCAACATATTCAACAGAATGTTGAATATTGTCCGTATGACCACGTGTTGGATCTGTCAATAAAGATTGTTTGCTTGCTTTTTTTTAACGCACTGGCAACGCGATGACTTCAATTTCTGCGCTAGCCTCGCCTACCGCAATTCAGCTGGACCACCGCACCAAGACAAGAATCAGATATACTGATACAGTGGCGAATTCATATGAGACTATCTTTTAAATGCACACTGTATGGTGTATTCTATGCCCTCACCCGTCTCCTTCGCGACACTGGCAGTAGTTGATTGATTGATTGATTGATTGATTGATTAAATCCCGGGCATTAAATCGTAGACATAAAATTCGTACACTTGATGGACTATTCAATGTTCTTGATGAACTTATGAAGCTATTTACATCATTCATTATGTATTTTGATTGTGATGCCAACCTACATATGGTGTATATAATTATGACGTCATATGCTTGAATGACAGATCAGATCCATCCATTATCATAGAGATATCCTATGCCCATTTGCAGACCAAGAGACCGTTGTTTTTGGCAGTTTACCATTGGAATGATAGGCTCAGTTATTCCAGTGGTAAATTTTCAAAAATGGCTACCTGTTAGCTGTAAATGGTAGTTTCTCAAGATTACTACAGAAGCCATTTTGGCCAGTTTGATCGAGACGAGTGTTGAAGTGGAGATTAAGAGATGTACGTGGGTACAGTGGGACAGATCACAATACTATTTTATTTCTGATGCAAATGTACAGTCCGCAATTAGCCCAGGCCACCAGTTAGTACAATTATCCCCAATAGTGAGTTTAATGCGCACGAGAAATCTAGACAATATATCCTAAATCTACGATCCCAATCTAAATAGAGACGGTCTCTTTAATAATAAAGAGAAGATTATCTTGGACGAAAAATCATGTGCCTCACGCGGGCACTACTCCTAGTGCTAGTTTGGGTGAGGAGTATTATCCTCGCGTGGACCGTCGTCGCTGAATCCTTGCGAGAGGCAAGTGCCTCACGCAGGCCTCCGTCTCGGGAAGGGGTCGCCACTACTTAAAGCGGGAGAAGAGTAGTAGGCAAAAATGGGCCCACTCTAATATTTCAACCAAAATGTTTGAAAAGAAAAGACCATACCTAGTGAGATTATGACTATAGGGTTGCATGCTGTTTTATGTGAAGACGGGACGAACGATTCCCGAGGGATTTCCACGTCGCCGTCTTATGTGATTCTTAGAATGCCGAATTAGTAGTTGCCGCCTTATTTATGCGGGCCTTCTGCTCTGCTTAACTAGCTTTTAGTTTTTTTTAGAAACAAGAACTATTTTAGGCCGCAAATTGCGGGTATCTACCTAGCCGTTAGACACGGTTGTCATTGAGAATGGATGCCATAAGACATCAATACTGAGGACAGCGCTCATACATGTTACCGAGTGAGATCTCCGAATTGGATAAGAATCCGGACATCTCGTTCCATAACCACATAAAACATCACAAGACACTGGTTACTTTTCACAAAAGCATTTTAGACAACTGATCTATCGTTATGGTGGGGGTAAGAGAGACGAATACCCACCGTAAATGTCCTTCCCGTGAGGGCGTGGCAGATCTAAATATCATGTCCAGACATTTTTGTGGAATTCGGTGGGGATACACAGCTCGCCCGTCAACGGGTCATATGGAACTAACCGTTTAACCTGTCGTTAGGTTTATGTACAAGTTGCCCAGTTTTGTACTGCGGTGCGGGAGGATTGTTCAGCAAATAAAATAATAATTAGGATATGTGTTCGCAGTGCTTTCCTACATTGGCAAAAGTGCTAACTACTAAGTATCCGAAGATATGGAGGGAATGTGTGTGATACCACACCCTGGCCATCACCGCTCGGAAACCCAACAGTTTCCCAGGGTCAGATCAGCCCATGGTGCGGATAGGGACATCCAAACAATTAAGAAGCCACAAGGCTGAGTGGAACATGAAGAGAGACAAAATCTTAAGAGTTATGAGTCTTGCCGGAGTGCGGGGCTAAATTATCGCAACTACCGGAAGAGAAGAGTATACTACACATTTCCTAATGAAGAAATCGTCTCTAATCATATTAAACCTATCCTATCGAGCTGAATAGAAAAGGTTTTAGTCGGTAGCATGCCGGGCTAAACAGAGTTATAGCACGGACAGTGACCTCAGTGAAAAATTGTTGGTGGCGGGAGAGTGTTGCATATATAAGTGTTGCTGTATAGGGTTTCCTACGTGCACTGCAGTCCTATATATTTTCTACAACTAAACAAAACATATGAACTGATGGCTACAAATCAAATGATCAGAATTATATATTTTAGTACAGGTTAACGAACCTACTATGGTGCGGTTAGTGAAAACACCTTACAGAAAATCAGAATAACTATAAAAATATACAGAAATTATAACTAGCGGTCCTAAGACCGTTACGGTACCTTTTAGTCATCGGGACCGTTTATACGGATACGATATAATTAGATGAGTACATTTAACGGAATAATTAAAATGTTAAGTATAGTTACTTGAATACTCGGTAGCCATTCTTAAGTTTGCCTATCGTGTTACTGAATTTGATACGTCATTCTTTGGTTTACGTGAGTTAATGCCTTCTTAGGAAGCTGGAAAGTTCCCGCAAACAGGATTCCCGCAAGCTGCCTATGACGGGAGCGGATCAAACTCAGGACTGTAATCACAATATAGAATGTCTAACGAGCAGTCAGTAAGAGATACAATAGCATTACTGCTGTGAAGAAAGGTCCCGCACACCGATGGTACGGATGGAAATTGACAACAACCCGATCACAAGCGGGGGTTGTTAAATACAGATGAAGATACAAAACAAAGCTTAATGGTGCTGGGTACGTCAGCCAGCTCTGAAGATGCACCGGGCAAAGTTTTACTTGCTGTGGTCGAAAGTTAGAAGAACCTGCACGACATCAGTGCAGGACGGTTGAAATACGACTTTTTGGCGTGGCCGGCAGATCCAGCAAGTCATCCACCAAAGAACATCGCTGCCTCTACATCTGTAGAATCACATATTCAGGCCGTAAATGCCTCACCGCAAGTTCGTGTTCCGAAGTAGATCTTAATACTCTTGAACAATAATAGAAAGTTCCAAATTGCTCCCGCAAGTAAGGGGAGTTACAAAATTGTTTTAGTGCGGTGGGTTGGGTAACTGCTAGCTACGGGAGAAAAACCGACAAAGTGAAGTGATCTGTACCTTGTCATGCTGATAGTAGCTGTCACAGGTCCAACCTGTTCGGCCCCTGGCCGAGGATGCTCTCGATCTCTGGATCGCGTCTCCTTTTCTACTACTCGTGACATCACAGGCGCAAGCTCCAACCAATCATCGGCCGAGCAACAGCCAATCAGCGCATAGCTAATAATAGTGCAGTCGAATGTTCTAGAACATTGTAGAAGTTCTGCGCCCACGAAGATAATCAAGAAAGGTTTTCTGTGGATAACGCAGCCATTTCTTAACCGATTTTGAAATGGTTTACAGATTTAGAAAGGCCGTCGAATTCTGATTCGGCGGGAACAAGTAATTAAGAAAGATTACATGGTACCATCTCGGTACACTAAAAGCGTCATCCCATCTTGGTCGTAAACTGTGCTCTGTAAAAATAGCATCTAAGCGTGCGCATGCGCACTATGCGCTTTAACGGACTTAGTCGTTTTTATAACGCGATCTCTCTCATAGGCTCATATATGCTTATGGCTCTACCCAGGCGGCGTGTTCAGGGAACGAATCCAGGTGGATCCAAACTACACCTTTTCCAACATTACTAAAGCAGTGTTCGTAGCCAGCTTGTCTCAGATTCCATGTATACTACATGCTGAGACCAATCCTCCATGATCTGGCCACAGGTCTGCACAATACGATTGACTTCGACCCACAGCTCAACATTCACAGCATCTCAGTGGACTTCAGAGTGTTTAACATCCACTCAGATTACAGATTCGACATTGGAGATAAAACTGGGCTATGTGTTATGTACGGCAAGCCATGGATCGACTCCTCAGGTTTCCCCTATCAAATGCTCTAAAAAATCTGACTAAATGTTCTCATTCGACTCAAATTCAGGGCCTGAGGAACTGGTGCAGAATAGGCACATCACTAGCATCAAGCACTCTGGTGCATGGAAGTACTTTGTCCCATGCACAATCTCGGGGCTTGCACCATTCAAATAAACCACTCCATGGAAGCATTGTGTTACTGTCTTCTTACCTCCCAGACCAAGCTGCGACACTATTGATAGGGTAAGCAGAAAAGAGGCACATGCCATGTTCAGCAGTCTTGTCGAGGATCTGATCATCGCTGCAGACCCCAGCAGCCTCATTGCCAAGTTCCAGCAGCCATCACAGAAGGCCCACCGGGAACCCGACTTCGCCAAATTGCCCAACCCGATCTCAGAGAACATGATCGAGGATCTAGTGGTCTGGGGCTATAGCAACATAATTATTGAGTGGAGTTCCTCTGGTGTCGATTTCAGCTTCAACACAGCCATCAACTGGCCCACATGTAGTGCTTCCACCATCCCAGCTACACAGTTGCAGCCCCTGGCCATGGCTATGATACAGCCACAGTCAGCAAGCAGACAGCGCCCCCCCCCCCCCAAATGTACATACATCACAGCTGTATCATCGAGAAGACCATTTACACTATCCTCAGCGGGAGCGGGCACAGCGGCTACCATCATACACTGAACTAGCATGGCCTGTTCGACTACCCCTACACACGCCACTAGGATACACAGCCAAGTACTAGATGATTCAGAAGTACATCCTGTTTCCAGCTTATAGTACAGCAGAGGCTTATTCAATTCAAAGTCAGGTGATGCCATGGATGTCTGTAGTGACTGGAAGATATCCAAGAGATACTCCTGATCGGTATAGAATCGCTTAGTCTGCTGGAACTGCTCAAGGACACTCACCCCTGATAAGGTACTCAGTGTAGCAGATTTGTCCCTTACTATACCAAATCCTAGGTAGAGTTTCATGGTTGGCAGCTCCTCTGGCAGCTCCGCACTAGAGCGCTGAGCGAGCTCATTTAAGTGTCTTCTTGTACCCCCTCAACTCTACCCATATGTCATAATAATTTGCGATCTGGGCCATGTTTACGGTTGCTATATAGAGATGGATATTCCAGAGTACAAACCTGCTCGGTTAGCAGGTGCCGACTGGGAAGATCTGATTAGCTCTGTCGAGGCAGAATGCAGACGTTTAACCTCATATACACAGTGCCTAAACAATGGCATTAACCGTGCATATATTAAACCAACTGCCCGGGAGCTTGGCGAGTCTTAAGGTCGAGACACCACTGAAAAGCAAACCCCAGAAGATACTCACAGTAGCTAAGCCCCTGGCAGTTGATGTTGCCAGTAATGTTGCCATAGTAAAGATGACAGGTGGTAGTGAGCCTATTCCTGCTGTTGGTGTTACGGTCCTCACTATGGTGATGAGTAGGATTGTCGAGCACTACCTGGAGATTATGCACCCCATTCCAAAGATTCCCATCAGCGGTGCCTTGTATTCCAATGCAGCTAAAGGAAAGGCTGAGCACATAGCAGCAATGTAGTTAGTCGTGCTTTGGCTGCATACTGTTGTCATGGCTAAAACCATTGTTGCTTACATTCCCTCTGGATGTGTGTCATCTCATTGGTACATATGCATGGCACTGTGAACCATTAGGCCGCAGTCACTTGCCACCACTTTGTCTTTCACCTGCAACATCGTATTTCATCAATGAAACTTCATCTTTCAACTGTCTTTCATTGATGGAACTTTGTTTTTATCTGTCTTTCACTGACACAAATTTGCTTTTCATCAGTATTTCACCAACAGAACTTCATCTTTAAACAGTGATACTTCATCTTTCACCTGCTCCTCCAGTGAACCTTCATCTTTGATCTGCTCCTCCAGAGTAACTTCATCTTTCCCTTGATCCTCTGGAGTACATGCTTCCTGGAACTCTTTCCATTCAGGCTCCATGCCCCTCTTGCATATTCATGAAATATCTACCGTTTCCATGATCTGAGGTTCGATACGGTAATCATGGTATCTCTCCTCTGAGAATTCCAGAAACGCAGTCATAATTGACCTTATCTTCCCCTGTCCATCTGCATTGAATATGTGCTCATATAGCTTTCTCTCTGCTGGTAGTATGAGCCTTCTCACAACCAGCAACATGCACTACCTCAGTACTGGCACCATGCCCAGTGGGATGACCATCTTCCTGTCCTTGTTCTACTGCTGCTCTGATTTCCTCTTGGTAGAAATCTGTCGTGCTAGACTGTAGTGTGTTATGCTCCTCAGCTATGTGGATGTCGAATATGCTCGACCATTTCCTGACTGATAGCAGGTTCTTGGCAATGGCCCTCGCCTTCTGAAGAGCCAGAATAACAGGACTCACTAGTGTGTGTAGTGCTTCCTGCTACAGAAGTGGGGAGATCCAGTGCCCTACCCTGAGCATTGTCAAAGTTCTTGTAGATATTTCTGGTCAACAACTCCTTGCCCAATCCGGAGGCATGCTCCTCAGCTAGCAAGGACACTATCTCACAGTAAGATGGAGGATGCTAAGATGCCCTGGAGAATGTTGATGTCACAGAGTAGTCCTCGTACCGGAACTATAGGTGTCACATTCACAGCTGACATGGCAGTGTGCATGTGGACAACCTCGCTCTTGCAAGTGTGCTGTCCAAAGACAATCTGCTGGAGAACTTTGCTAAACATGGCGACGTTTAACCCTCAGCTATAGTCCACCCTTAAACATACAGCTCTATGTACGACATCCAGACAGGGCCATTGAACCAGTGACCTCACACCAGACCAACCCATGGAAGGAGTGCCTGACAGTCATTCAGCCTCGCATCATATATCTGCTGCTAGGAAGTACATCGACTTTGTGCTCTTGGGACATCTCCAGATGATCAGGAGTATGGTGTTGACCTTCAAGTTCCTGAGCATACCAGTGAAGGAGATGTAGAGCTCACACAGGTCGTTTCCATGTGGAAGATCATACAAAGTAACTCGAACCTGGACACCACATACATGAACAATGAGTACCATGTTCTGGCTCTACTGGCACATGGACCTAGCTTCTTTGCAGAATGGAGATACAGTATTAAGCTGGACTGTGTGTAAAAAACAACTCCCACTGTTCTAGGTACCATGACATGGGCTCGGAGTACTACTATGATGGCCACCACTATCCTCTACTCTGATAGCTTTACAGCCTTGTAGTACTCATCCTGACTCTCATCTGCCTCTGTGATATTTTGAGTGGCCAGGCCCCTTTCTTGCTACTTATGTGCCTCCCTTTGTCACATATACTTGTGTGATTTGGTGTAACCCACTCAGTATCTCGCAGATGTGACAGTGACTGCTCCTCGACTTCACGTGTTGCATGATAGGAATGACCAGGAGTTAAAAGGAGTGGGCTGTAATCAGTGGATCCTACATGTAGAGTGAGCGCATCAACAATCCCAAAGTTGATATTGCAACGAGGTGTCCCTGACTGTGTTGCTCTCACAGTCCAGAAGCTAAGTGAGCCAGATAGCTTCAAGCTTGTGGTGATCGGGTCCAATGTTCTTGGCGAGGTACATTATCGGGCTCATGTCTGGCTATACCAACAGAAAACAAAGTCATATGGACTTCTACACCGAACCAGTGGCCATGGTAATCTGGAGGTAGCACAAAATGGTCAGTGCCACCTATGTGGTAGGGACATCCCATCTAATCATGGCAATCAGCTCAGCTGTTAGGAACTTCATAGCAGGAACCCGCTCAGTGTCCATTACAGTGCTGTACATTGACTATACCAAGATCTGCTTCTCATAAAATGGCGATACCATATTCAGCTTGACTGCGTAAAGCAAAACTCCTGCTGTTCCGGCTACTGTGGCCCTGGCTCCGAGTACTACTATGATGGGCTCTGCTATCTTATGGTCTGAGAGCTTTACAGAGTTGTAAAAATCATCGAGACTCTCCTTTGCTTCTTTGAGTGGCTTTGCTACCAATGGGCATCCCTTTGGAACATATACTCGAGCGCCTTGGTGTACTTCATCTGCTCAGCCGACAGCTTCGCCTATTTATGGCATTTAAGCTCAAACTCTGTCGCAGCCCCCCCCCACCCCTTCGCGAATGGAAACACCCTAGCATTTAAAATCATGGATACCTTGTCACTATTTGTATATTTGCATGCGATGTATGAACCACAGGTTCTGGAGGATCCAGTCGGAGATCTTGATGATGAGAACACTGATGAGGGCTATGATGAAGATGCTGACTATGATCGGGATATTGTCTATGATGGCAGTGATGTTGAGCCAGAATCCTGCATGCTAATTCACTAAGCAAAGGGGATCTATCACACTTATGGGAAAGGTTCTATCGGCCCACTAGCAGAATTCATGCCTCTGATAACTCTATTCACTGCAAAGTGTGGCAAGATGACCCGTAGGATTGCCATTGACACTCCATGGGATTGAGTAGATTTCTAGGGTTTTTTCCAGCTATTGTTGGTACAATCTTCGGGTCGCTGGTCCCTGGCTCTCATATATCGCTGTAGTGCTCATGGCCATCAAGGCGGCTGAGCTCTGAGCATTGTATGACCGTGTAAAGATTCTTAGCATTTGTGAAATTGTCAATAAGCTGACCTTTGTGGACCGAGCAGAGGTTAGACGTCAGTATGTGAAGGTGTTTGAAGAGGCATTCAGTGATGGTCTAATGAATTATGAGCGTGTGTTTATGTCTAGAGGACAGCAGTCAATGTGTGTGATTAAATCTGAGACTTCATCAACCGCCTCCTGTGAGTACAGGCCTGGTGGCTATTACTCAGTCTCACCAGCTGCTCGGGCTGCATACCACTAGAGTCATAGCTTCAACATGAAGACTGTCGGTCAGTGGCTTGACAGCCAAGTGATGTGGCAAACATACAGGCCTCATTCCTGCCACATTTGGCATGCACACTTTGATGAAACTGTTCTGAACAGAGTGCACTAGGCAGGTATGCTGTTCCTTCCACAATGACCATGTGGGCCACAAGACCTACAAGTACACCATCATAATTGCCAATGTGGCCAGCTGATACAAGGCTGGAGTACTGTGCATGGATAGGTACGTAGGCTCGGTGGTGGCCAGGTTCCAGTGTTTATGAAAATCCACAAAAGCCCCTCCATTGGCCAGAGCTGCTGCAGGTTGATGAGGATAAGGAGTGCAGAGGCCAAATGCAGCCCTCATACAAATACATGGTGTGGCGATGTGGCAAGATGAGGTGAGGTTAGTAACCACAGTGCCATAGCAATTGTCAAGCAGTGGAACCAGACACTGCCAGCAAGGCTGTCCCCACACCCATCAGAACGACAGAGTCTGTGTGACGCTTAACCAATGTAGTGATGAGGTCTAATGTAGAGGTTATTCAATTGATTGAGCAGAAGCCTGCAGAGGCTATACTGTTATGCTGACTGTCTTCTGTTAGTAGTGACCATAAGAAGAGGCTCATCGGTTGCTCCAGAGGCCAGCCTTCCACCTGATACAGTTGCTATTTAAAGATATGGTATGTGTAGAATATATGTAACCAAGGAATGCTTGTTTCCAAATGGATGACAGCTAACACCCATTTAAAGATAAGTATGTATACATGTGTGGTATATATGTATATAGCAGCGAGAGATCGATCAGTTCATATACCACTGTGGTGGCTTGTTCCTAAATAAATCGAAAAACCATATCACTGCCATGTCTTATCTAGGTGATTACAGTCATTTATGTACCCCAGGTTTTATCTGCCTGTGCTTAAAGTACAGAAATGCTTGTGGGAACCACGGATCGCAGAACGGCAGCTGCCAGAAGGTGGTGGTATCATTTTGACTCTGGACATACTACTTAAACCACTTGGCATATTTATTTAAAATTCAAAAATCTTTGCCTATGCCAAAGGCTGGTAGAGATCTTGAATGACATGGCTTTCACAAAATGACATCTACAGAACCGCTGAACGGATCGAGCTGAAATTTGTGGAAATATGATTAGGAACTAAGGGCCATTAAAATTTGTTTAAGTGAAGGCGATACATAAAGAACCATGGTCACTATTGACCAATCAAATTGTAACATTTGGTGGCCATATTGGATTTATCTGATTGCGAAAATTGTTTATAGGTATGACGAGGCCACATTTTACTCTTTCGCTTTTGAGGTAAACATATTGGTTGTCATCTTGGATTATTTTCCCGACATAACTGCTTACTTAAAGAACGGCAACATTCAAACAACTCAAGAACTGCTGGGCTGATTTAAAGTATGTTGTAGGATGACATCATAATCAATTAATGACATCATGAATGACACAGATAAGTTCATCACGATTGCTTAATTGATGATGGACTAAGCCTTGTTGTACGAATTGTATGACTTTACTGTTTAATAAATGTGCTGTTGACTATATTGAAACTAATTTGACTCAAAATATTCAACAGCTAACCTGTATAGTTTTCTGAAAATTGATAGTCAGGAAGTTCAGGGATCAATCGATCCCAAAACAGGCGAACAGTGTGTGGAGCTTAGCTAAAGATGTATTCCTCCATTGATATAGATCTCAAGAAAATTCATTTAGCCTGAAGAAGGTTTTTTCTAGAAAACTCAATTTGTCTCACAGCCATCTTGGATGACCTAGTTTTCGCAAAAAAAATTACTTCTCCAGGACCGCTGAACAGATAGGGCAAAAATATGGGAAATGTAATTAGGGAATAAAGGTCATTATTGTTTGTTCAAGGCCTGTTGATGTATATATACATATATATATATATATATATATATATATATATATATATATATATATATATATATATATCAAAATGCATGGCGACCATGGAGAAATACAAATTTAGCATTAGGCGATCATATTGGTCTTATTTACCTGATAGACTTTAATAGGGAAAATTACTTTATAAATGTTTATGACGGATTGCCATTTACTGATTCCTGCGTTTAGTAACACCAAATAAATTTAATGATAGATAAGATAAAATACATTCATCTTGTTCATTTGTAAGTTTTAAGTAGTCAAGAGAAACAAGAAATAACATAATTCCTTGATTCGTCTGTAACATAAATGATTTCATAAAAAGACTGAATATTTGACATTTTTATTGCTACATTTGAGATATTCCCAATTGGTCGTCTATTTATTGTGAGTGTAGATGAGATACCCACTCCATTCTACACCTTTGCTTTTGTCAGATAAATGGATCGGCGGCTATCTTGGATTATTTTCTTGCCAAAACAACCATGGGAAAAGAATGGAAACTGAGATGATTCGAAGTAATTTTGACAGGAGGCATCCTCGGGTTGTCGAGATCCAGGATTGTTCAAATGAATTTGATTACTCAATTTGGGTGGTTGTCATATTGGATTTTGCACTATTCTTTGAACCACATATAAATATCTCCGAAACTGTTTGGCCAATGGAAAAATCCAGTTTATCGATCAATCATAGGATGTCGTAATCATCTACATCACAAGTAGACTGACGCCATAATCAATTACATCATGAATGACGCAATTTAGTCCGTCTTAAACACTTAAGAGTCCGTCAAGTTGTACAAATTTTATGTCATTACTATTTAATATACATTCTGAATATTTTGAAACTAATTTGACTGGGCGCTGTTGCTGCCATAGGCAACAACAGCACCCAGTTAAATTAGTTTCAAACCATTCAACACCTTACCAGTATCATTTTCTGGGTCGATTGATCCCAACACAGGCAAAGCATGGGTGGAGCTTAACTAGAGGTGAGCGGGGCATAGCTAAAACTGGATCCTCCATTCATTTTAAACTAAAGAACCTTCATCTAGGGCAAGACCTGTAGCAAGTTTATTAAAGAGAACCTGATTGGTCAATTTGTGTCGACTATCTTGGATTTCAGAAAACATACAGGAAATCGATTACGACTACTCCTCATGAGCTGTTGGCTGGATTTCAAACAAAATTGGATGGAAGGACTCTAGTGTGGTATGCTTCCGAAAACATAGAGAAATTTGGTCTGGTTTTCTGGCAGCCAAAATTGCCAACAAAAAATGCACAGGAAATTGGTTAAAATATGACTCATTATTAATGGTTAAGTCTATTTCAACTAAGCTTGGCTGGAAGAACACTAGGGTCTTCAGTTTCAGGAAACAGTGAGATTTGATCCATACATTTTTTCGGCAAGCTATCTTTGATTTACAAAAATGTCAAAGAAATTGCTTAATATATTAATCATAGAATTGCAACAAGAACAAGTGAGCTAAAAACTAGATTTCAGTGCTTCTGGTCAAAAAATTAATTCCTGAAAAAAATTGCATATGGCTCTACATGTAAAATATGACCGCTATACTTAACATGCCAATGTTCCAGGTGAGCGACGCAGGTCCCTTGGGCCTCGTTAAAGGTGCATAGTCATAGCAAAGATTAAATATCTGAATACCAAAAATGTATTAAACGCATTTAATTATATATCACCATGACTAAACATCTCATTTATATTATATATTAATACCATTTCCTAACTAGCAAATCTTAACCCTTTAACATTCATATCAGCCAAAAACAATTTTCCAGTGGTCTTGAGAAATGTCCATTTGCAGACCAAGAGAAGACTATTTTTTTTAATTTACCACTCGAATGACTGGCTCGATAACCAAGCCAGTCATTCCAGTGGTAAATTTTGAAAAAAATAGTCTTCTCTTGGTCTGCTAATGGACATTTTCTATGAGAAAATTGAAATTTCCGTGAACAAATTCGAGGGTTAAAGGGTTAATACATCTTCGATTTTATTGTACTTATGACAAAAATGGCGCAAAATTTTCTCTTCACTTTAGGTTAACTAAAAGTCTGGTTGTAACCATGAAGCTCGACTTCCCGAGATTACAATTAAGTAAGGAGCTTGATTTTACATATAATTCTACATAAATAGACTAGACTAGCCTAACTAGAAGCCTATCAATGCACCTATCAGTGACTGTGGGTCTGGGACCATGACCATTTTGACATTGTCACACGCCGTCTCATGATAAGGAAGTATGTGTCCAAGTTTAGGTCCAGTATATCTAACCAAACCCGAGATATAAACCTCTAAAGTTGAGCTAAACACTAAATGTTAATGTTGAAAGGTTGTTTTTTTTACGAAGGACACAGTGACATTGACCTTTTGAGCCCAAGGTCATTATTATGCCCTCATTATAGGGAGGCATATGTCCAAGTTTGGGTGCAATATGATTGTCAATAAGAGTGGAAGAGTACAGAAACAAGGTAATTCCAGTCAATCTTGGATTCAATTGGTCAATTATTTCTGAAGTAATCTTGTTAACAATGTACTTGAAAAATTTTCTATGGCTTGAAAGAAGCTGCTTTTGATGTTTTGACATGCCACTAGATATGCTAGAGACGGAGTATGCTGATCAGTAATGCTTACTTTATGGATGAAGAGATGAATAGCTGCAAAACAGATCAAATCCAGGATCAACATCTGCATGAATGAAACCAAGAATTCACACATGTATCCCTGCCTGACACGAAGATGGATGATGATGGTAGCTTCCTTTGGGGTGAGGATAAGTGTAGGGTGAGTAGAATCTATGGCTCACTCATCTGCAATTCGACTAACATTACAAATTGCACTGTAACAGGCAATATTGCGTCCCAGTATTTATAGGAGGCATGGATTCACGTCTCTAAAATGCTCATGAAGGTCAAGAACCTACATGTATCTCAATAATGCTATACAATTGTTAGGACAGCTACAAAGGCCCTCTTGAACAAACTTGATGTTTGTCATTGTCATCAGAAACACTTGTGAGCTATCACAAATCACTGCTAGTCACACAGCCTAATTCTAAACTCAGCATGTTACAAACTGTGATGGTAGTGCAACAGTGCTGGTCACAGCCTAATTCTAAACTTAGCACGTTACAAACTATGATGGTAGTGCAACAGTGCTTGTCACACAGCCTAATTCTAAACTCAGCACATTACAAACTGTGATGGTAGTACAACAGTGCTTGTCACATAGCCTAATTCTAAACTCAGCACATTACAAACTGTGATGGTAGTACAACAGTGCTTGTCACATAGCTTAATTCTAAACTCAGCACATTACATACTGTGATGGTAGTGCAACAGTGCTTGTCACATAGCCTAATTCTAAACTCAGCACATTACATACTGTGATGGTAGTGCAACAGTGCTGGTCACACAGCCTAATTCTAAACTCAGCACATTACATACTGTGATGGTAGTGCAACAGTGCTGGTCACACAGCCTAATTCTAAACTCAGCACGTTACATACTGTGATGGTAGTGCAACATCAATGTTTGGAGATGTTCTGAGAATACACCCAGCCAGAAAGCATTGGCGTTTTCAGTTCTATGTATCAACAAGCAGCAGGTCTGCAGAGGATGCCATAAAACCAAATTGCTGATAAGTGTTTTAAAGGTCAGACTTCAAAAACATAATTTAGAATCACTAAGGGTGAAAAATAACCGGGGGAGATAACCGTGTGATAAAAACATGGCACGATATATGAGTTTTACAAAAGCTTAATACGTTCTTTAATGTTTTTCATTTGTGCATCAGTCCAGGTATGTTGGTTAGCTGTCTTCTCACTTTGATCACAGTCCATTGATTCTATACATGTTTCTATTCCACATTGGAACTCCGCTTCAGCCATATTTTGTCTGCAAGGGAACCATAAAATAACGACTAGGTTACTCGTATAAAACAAAGTAAATGTAAAATACATATATAACACTATAGACATGTCCGACACTACAGAAATGGATGGCCATTAGTTCACAAATCTTTCTATCTGTGTAAACTCTGACTGTTGAAAGCCCGCAGGCAATAATTTCAATGGGCAATAACTCTGGACCTGCTGAATATTTTTGCAACAATTTGACTGAAAGTTGTTGGTGGCCTAGCCAGCAACAACTTTCAATCAAATTGTTTTTTAAATATTCAGGAATCGGTTCAGCAGTTCCAGTAATTTTATCATGTTTTCTCAGAATATTTATTTACACTCCATGCAACTGTGATATAACGGTATGGCGAGCTGGCCGAATAATTTGACAATACGCATGTCAAGTGTGTCACTTCATTTAACCCTTATGACGCTGGTGTAAAATGCGCAAAAGCCTACTTGCAGAGATAGTGCCGGCGTACATTTTGAAAAAATGTTGCTGAAACGTGTTGCTGATGTGCCCAGGAATGGGTTACAGCAGTCAGCAGCATTGTTACCAAAATTAGCATACAATGATATGATAGAGAAACTGGAATCTATGACATATAAACTTTGAGACAGCGGTTAACAGGTTAACACTCGATCTTCCTATACATCTTAGAATCTTCTTAGCAGTGTCACCTTTTAATCCCATTGATTGGCATGTAAACTAATTTTTAGCATGTGAATCTCAGCTGGACAGTTATGTTACAATAACTTTCAGCATGAGGCAGCTGGCATCAACAACCTTATAGTCCAGTTTGAGCTAGGGAAAAGAATAATGATCTGTGACTGTTGGAAATTGAGCGTTCTCAGATTATGAATGCCATTGGTAATTAGACCCATTCTTTGTACCATCACGACCATGATGCAATGCATCATTAACAGCCAACTGAGGGCCCATATTTCCCTCTGGAATGGCAGGAGGCCATTTGAGAGCATTTAGATTTCAAAATTTCCCAGGGGAAGACCACCGCAACCCACCACCCCCACACCCCCCCCCCCTTGTTTGGCTATCACTCTCCGGGTGTTTCAGACGTGCCCCTTTTTCTTAGTGAACTTCCTCCCTCCAAATATCCTGGATCCGCCCCTGAAATACCTGTCATGTAGATGATTGTTGACATAATGTCCAGGTATTGCTGATGATTCTCCGTCGCGATCAGACTGCATATAAATAGCACGTAAACAAGGCAACTCAAGGTTTCCGTATCCAAGATCCACTCCAGGCACACAACCAAATGGCACTAGTGACCAATCAAATACCTCTGAAATTTGAATAAGAAAGACAATCAGAGATAGCAAACGTATGGGCCCCCCCCCCATTCCGCCAAGTACAACCTCTTGGTAAAGATCCCTTCAATTCAACTCGAGTTATCATACGGAAATGCAATACATGAGGCCCAAAGGCCTGTGATGCTCACCTGGAACATTAGCATTTGAACTATTTTCCTTTAAATAGACATAATGGATGTTTCGGAAAATCCAAGATGCCCCCCAACCCCCCACCCCCAAAACAAATTGATCAAGCAAAATTCTCATTTGATATGTTGACGCATACCACCATAGGATCATTCTACTCAAGTTTTATTGAAATTGCACTATTTATTAAGGCGTAGCATTTTAAATGATTCTGGAAAATTTTCAGTAAATCCAAGATGAGAACCAATATTATTGACCAATCAGAATTTTGAATAAAAGTTCTAGAACCTACCACCGTAATATCTTGTTGGCCAGTTAAAATCAACAAAGCTGGTAAGGAGATGAGCTTTGACAATTTTTGACGGCCACCACCATAGAAACCTTCTAGCTAAATTAGGGTGAAATCCACCAAGCGGTTAAGGAGGAGGAATTTTTCATAAAAAATGGATATTCAACCAAAAAATTGATCAATCAGAATTATGAAAAGATGGTCTAAAGCCTTGCACGATAGGGTCCTTCTAGTCAAATATGGTTGAAATCCACCAGGCAGTTAAGCAGCAGATAATTTTTTTTACAAGATCTAAGATTTTCACCAAAAACATTGACCAATCAAAAATCTCAAGCGAGGTTTTAAAGCCTACCTCCATAGGATCCTCAAAGCCAAGTTTGGTTGAAATCTGTCAAAAAGCTAAGAAACAGATGCATTTTGATATTTGCTGGTACATTTTTTTAAATCAAAATTCTGAATAGCTGTTCTAGAGCCTACCACTACAGCATCATTCCAGAAATATTTAGTGAAAACTGTCCAGAAGATAAGGAGGAGATACATTCTGACACTTTCCGGTACATCTTTTTACAAAGTCTAAGATTTTCATTAAAAAATTGAACAATCAAAAATTTGAACAAACATTCTAGAACCTACCTCTATAGCATCCTTCCAGGCAAATTTGGTTGAAATCTGTCAAGGAGCTAAGGAGAAACTTATTATAAAATCAAAGGTTTTCAAGCAAAAAAATTGACGAATCAAAAATCTGAATAGAAGTTCTAGTACCTACCTCAATAGGATCTGATTAAAATTTGGTTAAAATTCGCCAACTGATTTAGGGGGACATAAATTTTAAAGCAAAAGCTGATGGATGGATGACGGATGGTCGCAACAGCATTATAAGCTCACTTGGCCATTCTGGCCGGGTGAGCTAATAATGACATTAATCGGGTCAGCATGACCCTGACCCCAAAATCAAACACCAAAGACAACCTCCCACCCAAGAGTGGTAAAGATCCCTTCAATAAAACCTGAGTTATCACCCGGAAACACAACATAATGTCATTAATTGGATCACCATGACCTTGACATTGTGACCCCAAAATCGATAAGGTTCTTCAGACCACAAGAACCAACCTCCAACCCATTGACCCATGTTTCGTGATGGTCACTCCAGTAGACCTAGTTATTCCACTGGACAGACAAGTGAATGGACAAACGAACAGACTGACAAAGCAAACGCTATATGCCCTCCCACATATCTATATGGGGTGTGGAAATAAATCCAAAATACAGTTGAAATTATAACATGGGGGGGGGGGGCAGTCACAAAAAGGGGCTCCTCACCCAATAAGATGTAACCTCCAGGTTCCATGGTGTTGATGGATAGATACAGTATGCTTCTTTTAACAGTAATGAACCATAAATGAGCTGTCGAGCAACTTTCGTGAATTCATCCTACATGCTTACATCTCAAGCATTAGCTAACAGATGATCAGTTGCATGGACTACAAATCTCAAACGTTAGCTAATAAATGAACAGTTGCATGGACTACAACATGCTTACATCTCAAGCGTTAGCTAACAAATGATCAGTTGCATGAACTACAACATGCTTACATCTCAAGCGTTAGCTAACAAATGATCAGTTGCATGAACCACAACATGCTTACATCTCAAGCATTAGCTAACAAATGATCAGTTACATGAACTACAACATGCTTACATCTCAAACGCTAGCTAACAAATGATCAGTTGCATGAACTACAACATGCTTACATCTCAAGCATTAGCTAACAAATGATCAGGTGCATGGACTACAACATGCTTACATCTCAAGTGTTAGCTAACAAATGATCAGTTGCATGAACCACAACATGCTTACATCTCAAATGTTAGCTAACAAATGATCAGTTGCATGAACTACAACATGCTTACATCTCAAACATTAGGTAACAGATGATCAGGTGCATGGACTACAACATGCTTATATCTCAAGCGTTAGCTAACAGATGATCAGTTGCATGAACTACAGCATGCTTACATCTCAAATGCTAGCTAACAAATGATCAGTTGCATGAACTACAACATGCTTACATCTCAAGCGTTAGCTAACAAATTATCAGTTGCATGAACTACAACATGCTTACATCTCAAGCATTAGGTAACAGATGATCAGGTGCATGGACTACAACATGCTTACATCTCAAACATTAGCTAACAAATGATCAGTTGCATGGACTACAGCATGCTTACATCTCAAACGCTAGCTAACAAATGATCAGTTGCATGAACTACAACATGCTTACATCTCAAACGTTAGCTAAAAGATGGTCAGTTGCATGGACTACAACATGTTTACATCTCAAGCATTAGCTAATAAATGATCAGTTGCATGGGCTACACCATGCTTACATCTCAAACATTAGCTAACAAATGATCAGTTGCATGGACTACAGCATGCTTACATCTCAAACGCTAGCTAACAAATGATCAGTTGCATGAACTACAACATGCTTACATCTCAAACGTTAGCTAAAAGATGGTCAGTTGCATGGACTACAACATGTTTACATCTCAAGCATTAGCTAATAAATGATCAGTTGCATGGGCTACACCATGCTTACATCTCAAACATTAGCTAACAAATGATCAGTTGCATGGACTACAACATGCTTACATCTCAAGCATTAGCTAACAAATGATCATGTGCATGGACTACAACATGCTTACATCTCAAGCGTTAGCTAACAGATGATCAGTTGCATGAACTACAGCATGCTTACATCTCAAATGCTAGCTAACAAATGATCAGTTGCATGAACTACAACATGCTTACATCTCAAGAGTTAGCTAACAAATGATCAGTTGCATGAACTACAACATGCTTGCATCTCAAGCACTAGCTAACAAATGATCAGTTGCATGAAATACAACATGCTTACATCTCAAGCGCTAGCTAACAAATGATAAGTTGCATGGACTACAACATGCTTACATCTCAAGCGTTAGTTATCAAATGATCAGTTGCATGAACTACAACATGCTTACATCTCAAGCGCTAGCTAACAAATGATAAGTTGCATGGACTACAACATGGTTACATCTCAAGCATTAGCTAACAAATGATCAGTTGCATGAACTACAACATGCTTACATCTCAAGAGTTAGCTAACAAATGATCAGTTGCATGAACTACAACATGCTTACATCTCAAGCACTAGCTAACAAATGATCAGTTGCATGAACTACAACATGCTTACATCTCAAGCGCTAGCTAACAAATGATCAGTTGCATGAACTACAACATGCTTACATCTCAAGCATTAGCTAACAGATGATCAGTTGGATGAACTACAACATGCTTACATCTCAAGCGTTAGCTAACAGATGATCAATTGCATGGACTACAACATGCTTACATCTCAGGCGTTAGCTAACAAATGATCAGTTGCATGGACTGCAACATGCTTACATCTCAAGCGCTAGCTAACAAATTATCAGTTGCATGAACTACAACATGCTTACATCTCAAGCGTTAACTAACAGATGATCAGTTGCATGGACTACAACATGCTTACATCTCAAGCATTAGCTAACAAATGATCAGTTGCATGGACTACAACACTGATTTGTTTGAGAATCCTCTGGTCAGTACAGACAATAGAATCAAGTAATATGGCATCTGATATTTGAAATGATTATGGTGCCCGAACATAGCATGCTGGGTAAATTGCACTGTAGTTAACGCTACATGAGAGCTTTAATCCATGTTTTATGTTATCTGTGCTTAAATGATGAATCCAGTTTCTCAGTCAAACATATGATGTCATAATCAACTGTTACATGTAGGATGATGTCATAGTCAAGTATGTCATGAATGACTATTTAGTCCGTCTTAAACGCCTAAAGCTCTGTCACATTGTACGAATTGCATGTCTTTACTATTTAATAAACATTCTGTTTAATATTTTGAAACTAATTTGACTGGGTGCTATGGCAACAACAGCACCCAATCAAATTAATTTCAAAATATGAAACAGCTTACCATTATAGTTTTCTCGAAAATGAGATTCAGAGTGCAGGATCAATCGATTCCAACAATATTCAACATGTTTATTAAACAGTAAATACATACAAAGTATGGGCGGAGCTTAGCTAGAGATGGGTGGGGCAGAAGCTGGATTCCCCCTCCATTATCAGCATGTCTACTGGAATTAAGGTCAATACAATGTCATATAAATCAGTAATAGCTTGAATATCTCTCACAGATCAGTTTGAAAATTTAGTCTTATCCCCTAGGTTAATGTACGAACCAGTGACAGGAGAAGATTTGGCTTTAATAGAGTCCTCTAGATTAACACATATATCTGTGGAGTAAGGAATGAATAAAAATATTAGTGACTGACTGTAAAGCATGATATTTATTGCCAAACTCTTGTAACATACAAGCCAGCCAAAACCAGCAATCATCTTGAGAAATGTCCATATACAAGCCAAGAAAACTATTTCTGAAATTTACCACTGGAATGACTGACTCGAATAACAGAGCCAGCCATTCTAGTGGTAAATTGTCACAAGTAGTCTTCACTTGTCCCGCAAATGGACATTTACCGAGCAAAGATTTCAGTTTTCTTGACAAATTTGGCCCATTAAATGCTTAAATAAGACTAAGGGTAGTGCGCTGGCACATAATTGATAACAAATTAGAACTGATTTTTCATCACAAAAGTTTTTCCACATCTTCAATAAATTGTATGCAATCAGCTGTAAAATATTGAGTTATTTTTCCTCAAAAAAATGTAAGCGGCTGTTTTGTTATTACATCAATATCACAGAAGAATGGTAATTTTATAGACTTTGTCAAACAATGAAATACAGGCATATATTTACATCCCTAGCAGCATATCTGCAAATGTCAAACTCTATTTACTATCAAATTTATGATGCACTTTAAGTAAATGTTATTTGAAATCTGTTAATTGTGATTTCCAAGTGTAATTACAGAAAATTATTATATTAACTAAAATTGATACACATTTATTAACAACTCGAACCATATACCTGTATTGTTACCGTAACCCTTTAATGGTAAAGCCAGCTGTAATCTTAAGGAACGTCCATCTGCAGATAAGGAGAATATCTTTGAAAATCTACCACTTGAATGGCTGGCTCGAAATAGAACCAGTCATTCCAGTGGTAAAATTAAAGAAATAATATTCTCTTTGCCTGCAGATAGACATTCAATAAGGAAATATTTAGATTTTCTTGACCAAATTTAACCAGTAACGGGTTAAATTATGAATAATAGACAGATCGCTTCCTACTAGTGTCAATGGCAAGATGAATTGCCTATTGGATTCACATGCTGGCGTCATTTGATACGTCTTTTTTACATATCTTTAAATAGCCAGCAACTTTTGGTTCAAAGGACTTGATATCTATATAGAGATAGTTTCAAATTATTCTGTGGTATAAAAGCCTAATGGTTACCTGCAGTGGTGAAGATGTGGTCATTGTGAGTGTCATCAGCAGCTGAAGTAGAATGCTTTCTGTGTGCAAAATTTTTATTGCAAACATACACTGTGATGAGGTTAGTGACAGCTTCCTTCTGCTCTATGCTGAGTGATGTTAAGTGAGGCAAGATACTGGTAACAAAAAACAAAAAGACAGATAGAAGAATACCTGCTATCATGCACACACATGCGCACGCACCCGCCTGCACACACATACATGCACACGCACCCACCTGCCCGCACACCCACGTGCCTTCCCGCACACACACGCACGCATACACACATGCGCACACACCCACCTGCCCACACACACCCACGTGCCTGCCTGCACACGCACGCAACCACCCACCTGCCCACACACACCCAACCACCTGCCTTCCCGCGCATGCACGCACACACGCACGCACACACACACAGGCTAACTCTTGACATTGTAACAAAGCATGCTTTGCTATTCAGCCTCTGGTGGGTTTTAGAAGGGTGCATGAACTCATACATTTTTTAATCGCTACTCCATTATTGATGAATACATCTTAATAAAACTTGAGGGTGATATTATAGAGTGAACACTCGACATCATAACGGAGCCCGCTGTATTATTCCCTCCCTGTTGCATGTTATAAGGCCGCTGTACCCTTAAATTTTAACATCACCATGATAACGACTACCATTACTACTACAGCTGCTGCTACTACGACTGCTGCTACTGCTATTACTACTACCATTACTCATTTTGAAAGCTGTGTTTCTTAAAGCTGTTGATGTCTAACACGCAAGACAACAACAGCTATCAACAACACAATTCTCAAAATAAACACTCTGGTGAAAACTTGTGCACATATACAGAGGAGATGCATGACTATGTAATTCGAAGGCAAATGTACCTTTGTAAGATTCTTGCTGTATAACGACTAGGTGATTGAACACATCGATTAAACAGTGACATCCACTGGATGCTAGCACAGTTCTCATTACAAATATGAGAGCTGTTAGCACCCAAACCTGTAAGAATACCAACAACTATAAACACAAAATAGAGCATCGCAAGAATATCATACATAGTAAATGAGATACAGGTTCATAATAGAATAAGCATCGAGACTTGTCCTGTGGCCTACATGTTATTACCTACTGAGGTTCACATATTCAGTATATACTGGATTAACCCAAGTATAACAAGTTATTACAACACTTGGCTTGAATGAAATCACTGAGAAAACTTGAATGCATACATTGGATGGAAGAAAACATTCCCAATGCAGGAATCCAGTTTTTCAGCCAATCATATGATGTCATAATCAACTATGTAACATGTAGGCTGACGTCATAATCAATTATGTCATGAATGACACAATTTAGTCCATCACAAATGCTTAATAGTCTGTCAAGTTGTACAAATTGTATGTCATTACTATTTAAAAAACATTCTGTTGAATATTTTGAAACTAATTTGACTGGATAGTGTTTCTGCCATATGCAGTAACTGCACCCTGTCAAATTAGTTTACAAATATTCAATGGCTTACCTGTATAGTTTTATGAAAATTGAGATTCAGAGTGCAGGGATAGATTGATCCTAACATGGGCAAAGCGTGGGTGGAGCTTAGCTAGAGATAGAAGGGCATAGCTAAGACTGGATAATTCCACAATTTCAGTGATCCGGTCGGTTGGTTTATCCACAGCATATGTCCTGAATGAAACAAGGTAGATTCACCAAATTTGGCACATCCATTCATATCAGGAATGGCTAGGGAAAATTTGAGTTTCAGTTTAAATGGTAAAATATGTAGGTCACATGGTCGCTAACTGCATAGACTGGAAGACATTTTGGCGATAACACCAGAATACAATAAGGTAGAATCACCAGATTTGGCACATCCATACCTATTGCAACTGTTTAGGATTGTTTTCAGTTTGAGGTCACATGGTCAAATATCTAGGTCCTGGAGTCACTAAATGCATTGGCAAACCAGAGAACAAAGCTGTGTATCAGCACCTCCACCCACTGCAGTCTAGCTATACACATTTGCTTTTCTAAAGCAGCCCACATTAAAGATGACTGCTTCTACAGTATGGCAGAATGAAACAAGAGGCCCAAGGGGCTTGTGTCGCTCACCTGGAGCACCATCAATTTTTGTCAAAATTGTTGGTGGGTGGTTTAGCAGTCTTTTAAATGAGTTTGTGGACATTTTTGCAAGTGCAATATGGCCGCCAAACACACTACATTTTGATTGGCCCACAGCGCCTATGTTTTTTTGATGGATCAACTTCCCTTGAATAAATTTTAATGGCCCAAATTTCGGCCTCATCCCTTCAGCGGTTCTGGCCGAGTCATTTTCGTGAAAACTAGGTCATCCAAGATGGTCGCCAAACCATTTGCTCAATCAGTCCTCTTGCACAAACTTGACTTACCTCTTGGCCTAAATGAAGATTCCCCAAGTGGTTTCGGAGATTTTTAAAGACATTTCCTGAAATCGGCCGAAATCCTAAATGGCCGCTGGTTAAATTGGCCGATCGGGTTCATTTGAAAAAACTTGGATCCTTATGCCCTAAGGATGCTTCCTGCCAAATATAATTGAAATCGCCCTGGTATTCTCGAGAAGACATTTTAAATTTCCCATTGCTTTAGCATGGGAGCTTTTGACGAGAAAATTATCCTAGATGGCCACCAAACCGTTTATCCAACAGTTTCGAAAATTGCAAATTTGAGCTCAGAATACACAAAAACATATATAGAACCAATCTTGGCCTCAAAATCCATCAAATAAAAAAATCAATATGTCCGCCAAACACGTTACATTTTGATTGGCCCATGACGGCCATGTTTTTTGACGGAGCAACTTCCCGTGAACAAATTTTATGGCCCTTAGTCCCTAATCATATCTCCCATATTTCGGCCTGATCCATTCATCGGTTCTGGAGAACAGGTCATCCAAGATGGCCGCTGAACCATTTGGTCAATCAAGTCGTCTTGAACAAACTTGGCTTATGTCTTTGCCTAGATGAGGTTTCATAAGTTTTGAATCGACTGCCCAAGCCGTTTCAGGGAACAAGATTTTTAGACATTTCCTAAAATCGGCTGAAATCCAAGATGGCCGCCGGTCAAATTAGCAGATCGGTTTCATTTGAACAAACTTGGATCCCTACACCCTAAGGATGCTTCCTGCCAAATATAATTGAAATCGGCCTAGTAGTTCTCCAAAAGAAGACATTTAAAATTTCCCATTGCTTTAGTATGCGCACCTATGTCAGGAAAATAATCCAAGATGGTCGCCAAACAATTTACCTGACAGCTTCGAAAATGGCAAATTTGAGATCAGAATACCCCAAAAAAACACATTTAACACCAATTTCGGCCTCAAAATCCATCAAATAAAAAAATCCAATATGGCCGCCAAACACGCTATATTTTGATTGGCCCACGGCGGCCATGTTTTTTGACAGTTCAACTTCCCTTTAACAAAGTTTATTGGCCCTTAATCCCTAATCATATCTGCCAAATTTTGATCCGATCCGTTCAGCAGTTCTGGAGAAGTCGTTTTCTCTTAAACCAGGTCAACCAAGATGGCCGCCGAACCATTTGACCAATAAAGTTCCCTTGAACAAACTTGGTTCAGCTCTTGCCCTAGATCATATTTCATGAGTTTTACATCAATCCCCATAACGGTTTCGGAGAAGATTTTTAAAGATGTTTCCTAAAATCGGCCGAAATCCAAGATGGCAGCCAACCAAATTGGTTGATCAGCTTCATTTGAACAAACTTGAATCTCTATGCACTAAGGATGCTTCCTGCCAAATATAATTGAAATCGGCCCAGTGGTTCTTGAGAAGAAGTCGTTTAAAGGAAAAGTTGACGGACAGACTGATGACGGACGGACGACGGACAGACACACGCCGGATGGTCGCCACGGCATAAGCTCACTTGGACTTTCAGGCCAGGTGAGCTAATAAGTATGGCATCATGGATTACTGTCAACCTTTACATCCCATATATGCCATACCGCATTAAAAACATCTAACTTACTCATCTTAGATTGTGTGCCATAACTAACTGACAAAATCTCACAAATCCATCCAGCAGATAAGCGCTTTTCTAGTTCTGTTGTTTCTGTGTCATTGACAGCCTTTAGCAATACATCAAACAACAAAGCAGTACTATCACTACGCTGGAGCACCTGTAGCAGAGGAGACCAAAATAAAGACAAAGTGGTGGGCAGGCGCAGATCCTCGTCTCTTTCCAAATATCCTGAAGAAATCACAAAAATTAACATATGAATAAATACAATTCAAGTGTAAAATTCTAGTCAACCCAACAATAGGTCATAGGACACAAATATATATAACACAACAATAGATCATAGGACACAAATATATATAACACAACAATAGGTCATAGGACACAAATATATATAACACAACAATAGGTCATAGGACAGAAATATATATAACACAACAATAGGTCATAGGACACAAATATATATAACACAACAATAGGTCATAGGACACAAAAATATATATATATATATATATATATATATAACAACAATAGGTCATAGGACGCAAATATATATAACACAACAATAGGTCATATGACACAAATATATATAACACAACAATAGATCATAGGACACAAATATATATAACACAACAATAGGTCATAGGACACACATATATATAACACAACAATAGGTCATAGGACACAAATAAATATAACACAACAATAGGTCATAGGACACAAATATATATAACACAACAATAGGTCATAGGACACAAAAATATATATATATATATAACACAACAATAGGTCATAGGACACAAATATATATAACACAACAATAGGTCATAGGACACAAATATATATAACACAACAATAGATCATAGGACACAAATATATATATAACAGAACAATAGGTCATAGGACACACATATATATATATATATATATATATATATATATATATATATATATATATATATATATATATATATATATATATATATATATATATATATATATAACACAACAATAGGTCATAGGACACAAATAAATATAACACAACAATAGGTCATAAGACACAAATATATATAACACAGCAATAGGTCATAGGACACAAATATATATAACACAATAGGTCATAGGACACAAATATATATAACACAACAATAGGTCATAGGACACAAATATATATAACACAACAATAGGTCATAGGACACAAATATATATAACACAACAATAGGTCATAGGACACAAATATATATAACACAACAATAGGTCATAGGACACAAATATATATAACACAACAATAGGTCATAGGACACAAATATATATAACACAACAATAGGTCATAGGACACAAATATATATATATAAACAACAATAGGTCATAGGACACAAATATATATATATAACACAACAATAGGTCATAGGACACAAATATATATAACACAACAATAGGTCATAGGACACAAATATATAACACAACAATAGGTCATAGGACACAAATATATATAACACAACAATAGGTCATAGGACACAAATATATATATAACACAACAATAGGTCATAGGACACAAATATATATAACACAACAATAGGTCATAGGACACAAATATATATATAACACAACAATAGGTCATAGGTCATAGGACACAAATATATATAACACAACAATAGGTCATAGGACACAAATATATATAACACAACAATAGGTCATAGGTCACAAATATATATATAACACAACAATAGGTCATAGGACACAAATAAATATAACACAATAGGTCATAGGACACAAATATATATATATATAACACAACAATAGGTCATAGGACACAAATATATATATATATAACACAACAATAGGTCATAGGACACAAATATATATAACACAACAATAGGTCATAGGACACAAATATATATATATATATATATAACACAACAATAGGTCATAGGACACAAATATATATAACACAACAATAGGTCATAGGACACAAATATATATAACACAACAATAGGTCATAGGACACAAATATATATATAACACAACAATAGGTCATAGGACACAAATATATATAACACAACAATAGGTCATAGGACACAAATATATATAACACAACAATAGGTCATAGGACACAAATATATATAACACAACAATAGGTCATAGGACACAAAAATATATATATATATATATATATATATATATATATATATATATATATATATAACAACAATAGGTCATAGGACGCAAATATATATAACACAACAATAGGTCATATGACACAAATATATATAACACAACAATAGATCATAGGACACAAATATATATAACACAACAATAGGTCATAGGACACACATATATATAACACAACAATAGGTCATAGGACACAAATAAATATAACACAACAATAGGTCATAGGACACAAATATATATAACACAACAATAGGTCATAGGACACAAAAATATATATATATATATATAACACAACAATAGGTCATAGGACACAAATATATATAACACAACAATAGGTCATAGGACACAAATATATATAACACAACAATAGATCATAGGACACAAATATATATATATAACAGAACAATAGGTCATAGGACACACATATATATATATATATATATATATATATATATATATATATATATATATATATATATATATATATATAACACAACAATAGGTCATAGGACACAAATAAATATAACACAACAATAGGTCATAAGACACAAATATATATAACACAGCAATAGGTCATAGGACACAAATATATATAACACAATAGGTCATAGGACACAAATATATATAACACAACAATAGGTCATAGGACACAAATATATATAACACAACAATAGGTCATAGGACACAAATATATATAACACAACAATAGGTCATAGGACACAAATATATATAACACAACAATAGGTCATAGGACACAAATATATATAACACAACAATAGGTCATAGGACACAAATATATATAACACAACAATAGGTCATAGGACACAAATATATATATATAACACAACAATAGGTCATAGGACACAAATATATATATAACACAACAATAGGTCATAGGACACAAATATATATAACACAACAATAGGTCATAGGACACAAATATATAACACAACAATAGGTCATAGGACACAAATATATATAACACAACAATAGGTCATAGGACACAAATATATATATAACACAACAATAGGTCATAGGACACAAATATATATAACACAACAATAGGTCATAGGACACAAATATATATATAACACAACAATAGGTCATAGGTCATAGGACACAAATATATATAACACAACAATAGGTCATAGGACACAAATATATATAACACAACAATAGGTCATAGGTCACAAATATATATATAACACAACAATAGGTCATAGGACACAAATAAATATAACACAATAGGTCATAGGACACAAATATATATATATATAACACAACAATAGGTCATAGGACACAAATATATATATATAACACAACAATAGGTCATAGGACACAAATATATATAACACAACAATAGGTCATAGGACACAAATATATATATATATATATATATAACACAACAATAGGTCATAGGACACAAATATATATAACACAACAATAGGTCATAGGACACAAATATATATAACACAACAATAGGTCATAGGACACAAATATATATATAACACAACAATAGGTCATAGGACACAAATATATATAACACAACAATAGGTCATAGGACACAAATATATATAACACAACAATAGGTCATAGGACACAAATATATATAACACAACAATAGGTCATAGGACACAAATATATATAACACAACAATAGGTCATAGGACACAAATATATATAACACAACAATAGGTCATAGGACACAAATATATATAACACAACAATAGGTCATAGGACACAAATATATATAACACAACAATAGGTCATAGGACACAAATATATATAACACAACAATAGGTCATAGGACACAAATAAATATAATACAACAATAGGTCATAGGACACAAATATATATAACACAACAATAGGTCATAGGACACAAATATATATAACACAACAATAGGTCATAGGACACACATATATATATATATATATAACACAACAATAGGTCATAGGACACAAATATATAAAACACAACAATAGGTCATAGGACACAAATATATATAACACAACAATAGGTCATAGGACACAAATATATATAACACAACAATAGATCATAGGACACAAATATATATATATATATATATAACACAACAATAGGTCATAGGACACAAATATATATAACACAACAATAGATCATAGGACACAAATATATATAACACAACAATAGATCATAGGACACAAATATATATATAACACAACAATAGGTCATAGGACACAAATATATATAACACAACAATAGATCATAGGACACAACGACGACTTATTTTTAATCCTTTAATGGTCAAACTTGATTAAAAAACCTTCTCATAGAATGTCCAGTTCAAAGAAACCTAGCAATTGAATGATCAGAAAATCAAAGAATTTGCTTATTAAATGTCCATGTGCAGGCCAAGAGAACAGTATTTTTTGTAAATTTACCACTGGAATGACTGGCTCGGTTATCGAGCCAGTCATTCCTGTGGTAAATTTTCAAAAATTATTTCTTGGCCTGCAAATGGACACTCCTCAAAGCCACTGCATAAGCCGGTTTGGGCCGGATTCATAAAGAAAGGGTTAATGAGCCAGTCATTCAAGCTGTAATTCCTTTAAAAAATAATCTCTTCCTCCGCAAGTGGACATTTTCTATGAGAAAAATGAAATTTTCTTGAACAAATTTTAGTGCTAAATGTTAAAACACAAAAAGCTGAAGACACATCATCAACAGCACATTTGTTTTAGGCACTTCACCACATCCCATTTGCTAATGCCAAACCTGCTCTAGTGACCACATGGATTAAGCAAACTTCTGCTGTAAGTGACCACTATCAGCTCTACTGGACTAAGGTTCAATAGTAATAGTCTGAAGCATCCAACGACGTTGGTGAGTTTTTTTTATCCAAGGTGGACTTTGCATTAAACAAGCATATTTTGACAGTTGGTATGGATCTTGTATGCACACAAGTTACCCGGTATTGTTTGCAGATGTGAGTCACAAAAGCTGTAACATGTTGTTAATATTATGGAGCTCAACATAGTTGATATGTGATTTTAGTTTGTAGAAAAAACTGTCTATTTTCAGAGCGCATTTTCCCTAAAGAAAACAATTAAACTTACTTTAACAGACTTCAAAAGAAAGGACTTAGTCAAAGATACCTACCTCTAAATAAATAAACTTGCTAACAGATTTTTGAAAACTTGATTTCTATTGATTTTATAATTTTAAGAGAATTTAGCTATTGAAATGAACGTCTATGTGAAATTTTATTGACAAGCAATGACGAGTCATTAGAATTCTGTAATATTCATTCATAACAAGAGGCCCAGGTTTGGTTGAAATCAAGCCATTGATTAAGTAGTAGTAGTGATTTAAAGGCTTCTGGAAAATCTTTGGAAAACTCAAGATGTCTGGCGTAAAAAAATAACCAACCAAATTCCTGTATTCAAGTTTGGAAACATGGATCCTCGAGCCACGTTACATTACTTTGTTAAACTTGGAGTAGCGTTTTAAAGGATTTCTTAAATTCTTTGGAAAATCCAAGATGGCTGCCTATAAAAATTGACCGATCAAAATTCCTAGTAGAACACTAAGTCAATCACCATAGGATCATTCCACCCAAGTTTCATTGAAATCGGGCCCTTGATTAAGGAAGAGTAGCGTCTTAAAGAATTTCTGCAAAATCCTGGATGGCCACCCGAAAAATTGACCAATCAAAATTCTGTATACATGTTATGCCTACCCGCCTATGGTCCTTTCAAAATTCTGTATACATGTTATGCCTACCCGCCTATGGTCCTTTCTGCTGAGTTTCGTTGCAATCGGCCAGGCGATTAATGAGGTGGCAGAATTCAACCAAATTTGGTATGTTACTTACCCCATATGATTGTGGATTGTAAGACAATGTTTACATTAGGCTCTGCCAGAGCGAAAAATGTGGTGGAATTCAGCCAAATTTGGCATGTGAGTTACTCATATGATTGAAGATTGTCAGGCGATGATTACCTTAGGCTCTGCTCCAGGGCCCGTATTCATGGCGGTTTCTTAGCCTAAGAACGTTCTTAGCCACTAAGAACATTCTTAGCACTAAGAAAGTTCTTAGTTAAAAAAGTTCTTAGCGCTAAGAAAGTTGGAATTCATGGAGCATTCTTAGACTACTTCTTAGTTAAGAATGCCCTAAGAACCAGAAGTTGGGAATTTCCTAATGCTACAACGACGTTGCATGCATGTGCTTGAGTTGTGTATGCATTATATATTTTAATATTTTGCTTTAATCTACTCTTAGGCCTCCACTAACATATATTATGTGCTGATGCAGTCAAATATATGCATGTTCTTAAAGAATATGTACCGTTATGATGTCATTTCACATTATTACGTCATATTACTGAAGCAGGAGATCAAACCTAGCACAACATAAATTCTTTAAAAATACAAACTAAATGACGAAGAATGCATTATTTAGTGGACTGGACGTAAATAAGAAAAAAATAATTTCCCATCTTTTTCACAAGAAATTGAGGATTGTGTGCATGCGTGCGTGTGTTTGTGCAGTAATAGAGGGATACATTTCTAGCTACACCCCGATCATCTCTAGTTAAGCTCCGTCCATATTTATGTTGGGGTCGATTTATATAGATGATATATAGCCTATAGGCCATACTTTGGATCTGAAATGACCAGAAACCCAATTTCATGGTAACTATATGCATACAGGTATGTTGTTGAATATTTTGAAACTAATTTGATTGGGTGATTTTGCGCCAAGTGAAATTAGGTTCAAAATATTCAACAGAATGTATATTAAATAGTAAATCCATCCAAGACATACAATTTGTACACATGGCAGATTTTGGGAGGGGTGGTGATAAATTAATGTGGGGTGGGGTGTGTGTGGGGGGGGGGGTAGGTGTTGTTGTTGTCCGAACACACACGCATGCATGAATAGGTCCCTATGTACATACTAACGCGCGCATGAAAATGTACATGGAGCATGCCAATATCGAATTTGCGCTGTTAACCAACGGCGTAGGAGCCATTATCGAATTCGATATCGGCGCACCCGTTGGTCAACAGCACAGGGGACCAATACCAAGTGTTATATGTTCGTCGATTTGAAACAATATCAAGCTAGATAAATGTCTGATTCCCGCTAATTGGCGTATTGGTATTGACTCAGGCGTTATATGAAGCTTGATATTATGCATATCTGTTCTATATTGGATTATTATTGCAAGGTCTAATCTACTCTGTGAGTAATATATTGTGCCGTTTGATTCATTTCAGGGCTTTTTTTAGATTTAATATTACAGGACTAAGTGTCATAAATTATCGTATTTTATTTATTGTGTGAGTCAATAGTTTATATTCACTTCACTTCTCTTTGACATTCTCACACCTATGGAGCCGATACAACCAGTAATTTATGTAACACCCGAGTAAACCTCTATACAATTGCCTTTTCCAGGTCTGAGCGAATAAACAGTGAACGTGACCATTAATAAGGCTGGGTACAAGCGGGCAATCAGAAATGTGTACAAACTCATACTGTTTCATATCTGCGCAAATATAGCAATTGCTATTGGTCCCCTGCGCCGTTGACCAACTGGTACACTGATATCAAATTCGCTATTGGTCAACGGCTCAAGAACAATGGCGTAAATTCTATATTGGCGCATTACATATTATATATGTACACACTCATGCACATGGGGCCTAGCCCTATAGGCCTATATGCAATTACATGTGCATGCGTGTATGCATACGTAGGCACTTGTATCCATATGGATTGGGAACTACTTACACGTACATATTACACTTGCAAACTACAGCTCAGATATAACTTAACATGTTTCCAAAACAAAATAAAATGTAGGCCTAACGCTAAATCTATCTTGAACATAATTGGGTAAGAACACATGTTCAAAATATTCGACAGAGCAACTCTTACTAACAACTAGATATTTTCTTTTTGCCTTGGATGTATGTGCACACGCTAGCTCACGCGTATCTCTATAGTTTAACAGCCTCTATACTGTTCCTCTAAATTGTATCTCATTGATATGATGGTGTGCACGAGTGGTTGAATCATCGACGACAAAATATTATTCACGCGATAACATCATACCACAACGATCATTCACACAATGAAGTTTCTCCGTGATTCTCATGAGAAATTGAAAAAAATTACTTTCGGTCGCAAAATTTACTGTTAAAGTATTCGAAAATATGCAAACAATATATCTTCTTTTATTTAAATTATAAGAAAGCATAATTTTGCGCGCTTTGTCCAACAAACAAATTAAAGAAGTGTTTGGCGTCATAACTAGTCTTCAATATTTTAACTCCAAATGAATTCTAGTTCATGCTGTGCATGTCGCTTGTCGCCGCAGTGTGACGTCACAATTTAACATCATAATGATGAGACAAGACAAAAGCATTCTGCTGCAAGTATATAATACATGTATCCAATCTACATTTGTTTCAAATAATTTGAAATATAAATATAATTAGTGTGGGTAGCGTAGAGTAGCTGAACATACACAAGACAAGAAGAAATTTTCACTAAGACCTTTCTTAGGCCTAAGAACACGCCATGAATACCGATTTTTACTAATACATCATTCTTAGCACTAAGAACATCTTCTTAGGCGCTAAGTACGCGCCATGAATACGGGCCCTGGGTTGGTGTGGGGTAATAACATCAAAGATGACGGAATTCAACCAAATTGTTTATGTGAGATATTTATATGATTGCGTATAGTATGAATATTGATTTATTTTGTCTCATCGACAAATAAGATATTCTAGAAAGTTGTTGGCATTTTTTCACATCAAAAATATAAACTCTTTATCAGCATATGCAAGGTATTTATTAGACTGTTGATAAGAGCGCTGAATGAATTACAGATACTGATAACTTTTATATTTAAGTGCATAAGGAATTACTCAAATACATGCTTAAAGGTGCGTATTCACACCAGAATGCTTGAAAACAAAATGGCTAAAATTGCATACTTCTAGAGGCTTAGATTGTGTGCTTCATGTGTTTTTACCCTCAGTGCTAGGTGCCACGGCTAATGTGAGCATGGAGTGCTGGTTGTTGTAGAACTTTTTGTTGTCGTTGTTAGGACATTTTTTAATAACGCTGGTTCTACTAAAGGGTTACTCTCGAAACTTGGCTGGACACTTGCCTGTATCATCTCAAAGACGTATGCCAATTTGGGGGTCGAAATCTAAATCGCAACAGGAAGAGCTTTCAACAACATTGCTTTCAAAAGACATTTTCGATAACACTGATTCTACTGGAGGATCTTCTCCAAACTTGGATGGAAGCTTCCCCGGGGGTGGGGGGGGGGGCGAAGATGTATGCCAATGCTGGAATAAAGGCTACAACATAACAGCGTTCCCCAACATTGTTTCCAAAAATAGACACCTTTGACCACACAGTGGCCGGAGTGAAAAATATATCAATGACGTAGGTAATGGACAAATTTGTCTTTATTTCTGATAGTCGATAAATCCTAATCCACAGAAATGCCCTTTTAGGTATTACGATTTGAGGGAAACTGGACCAATAGTTTATTTGAAAATAAAATTGGGCAGCCTAAAAATGGATTACTTGATTTTCACCCCAATTATTTGATAATAAAGGTTACCGTTTCAATAATGATATACCTGTACACATATCTTATTTTCAGGAATTTATGATACTGGAAGGCTCTTGAATATTTTGAAAATAATTTGACTGGAGGCGATTACTGCTTAAGGCCTACTTGATCGGTATCTAAACTATATACTGCCTATATACTGTTTATGTGTTAGCTGCTCAGCATTATAGTGACCGAAAAATCATTCCTGGCTAGCTATTTAGATTCTCCAAGGCAACCTCCAAGGGAATAAACGAAATCACAGATTTCTTTTTTCATGAGAGAGTTGATACATACCACCCTGATACTTTATGATATTTCCTAAATATCGACCTAGCTTCAATAATACTCAGAATTAAAAAGAAACTGCCCCCACTGGGCAGGTTACACAACTGACAGTCCAGCGGATGTGCAGCCCAAACTCGCACTTGCGTGGGGTGGAGAGGCCGGGATCGTATCAGGGTGGTAAGTATCAACTCTCGTGAAAAAAGAAATCTGTGATTTCGTTTATTTCACATCACGAGTATACTTACCACCCTGATACTTTATGACATAGCCAGAATTCATAAGAGAATTCGGCGGGAGGGAGGCGAAGGTCAGAAGACCGGCTCATCCCTGGAAGAGCAAGCTTTTGCACAACAAACATCTGAAATTGCGTATGTAAACACAATCAGGAAATGATTTGGACATCGGATAACATGACCGATGTTGAGAGTAATGACCGTTTCACATCCGCTCACCCCCCCCCCCCCTCTTTTAAAGAGGGAGCGATGACCTCAATGTCCTATACGCTCCCTATGTACTTGTGCTAAAGTACTATAAGACATCGGATGAAAGCTTCATTTCGTATACTCTCAGATGGAACCACAAAGAACACAAAACCATCACCCTTTTAGTAAGTAATATAAAAATGTGACAAAAAATAACCATCACCAAATATAGGACTAACCTATTTTGATGAGATTCCCCTTTGAACACCACTGGCGATGATAGGTACAGTACAGAAAAGCGGGGATTCCCCCCCACTAAATTGCACTGAGTGTGAGTCAACAGCCTTTTGTACAATATTTACACATTTATATACAGATTTAACGTTTATGTAAAATCGATAAGGCAAGTGGATTTGACGTGTCACATAGGTAACGATTTGTAAAACTAGACTCACAGTGCCATTGCGCTACTGACATAATGTCATCCGCCGGCACTCTGTTAAACAGAGCCGTGGATGTCACTATGCCACGGACACTGCGAGCCTTGGCCATGTCAACTTGTTTACCCATGGCGGCTTTGTGGCAATACTGGATGCATTCCACAATCCACCTAGAAATGGTATCTTTAGAAGCTCTCCCATGGGGTTCAATGCAAGATAGCCATAAAGCACTAGGGTCCGTCCGCCATTCCTGTGTATGTTGTTTATAACACGTTAATGCACGGACTGGACACCAAGCCTTTCTGGTTCTTCGCCATAAAGTTAACTCTAGGTAGAAGCCTAAGGCCTTCCCCAGTGACCACAAAACGGTCTGGCTCTGCTGACAAAGCATGTATTTCACTTCTTCGTCTGGCTGAAGCTGCAGCAATCAGAAAAACTGTTTTAAGCGTCAACATTTTCATGGAAATGGAGCTTAGTGGTTCAAAGGGTTTATCTGCTAATACTTGAAGTACTAACGATAAACTCCAGGACGGAATCACTGGAGGATTCCTTGGTTTTAGATTACCCATGCCTTTGATTAAAGTATTTAGATTACATACTTCATCACTTCCCCTAATAGCCAAGCAAGGGATAACTTACATTAAAGCTGACTTGTAGCCAGCAATAGAGTTAGGCTTGAGGCTATAGGCATCAAAAAGGTGACAGAGGAAATCGGCTACTACCTGAATAGATGCTTCCATTGGATTAATACATCTTTTTGAGCACCATTCAGCAAATCTGTTGATTTTATAATTATATGCTCTGGATGCTGACCCCCTTCTGGCTTTTGCCATAAACATGGCTGCTTGCTCAGAAAAACCCTCCTTAACTGCCGATTCCTTGACAACATCCACCCATTCAATTGGAACATTGACGGGTTGTTGTGCAAGGCCTTGCCCTGGAAGATTATGTTTCCCATCAGAGGCAGAGGAACAGGATTGCAGACCAGAAGGTCCAGCAGATCCGCATACCATGATCGGCTTGGCCAATTTGGGGCGATCAGAAGCACTTGGCATTCCTGCTGCCTGATTTTCTGGAGAATTTTTGGAATCAGGATTGCTGGTGGGAATGCGTATGCATACATTCCCTCCCAACTGATAGCTAACGCATCTATTGCGATAGCGCTTGGATCTGGAATCGGAGACGTACGTCGTCATCTTCGCAGTCTTGCTCGTTGCAAATAAATCTATGTTGGGCTTGCCCCAGTGGTAGAACAGGCGATCTGCCAAACATTGATTTAGTTGCCATTCCGTGGGAAGAATGCTCATTCTTCGGCTCAATGAGTCTGCTAATAGATTTAGCCTTCCCGGAATATGAACTGCTTTCAGGGAAATCCCATGATCTAGGCACCAGCAAAGCAGTTTCCACGTCATCATACAGAGACTGGGCGACTTCGTTCCGCCCTGGCGGTTTATGTAAGTCACTACGGTTGTATTGTCTGATCGAACCAGAACACTCTTGCCCTTGACCTTCTCTACGAAGTGTTCCATGGCTAAGACTACTGCTCGCATTTCCAGCAGATTGATATGTTCTCTTGACTGATCCAGATTCCAAAGCCCTGATACTTTGTTTTCTTCCAGGCAAGCTCCCCATCCCTCCATTGATGCATCTGTGTACATCATTAACTGAGGGTGGGGAGGTGACAACGTCACCCCCCGCCAGGAGATTTTCTCTCTTCATCCACCATTTAAGGTGGTGAATAAGAGGTTCCAACACTGACACCCGTACTCTGGGTCCACTGTGTCATGAGAAATAACTGGAACGGCCGTCGGCGTAAGGCTGCCTGAGGAATGACTAGTTCCAAAGAAACCATCAACCCCAACATTCTCTCTCAAGTAGACCCGTGCCAGGACATGAAGACTGTTGCACACTGACTGTATGACTGAGATGAGTATTTCTACTCTCTTGAGATGGATAAACATATCCTATCTCTAGATCGAAGAACATGCCCAGGTAAACAAACTTCTGGGATGGAGTCATCTCTGACTTGAAAGTTGATTATCCAGCCTAGATCTGTTAAGAGTTTTCAAAACTATCTCCAGATTTGCTGATAGACCTTTTTGAGTGTGTGCCTTTAACAGCCAGTCGTCTATGTACGTGTGGATTGATATGTGTCTCCTGCGGAGGTATGACATCATAGCTTGGACCACTCGAGTGAAGACCTGAGGAGCCGTCGATATACCAAAATGGGAGAACCCTGAATTCCCATTGGCGGCCCTGAAATGCAAATCTCAGGAACCGACGAAAGCTCTTCGCAATGGGAATGTGAAAATAGGCATCTTTTAGATCTATCGATGCTGTCCACATTCCCTTCCTCAATCCTGCTAACACCGTTCTCAGTTTCCATTTTGATGTAGAGAGGTTTGAGGTTGAGAATTGGTCTCCACCCACCAGTGCTTTTTGTCACTAGGAACACGGTTGAATAATAACCCGGACATTTTTGTGCCGGTTGAATAGCATGTTTTAGTATAACGGATTGAATTTCTTCCTCTATACACAACCATTGATCTGGATCTCTTGGATTTTGAGTCCAGATTGGAACCAGAGACAGGCGCGATGGCTGATTTGAAATCCAGTCGCGATGGTAACCGACTGAAAGCCATCGCAAGACTGAGCGGTCCTGAGTAACCCGCTCCCACTCATGCATGTGGAAGGCCTATCTCTGGTGGCTGTCCTAGCAGCACTGGTGTGGTCTTTTTGAGAGGCGACCCATCAGGTTCGGCTCCCACAACCAGAACGCCGCGCTCCTCTACCAGCGCCACGCGCACCTCAGTACGCAGGCTGTCTGGCGGGTTGCGCTGGAGGAGCCTGCGCTCCCCCCCTAGCTGGCTTACGCCGTTGTTGCCGTGGCCGACGCTGCATAGGTGGTTGGCCTCTGACAAGGCCATCACCACCTCTAGCCTGCTGAGGGTGGAAGGCATGGGGCGCTGCTCGAAGACGCTCCTTGCGGAGCACTTCAAACTACTCTCGCAGCACCCTCTGGTTGTTCACCAGGTTTACGGTTTGTTGGAGGTGCAGACATCCTTCACCTCCAAACAACCCTGGACCTGCCATCGGCGTTCGAAGAAGCCGATTGTACAGGTCCTGCGAGGGGCACAAATTGTCAAGGGCAAATGTGTGCTCGTCACCGGTTTCCCTCCCAACCACGGGCACTGGTCCACATTCACTGGTGGGGTAATGGCCAGAGCTGAAGATACTCCTGGAAAACCAGGGAAGCCATACGGACCCGCAAGGGATGGCATGGCTTGCGCCGTGGCTATTCCAGGAGCCGGATCTACGGCGTCATGGAAGGCTAAAAACATGTCACAGTCCGGGCCTTCCTCATGGTAACTCTCAGCAAGCTGAGGGATACGGTATGGATGGCAATCGGCTCCCAGCCGGCCTAGCCGTTGAGCCGTGAAACCCACTCCCGAAGAAGTAGTTCAATGGAAAAGGTCACCCATGGGCCCCCATGGGAATCCATTTCCATGGCCATCGACTCATCGGTAGGCCATAACAGAGTGTCCTCTTCTTCCTGCCCAGAAAGATTAGACGTCAAGCTTGAAAAGGGATCACGCTCGGCCTGGGCAGGAGGGATATCGCGTGAGGCGCTGATACCCTTAGCCTTAGGCTGCTCTAGAGCACTCGATAAGCGAACGCCCGAGGCCATGGCTTTCGCTCCCGGGTCCACGGGCGAGGCAAGCCTCAGCGCCGGACCAACGGGAGCCGTCTCTGGGTCTACAACGAAAACTGGTTTGCTAAGAGAACCCGACCCAGAGACGGGAACACTCTGTCCCGGAGCAAATGAAGAAGACAATGACGAACCTGACCCGGGAAGCAAGCTGCGAAGCAACTCCGGGACAAGATCCGTGATCGTCTTCTTCATTTCTCCCATCATTTCAAGACGGAAGGCCTCCATATCTGGCATGGATGCCTTCCTCTTCTTACCACACTCTTTTTCCAGACGCCTCTTCTCGTCTGCCACCCGGTCTTTTACCTGTTGATTTAAGAAATCAGTTAACACCTCCACCGGCCACGACCCACACACATGGCAATTTAGAAGAGGCCCGCACGTACTGCACCTAGTGCAGTCATGAGGGAAAAAGCGGGCCTTCACAAAACGGTGGCAGGAAGGGCATTTGTTCTCAATAACCCTCCGAAAAGACACAAACGGAAACAATTAGTTTTTAGTTATGACGAACCAAAAAACCAATTGCAGAAGGCTAATAAGATCCATAAGGAAAACTTTTGACCATCAAATGAAAGATAAGCCAAGCCCATAGAAAAAACTATAGGCCTGAGAAAAAGTAAACAAATCCTAAAACCTTGTTATACTTCTTTAAGAAGACAAGGGAGACATAAGAATTTGAACTTGAATACTTGAGGCGAAATTTTTTAGACTTCACTGCTCAAAACAAAGATTCATTAGTAATTGAACTTTATAAACACAATGAACCTATGCAAACCATCAAGAGAGATAAATAACTCAACACGCAGTCAAAAAACTTCTAAATATTTAGAAATAAAATGACTGAAATCTTTTCTCTCTCCTAAATAACCTCATAAGATGACTTCAGAGGATGAGTGAAGTCTGATAAACAACACAGGAATACCTGATCCCGAGTCCAAAACCCTGTGGTGGGGGGAGAATGCGGAGAAATTACTTCTTATGGTTATAACACCCTCAGCAAACTCATAATAAAATAGAAGGACCCAGAAACCAAGTATAAATATTGTTTAAATAAAAGGATACCCTTCATATATCAGCTCGTGTCTGAAAAATAAAGCACAACATGCGTTGGCTAATATATAGGCCTCCCCCATAAAAGAGCTAGCCTAATAAAGATGTATCCACGAGATAGCGCGAATCCTGGAAATACCATCCGAGTCAACACGCACATTTTTTATCAATAAATTTACTAATGTACACCTGATGGCTTGGACCAGGAGCATCCTCCAGCGACTTGGCAGCGTCAGACATACTAATAATCAGTCGAACAAGTTGCAAAACAACTCAAAGCTTCAAAAAGAAAGAAAGCAAAAGCAAGGCTAGAAAGCGTGTTGCAATGGCAGGTCAATATTTTAAGAAGAGAATGAGTCAGCCCCGCGCATGTGCGAGTTTGAGCTGCACATCCGCTGGACTGTCAGTTGTGTAACCTGCCCAGTGGGGGTGGTTTCTTTTTAATTCTGAGTATTATTGAAGCTAAATCGATATTTAGGAAATATCATAAAGTATCAGGGTGGTAAGTATACTCTTGCTGTGAAACAATTGCTTCCCTCACCTCAAATCTTGTGGCCTGCAAACTATTACTGACATGGGATGTTATATATTAATGAGTAATGCACAAGTCGTAGATAACTACTCTGTGTGTTTTGATAGCCAGCTCGAATGGAACTGCTGATTGTACTAAGGCTCATCATATAAAAAAACACATTTGCATTCATCACAATAACATTGATACCTTTGCTACTCGCTTAGTGTAAAAGAAATACAGTCAATGGCATGATTCTGTGTGCATACCTTGAAGGTCGAGGGCCATCAATTGATCCTCAGTGGCCAACATACAGCCTTGGTCAGCTAAGCAGTCCACCAAAACTGACCTGTATTAGGTATTACAAAGAAGTCAATGTTATACTGGCTGATACCTAACGATCTACTACTTTATTGAGATGACCACAAATGATAGCACTAAGAGACACTGCATATAAAGTACATTGTAATAATAAGAATAGTATTGACAATTTAATGCAGAAACTTCTCATTCAATCATTCAGTCTATCCACTTAAATTATTTTGTGTTATTTTCAAAATTGTATTGAAATAGATTAAAACCAGTGTTTCCCACAAAAACATTTCTAATAAAAATGTAGATAACCAACAGGGAGGCTATAAGCTGTTTATTGCCATGCTTTCTCAAAACAATTATTAAATAATCGCAAGCAATTTAAATCCCTTCATTCTATGATAGCCAATGTTATCTAGATACCAAAAACCTCAAAACCTAGCGAATGGATTTAGAATTTGATCTCCGTCTAAGGCTAGGCACACATTAAAGCAACGTGACACATGACCGATACAACGCAACGATATTGTTATCGTGACACATTATTTGCTAGTTCTGGTGGGTTGGTGTCCTGTTGTTATACCAAACACATTGGAGCGACTTGGTACAACACCTATGTCATACAACACCAAAGGTTTCTATCTTTAGCAACAGTCACATGACTGGAATAATCTTCATTGGTCAGTAGTAGTATGTAATCACTGGTGATTTTGTTGCGACTTGAAATATTTTAAAGCATGTTTTAAAAAGACTTATGATTAGCCAAATCTGTCGCATTCATGTCATGTTGTTGACAATTTTATGTACACACTACAGCGACCCATCACCAATATGATAAAATCATGTCACTATCATGTTGAGTTTCTCCGAAATGTTCCCTATATTAAAGGAAAACTCACTTTATCTTATACTAACTATTCAGGTGATAAAATTTGCCACACATAATTCATCCACAACATTTTAACTTTTTATCGTACTGACACCGAACAATATTCAAGCTTTAATAGCAAAATGTATCAATACATTTCTATAGGCTATGAGGTCTGTCATGATTTACTTTTCAACCAATCAGAAAAAGAATAGCGTGTCTGTCTCGGCATACAAGCTCAGTCATAGAGGTGCCATCTATAGTTTGGTAATGTAGTATAAAAGCAACCATACAGGTAAGCTGTTGAATATCTTGAAAATAATTTGGCTGGAAGTTGTTGATGCCATAAGAAGCAACAACATCCAGTCAAATCAGTTTAAAAACATTCAACAAGATGATGATTACACAATGAAGAATGTAATGAATTGGCACTTAATGATATCACACACTATTGCTTAAGGAGACAAAATGGTGGCGATCACTGTTCAACATTTATATGATATTACAAAGCCGATAATTGTGAAACAGATACGGTAATGTGGCAGGATATGATTGATATGGAATCTATAAAACATAATCTATCAGTGCAATACAATATTTGAGATGAGATTAGCTCTTAACTTACCAGTCTGATGTCAATATTCCATCTTTTACTGTGTCCATATCACAGAAACCGGTGTACATTTTCCAACAATTTTGGTGGAAGATGTTGTGGATGTTGTTCTACGACAGCACCATCTCCCAACAAATTTGTTGAAAAATGAACACCAGTTCATCTCTTAATTTAATTTGAAAATTTAAAGTTTTGACACCAGAGTGGTAAGGGTTAATAGTGTTTCAATCTAAGAGAATCAAAGCTATGGCCTGAAAAACAAGTAACCAGGCTTGTATGCATGGGAAGCGTGTTGAGCATATTCGATTGGGCTAGTGTTATCAACACTAGTTGGGCTGGTCATGGTATAATTATGAGATCATTGACCAAATTAACTAGTGTCACTAGAAACTAATGACCTCAAGAAAGCAGGACTTGGCACACTCAAGTCAAGAATAGACCTGACGAAGCTAAGAATTATGGCTGAGGACAAGACACAGTGGGCAAAAATGAAGGACTGATTGCAGCTCTAGGATGTTTCTATTACTACAGCCACAGAATACAGTAATCATACATACTAGTAACTAGTGTCATTGGCATAGCATGTCTATGGTGTCACAATTGAATATAATTAATTAACTGTCTGCCTGCTGAATTTCTGCAGACTACATTTTCGACGGGCTTTAGCTCTGGATATACTGAATATTTTGAAAACAATTTGACTGAAAGTTGTTGGTGGCTTAGCCACCAACAACTTTCAGTTAAATTGTTTTCAAAATATTTAGCATATCCATGGTTATTGCACATTGAGTTATTGGTTGGTGGCTTGTAGCAGGCAGACAGTTAATCATGACATCACAATCTGTCACTCCAAGAGTGATGCAGAACTCATTCAAACAAACTTGCTCAATGATGTCATAATCATGCCATGGTAACAGAAGGCCACTAGTGTTACAACACAAGACCAATCAAACAAGATCAAAGTATCCAGTTGAAGGTTTTTTGAATGGATAATAAATCAGGTCAATGCTAGAGCTGCGCGATATACCGATACCATATTTAAAACCGATATCCTGCACTGACGGTTTCATAACCGATTATAAAAAATAAATATCGAAAAACAGAAAATGAACATATTTTCGGTTTTTCGTATCAGGATTGTTAAAAATAAAAGATACTAACGAGCATGAAAATCGTAATGAATAATAATGACCATACTTTCCATTAAGCTATGTTCGGGGCAACTAATAATTGAACGTGGCCCCAATTGCGCATATTGTGTAACTCCATGTAACTCGCTGCACGCCGAGAGAAATCAAGCAGCGAATTAATTAAATAAATATCCACTCGTCTTTTCTCTGGTAGTCTCAGATAAATTTGCAATATAAAACACAATACTAATGTGGGAATTTGTCATTAAAATTTGTATCGGGGAAAACCTTTCTAAACAACGGCATCCATTTTATTTACGTCACCGGCTAATTAACATAATGCAAACTCGTCCCAACACTAAATCGCCCGATTGCATCAAAATCTCGCCAATAACTATAATGCTGATTAGGATATAATTTTAAATAAAATTATTACTCAAACCGTTTTTAAAACGTTATCTTCTATACACAATATCATATTAACTTATGAAATTCGCGATCGCAATATTACATTTAATATTTTCTTCAAGGCATGATTTCGTCCTCGGGTCGAATTGGAAATGAAAGAAGAAAGGGAGATAATTACATCATAATTAATTACAATCGCGTGATTTACGTCTTTTCGCAACCTGTTTTGCTGATTTATGATTAATTTTGACAAAATAAACGATGTTTATTTAACTGTGCGTAATATTTAGGCGGTCTAATTAATAATTTCACTCCCGCGATGATGGATATTATAAGGTATATTAAGCTTTAAAGGCGTAAAACGTTACGAATGTATTAGGGCATGAAAATACGTTCTGTTTTCGTGCTAATTTTTATCATTTAAATTTTTTGTTTCATGTCCATAAAACCGATATTCGGTTAAAACCGATATGAAAAGTCATATCGAAACCGATATGGCTGTAAGCCAAACCGCGCAGCCCTAGTCAATGCTGATATTTGATTGTACATTATTTAGGTCAGGTTAGCATGGAAAGTTGTTCATTTTGTTAAGAACATTATCAGTACCTGACATGGTAACAGCTTGCAGCACATCTTTATTTATTCAACAATAATTGAGGGATCTGATCTGTCACTCAGTATCTGATGTCATAATCAAGTAACTGATGTCACAATCAAAATGATGTAGCTCACGCGTCACAGAATTCAAAAAGTGTATCATTAAAGTGTAAGACTTGCATAAATTTGCAATTTAATAAACAATCTGTTTGAAATTTTGAACCTAATTTAACTGGGAGCTGTTGCTGCCATAGGCATATCAGGTTAGCTCTATAATTACATTGAATTTAGATTCTGGGAATTCAGGTTTCAAAGTTTCAAATCGATTTCAACATGTGTACAAAGTGGACATTAGCTATAAATGGGTGTGGCATAGCTACAAATGAGTGTGGCATAGCTACAAATGGGTGTGGCATAGCTACAAATGGGTGTGGCATAGCTACAAATGGGTGTGGCATAGCTACAAATGGATCTCTCCATTCACACCACATATAGCACTCGAAACTGAACTTTGGCATGAATAAAATGAAGACATACCTATCATCTTTTGTCATTGTGTCTAGTTGTGCAGTAAGCTCTTCGGACAAGCCCTGTACATGTTTGTGCTTCTTTGACTTTTGTAAATCCTACAGAACAGCAACAGCACCACAAAATAGACAAACTATATTAATAATAATGACGGGATGAGGACAGTTATTCCAGTGGTGAATTATCAAATATAGTCTTCTCTTGGCCTGTAAATCACCATTACCCAAGATCACTGCTGATGCCGGTTTTGGTTATTAAAAAGTTTATTGTTATGCATAGAGCAATATTAGAAATTGAGGAGGGGGGGGGGGGGGTGGAGCCCTCGGGTATTCCTACCATTCATATTTCTTACATTACATAATGTTTAAACACGCATTCACATTACCAAGAAACAGAATTGGCCATAGCAGCACAGAGAAAAGGTGAGTGAGTGTCGTGTGCATGCGAGTGTGACACACACACACATGCACACCCTGTGCATGTTTTTTTTACTACATTGTCATATGCTAAGAAACAGAATTGGCCAAAGCAGCACAGAGAAAAAGTGTGTGCGTGCGTGCGTGTGTCTGTGTGTATATGTATGCATGTGCTGCATGTGTATGTGTCGCGCACGTACATACATGCACCATATAGAAAAAATCTGTAACAAACATTCTGAATAAGAGCCCCCAGAAAATGGCACATCATGCGCGCACGCACACACACTCAAAGCCCATACAATGTGACAAAAACAGAAGGAAAATGGTCTTGTGTTTTTTGTTGTGTTTCGCAACAAATATAATATAATCTGTATGTATGATTACTGTATTCTGCGGCTGTAGTAGTAGAAACATCCTACAGCTGCAATCAGTCCTTTTTCGCTTTTGCCTACTGCGTCTTGTCCTCAGCCAAAATCCTTAGCTTCCTCAGGTCCATCCTTGACTTGAGTGTACCGAGTCCTGCTTTCTTGAAGCCACCTCGTAACACGCTTAGCAGATTTATGCAATCACGTTCTCTCCTGGCTTTGTATTTGCTAGCTCCGAATAGGGAGAATTCCAGGGCTCTGTGCTGGTGTCTCTTCTGGCTTCCTTAGCACATGGCCAAACATGGACCATCTTTGCTGGATGACTTTTACAGACAGCGGCGACGTATTACACATCTTGCACAGCGCATCCAGAGTTGCCCTTATGCGTCCTTTTGTGCGTATATACGCATAAAAATGGCAGAGGGACGCATAAAAATTAATCCTCTGCGTCGCCGAGGACGCACGAGGGACGCAGTGAAAAAGTGTAACAGAAACTGGTAACTTTGCGTGTGCTTAATTATCGACTATATTATCGTGTGTGTATATTTATTTGTGCATGCTTTTACTTTAAAAAATATACTTAATGTATTGTGTGTTCAATAAAAACGAACTTACTGTGTTGTTTAAGACTATGATTTGTTGTGTTTTCTTGCACAACTCAAAGTTGTTAATGCCCATAAATCACATTCAACCACCACATTTAATTGTAAACACAATCCCCAAATCATCCTTGGTATTCCATTTGATCTAATTTTTTTATAAATAATGAGTTTACAAACCCGAAGTTAGTCGCCTTGTTTGGCCTACAAATTGCAAAAATACCCGCTGTTTCTGTCTGTTGTGCTAAACATCAGTGTGACGTGTCAGTATTTGATTGGATAACAGTGGAATCTCCCTCTAGAGGAACTCATGCTTGAGAAATCCAATACAACTGATCAAACGTATACAAACGTGTCTCTGTGTCTTAACCCTTTCACAGCTCAGAACATTGGACAGATCACAACGTTGTTATCACTAATCTGCTGAATATTTTGAAATTAATTTGTGCATGCATACTTGCCTAAAGTAGCAACGACTTACAGGCAAAATATTTTTTCTATTTACTTATCAAAATATCTAAATGGATGAAGGAATATATGGAAGATATTGTGATATCTTTTACATTTGAATGGTCATTTGACGGATTAGTGGCGGTGTCTTTGTATTGCTGTTTGAATAACAAAATCAATATGCGCTATAATCCGTCTTTTATTTAGCAATAGCGGCTGGCTGATTGATTGACTGATGGATTAGTGTTTATAATGTTTAACAATACTCGATCGTTAGGTGTTCCCAATTTCTCAACTAAGAAGCTCAGCGATGTTCAACGATATCGTCGATCTACAGGTAGGCATACGTTAAAATATTGATTTTTTTCCCAAACAGCGTATAGCTCAAAGCTCCCCCGATACAAGCGTCCTTATTGGATACACGCTATTGCGTTATCTATGCTTCAACTAATCAGCAATCGCGTTACATAGTTACTCCCTATGAATTAGACATATCCGGTTATTGGCTGATATATTTTCACTAATTACGCAGTTTAATCTGATTTATACAGATTATTTTTGATACAATATTGTTTTGTCTGATCTTAACCTATGTATTCCACTATATTTAGTCATTCCAGTTACATTATAAAAAATATGCGCGCATTATATCGAAGTAGGTCAAGTCGTCCTTGAGCAAACTCGCCCCAGATACTCGTAATTTTTCAATTCGTCCAAAGCCAAGTTAGGATTTAATAGAAAAACTAATGCAGTGGTCTTTGCTAATTACTAATGTAGTGGTCTTTGGAAATATTAATCATACAATGTTGTCAATGTAGGTTGGTTGGTTTATCAGACAACAAACAAGTACAGTGCTTTAAGTTATTGTTTATTGACATGCGGTTCAAATGTTATTAGTTAAATATACAAGGGCCATTTCAATAGATCAATTTTAGCCACCATTGTAGATCACAGAATACATATTTTTGAAAATTTACCACTGGAATGACTGGCACTGTTTTCAACATGTTTAATAAAGTGCTTTATAATTAGATCAATGTGTTGTATTTATTCTAAGAAATAAACATAGAACTCCCAAATTTCAGATGAGGACCGCATGGGACCCCCAGATTTTACAGTGGGACCCCCCAAATCTGAGTGTGGAGTCCTTGGGACCCCAAAAAATCAGATGTTGTGGGCAACACTGAGCGCATCGTTGGAAATTATGCTGTCTGGCCAGTGATGGTGCGTAGGTGTTTGCGGTGGCAGGCATATATTCTGTAGATCGATCAAATTCTTTACATTTTTGACAAAGCTGCACTATAACATGCCCCACACAGTCATCTTACCTCAAAGCGTGTTTGCTGGTATTGTATAATAACCGCTTGAACGTCTTCTTCAGAAACATCTGTGCCAGCAATCTGCATATGCCAGTATTCATGCTAGCAACAAAATCAAAATTAAATAGTATTTAACAAATTAATTATCATGACTATCATGTGGGTAACATAACAAATACACTTGAATTTTATCATATGGTTTTGGAGGACATTAAACAAAATCACAGATTTCTTTTTTCACGAGAAAGTTGATACTTACCTCCCTAATACTTATTTATATTCCCAAATATTGACTCTCACTCAATAAAAACTCAGATTAAAAAAGTAAGGTGCTCCTACTGGGCAGGTAGTCAGTTGACAGTTCGGCGGATGCCAGCCCCAACCTCGTGCATGCGCACTGACAATTCCTCTGACTAATTTATTGACCGAGCTTCTGTGGGGCGGAGAGGCTGGGTCCGTGTTAGGGAGGTAAGTATCAACTCTCTAGTGAGAAAATAAATCTGTGATTTCGTTTCTTTCACTTCAAGAGTATACTTACCTCTCTAACACTCTTTGATATTGCCAGAATCCGTCAGCGAATTTGGCAGGAGAGAGGCGAGGTCAACAGACCAGCTCTTCCCTATGCGCTTTTCTGCGTTTAAGTACCAACCTCTGATAATTGTGTAAAAACACAACCAGGAAATGATTTGTATACTCTCAAGAAAGAACCACATATAACATGTACCATCACCATATTAGCATGACCCTCAATGACAATCAAACAACAAACAACACATTGACAAGACTAACCTTGAAATCCTTGTCGCTGTCATCAACTTCCCCCTGGTGAAGAATGATGTAGCACTGACAAGTGGTCGTTTCCATTGTTAAATTGTGCTGTTTATAAACAGTGAGAAAGCCTCTTCAAAGTATGTACACCTAAATTATCTTTTCAAAATCGATAAGGCGAGAGGATTTGAGGTGTCACAGAAGTAATGATTGGTAAAACTTGACTCATGGTGTCACTGAGCTACCGACATAATGCCATACCCCGCTAAACAGGGCGATGGAAGCAACTACGTCACGGATGCTATGAACCGTGACCATGTCAACTTGTTTACAGTGGCGGATCTGTGGCAAAACTGGATGCATTCCACAATCCACCTTGAAATAGTGTCTTTTGATGCCCGGCCATGGGGTTCAATATATGATAACCATAACGATGCTGGGTCCACCCGCCATTCTTGGGTACATTGTTTGTACCTGTTTAAAGCACGGACTGGACACCATGCTTTTGAAGTAGGATCATATCCAGTCAAAGCTGGTAAAATTATGGGTTGACCTGGATATTTCAAAGACTGGTTTTTAGCCATGAAATTAATCCTAGGTAGATGTCAAACGCCTTCCCCTGTAACAACATATCGGTCTGCCTTGGCAGATAAGGCATAAATTTCGCTTCTCTGCCTAGCCGAGGCCACAGAAATTAAAAATACAATTTTAGGTGTCAACAATTTCATAGAAATGGAACTTAGTGGTTCAAAGGGTTTATCAGCCAGAACTTGAAGCACTAGAGATAAACTCCAAGATGGAATCGCTGGAGGGTTTCTCGGTCTTAGATTGCCCATGCCTTTAATTAAAGTATTTAATGTACTTATTTCGTCACTTCCCCTTTGCTGGCGGGAACGCGTATGCGCTCGGATCTGGAATCGGACAGACATACGTTATCATCTTCGCATTCGTCTTCATTCTGAATAAATCTATGTTGGGTTTCCCCCAGTGGTTGAACAGATGATCCGCCACACACTGATTTAGTTGCCATTCCGTAGGTAAAATACTCGTCCTTCGGCTCAATGAGTCTGCTAGCAGATTTAGCCTTCCAGATTTAGCCTTCCTGGAATATGAACTGCTTTCAGGGTAATCCTGTGATCCAGGCACCATCAAAGCAATCTCCATGTGATCATACAGAGACTGGGCAACTTCGTTCCGCCCTGGCGGTTTATGTAAGTCACTACTGTTAAAATGTCTGATCGAACTAGAACTATCTTGCCCTGAACTTTCATCACAAAATGTTCCAGGCCCAGCAATACTGCCTGTAATTCCAGTAGATTGATATGTTCCAGTGAATGATCCAGATTCCAAAGCCCTGATATTGTGGCTTCTTCCAGGCAAGCTCCCCATCCCTCCATGGATGCATCTGTATACAGCGTTACTTGAGGGTGGGGAGGGATGAGCATCACCCCCTCAGGAGATTCTCTCTCACCATCCACCATTGAGAAATAACTGGATAGGTCGCCTGTGTAAGGCCGCCTGAGGAATGACTGGTTCCAAAGACACCATCAACCCCAGCATTTTCAAGTAAACTGGTGCCAGGACATGATGACTGTTGCATACTGATGGAGATGAGTACTTCTACCCTCTTCTGAGTAGGATACACATATACTATCTCTAGATCGAAGAACATTCCCAGGTAAACAAACTTCTGGGATGGAGTCAGCTCTGATTTTTTAAAGTTGATTATCCAGCCTAAGTCTGTGAGAGTTTTCAAAACTGTGATTGTGTGCTTTTAACAAACCTCAGTTACCGGTGAAAACTCCTCGCCATTGGAATGTGAAAGTATGCATCCTTAAGGTCTACTGATGCTGTCCACATTCCCTTGTCCAACCCTGCCAACACCGATTTGACTGTTTACATTTTGAAACTCGGTGTGTCTATGAACTTGTTCAGTGGCTTGAGCTTGAGAATTGGTCTCCACCATCCAGTGCTCTTTGTCACTAGAAATACGGTTGAGTATAAGCCCGTGAAGGAATTTATTTTCTCCTCGATACACAACCATTGATCTGGATCGCTTGGATTTTGAGTCCAGATCGGAACCAGAGACAGTTGCGATGGCGGTCCTATTATCGAGTCGGGATGATACCCGACTGAAAGGCATCACAAGACTAAGCGGTCCTGACGCAACCGCTCCCACTCTTGCCTGTGGAGGGCCAGGCGACCCCCCCCCCCCCCACCGGTCCTCCTAGGGAGAGAAGTGGACATAAGCAATGCAAGAGTGGCACTGTCTCTGGTTCTAGAAGCACTGGTATGGCCCTTTCTGTGGTAACCAGCCCATCAGGCATGGTTACCAGGACCAGAACCTCATGCGCCACGGCCCGCACCACATGCAGGGTCGAGGTGCGTGGGTGGCTGCCTGGCTGGCTGCGCTGGAGGAGCCTGCATCCCCTTCGCTGCAGGCCTGTTCACGTACAGCCGCTGCCTACACTGCACTGGTGGCTGGCCTCTGATCTGGCCACCACCACCACGGGCCTGCTGAGGATGGTACACAGGGGATGCTGCGTGAACACGCTCTCTACGGAGCACCTCAAATTGCTCGCATAGCACCCTCTGGTTGTTTACCAGGGTAACCGTCTCTTTGAGGTGCCTACATCCCTCACATCCAAAGAGTCCAGGACCTGAAATAGGCATACGTAGCAGCCAATTGTAAAGATCCTGGGACAGACACAAATTGTCAAAGGCAAAAGTGCACCGCGCCCGGACACTCCTGGTAACCGACCGCGTCAAACAATCCAGAGCCAGGTTAATACCATCCTGTAACAGCTGGGAGACATGCGAGAGCGCCGCTATGGACGCTCTCGAACTCTCCTCTGCATCGCGCAATGGTATTAGCCTAGCCGCGTTTCTTCACCTAGCGCATGGCATTGCAGTAGCTGTTGGCTTACCTGCCAACTACGGGCGCTAGTCCCGCTGGCTAGCCGACTGATCCACGTTGAGTTCTGGTCTGACGTTTACCAGCCATTGGCATGCATCAGACCAGTCCTCCTCCGTGGCTACCTGTGAATGTTCGACAAGGCGCGGGCCTTCATTGTTCTCAATAAGATTCGCAGGCAAAAACATGGCTGGAGCCACGGATACCCTGGTAAGCCGGCGAAAACATGCGGGCCCGAGAGAGCAGGCACATCTTGTGCCATGGCTAAACCAGGAGCCGGAGCCGTGGCATTGTGTGGAGTATAATTCACCACACCACGGCCCGGACCAGCCGTTATCATACCATCGGCAAGCCGAGGTATGCGATACGGCCGGCCATCGGCTCAAACGCGGACCACCTTCTGCTCCGTGAACGCTACTCTTGTGGGAGTAGACCCATAGAAAATGTTGCCCGTGCTCCCAGTGAGTGGTGCACATTCATCAAATTCCATGGACACAGCGTTAGCAGGTGAACTCAGCAGAAAGTCCTCATCTTCCTGGCCAGAAAAATTAGACTCTGGGTTAGCAAAGAGCGCTAACCCAGACTAGTGCTAACCCAGACTGACCAGGGAAGGTACTGTAAGCGGGTACAGTACCCATGGGTCGTGAACGCTCCAGGGAACCCGTAAAGCAGGAACCTGGGTCAATCGGCCCGGCCCAAGATCTACCGGCGAGTATGGCGAGGCAAGCCTCAAGCTGGGATCAACGGGGGCCACCTCTGAATCTTGAATGAAGGCTGGCAAACCGCTAAGGAAACCAGATTCAGAGGTGGGGATTTTCTGCCCGGGAGCAGATGAAGAAAGGCAATGAAACATCTGTCCAGGCAGCATGCCGCATAGCAACTCTTGTACCAGATCTTTTATTACCGTCTTCATCTCCCCCTTCATTTCAAGATGGAAAGCCTCCATGTCCATGATACGGAGGCCTTCCTCTTACCCTTAGAACTCACACTCTCCCTGTCTTTCTTGGACCCCTTCTCCTCCTCACTTGCCTTATCTTTGGCCTGCAAAACAAGAAACTCAGACATTAGCTCGCCCCTCCTCTCACTGTTTACAAACATCACAGTTTATCAGTGGACCACAAGGGCTACATTTGAAGCATAAATGAGGGGCGAAACGAGGCTTTAAAAACCATCCACAGGATGCACAACCAGATTTCTGAATGGCCACAAGGCAAAGACAATGAGTATTTTAGTTAATAAGTTAGTAAACTCAAAACCAAAATAAATGGGAGCAAGGACTACTGGTTCAAATGACTAACACAAACTAATGATAAATTAGCGTGGACAAAACCATGTTGTTAATAACAAGTGCAAGGCTGATTTTGATGTCATATCTTAAAAAATAAGAAGACAATCTGACAAGAAAACAACATCCGGGTGTAAGGACGAATTGTATTCTAAATTCAACAGCATAAAAAATGGATTGGTAAAGCAATAAGCTATGCAAACCATCAGATAAACAGTGAACAATCTGGCAGCAGAAATCTCAAATAATAAAATAGAGTGCATATTTTTTCATAACACTAGAATACCTGCATCTTTAGCATAGACATACTACCTGATTCAAGACGCTTGAAGGCTCCACCATCATGACCAAGTCTCTCCATCATATAGGGGGGAAGGGACCACAAAGGCAAAGTGAGAAACTCTTCTTCCGAGAACTCCAACTCACTCTGGGCATAGACTTTTTTCCTAACATTGGAAAAGGGGGCAATGGTGGAGAGAAAACCATCTCTCTTCTTTCTTTAGTGGCCAACAATCAAAGACATGTACCTGTGGACACAAAAACAAAGAGAAATTAGTATATTATAGCGCCAAATGACGCAAATTAGACATTTTGACCTGGTGAGACATGATCAGGGAAGTATTACAATCCTAGTAGAGTGCAGACAAACTCAGAAAAGACTTAGAAAAAACTTGCATGTGTCTCTTTTACCAATAAATTGGAAAAGAGGAAGTGTCAGTCTGCGCATGCACGAGGTTGGGGCTGGCAACCGCTGAACTGTCAACTGACTACCTGCCCAGTAGCAGCACCGTACTTTTTTAATCTGAGCTTTTATTGAGTGATAGTCGATATTTGAGAATATGAGAGTGTTAGAGAGGTAAGTATACTCTTGAAGTGAAAAGTGTCATGGACACAATTTGTATGATATTTTACTTTCTGATCCCGCCACCTGACCTACTGGTGATAGAGCCAAATATAAGTATTGTCATGCAATCCACAATCCTATGGGTAACTCATATAAACGATTTTATTGAATTCCGACACTGGTTGAAGAGGTAATAGCCTGGTGGAGGCCATTACAATATACCAGCCGCTTTTTTCAAGACATGCAGAGATAACCAGAGTTACTGAGCTGGGTCGATGACATACACTGACGTCTAGGATCTGTGCTTCATAAATTGCATTTTGAAAATCAGATGCCCGTAGGAACCATCTGTACATTCAGCGTGACAGTAATTGCAGTCAATAGATTTAAGAGAGACTTACACTAGGTCTGCACACATACCTTTGAATCTACTCCTGTCCCATGAATTTAGGCATATACAAAGGAGAATGTAAGCGGTTCCAAGGTTTGGAACAGCTGAAATAACCTACACCAGGACTGTGATAACAGGTGGTGACCTGGAATGACCTTGCCCAAGACGGTGTTAATTGTTGATGTGTCAACTTGGAAGGACCTTGCCTATGACATGTAGGACTGTACTGACTGGATATGTGGTGACCTGGAATCGGCTTCCCCAGGACTGTACTGACTGGAGACGTAGTGGGCTGGAATGACTTTGATCTGGACTGTGCTCAATTTGTGTCTTATGTTTGTGTGGGGGGAGTACATGAGAAACCAGTCAAGGGAAATAAAATAATGCCTGATACCTTAAGGAAAGCGAGGGCCCAATCAGCAGCCTTAGACAGAAGCTCCAGCGATGGCAGTATACCATGTGTCACATCATGCCGGAGATCCACCATCCAATCTGGCACACCTAGCTGTCAAGTAAAAACATCCAATCCGGTACATCTAACGGCTAAACTAAAATATGCAATCAGTTACACCCTTAAATTTGTTGAAAAAACCCTTTAATTTTCTCACAGAAAATATCCATTTGCAGACCAAGAGAACTTTTTTTTGAAAATTTACCACTGGAATGACTGGCTCTGTTATCGAGCCAGTTATTCCAGCATTTGTCCAGTGGTAAATTCTTAAAAAATAGTCTTCTCTTGGTATGCAAATTACCATTTCTCAAGGCCACTACAGAAGCCATTTTTGGCTGATATGAGTGTTAAAGCGTTCATGGTCAAGACTGGCAAAGAAAACTGAGATTTTTACTTAGCAAATATCAATTTACACGCTAAGAGAAAATCATTGTTGAAAATTAACCACTGGAATGACTGCGTTAAGACCACTTCATGGGCCGGTTTGACTATTAAATAGTTACTGAAATGTTTATATGCATATTTTTTTGTGATATATAAAGAAAAGAATATGTTTTATCCTCAATCACTCAGTGCAACACTATACATGATCAAACCAGCTTTAACAATGGTCTGGTTCATATAGCATACACTTATTTTAAGCAAACGCTTGTTTTGAGATTGAAGTATTAAGAGATTAATTGACAATTGACTGATAAGTCTTCACTCAAATTTTACTGTAGTATCAATAACCTTGGATGAATCTAAGATAGTATACTGTATGCAACACATAGCTAAAACTTTTTAACGACACATTGCATCACAGAGGGTATCCACAGCCCACCTTGAATATAATTTACTTTTAATCTTGCAAGAATCATAAAATGCACAGTACTCATACGATACATCCTAAAAGACATTGAGTAGCTTACACTGACCTACTTTTGCTACATGACAGATTTGTAGGCTAAGAAACAGTCATATACGAAATTTGGAGACTATATGTGAAAAGCTGCTAAACATTCGCACACACCAACAAAAAAGTCAGGAACATACTCCCACACAGACTAAACGAAATCTAGGATTTCTTTTTTCACGAGAGAGTTGATACTTACCTCCCTAATACTTTTGAATATTGCTAAATATTCGCTTTCACTCAATAAACACTCAGATTAAAACAGTTAGGCGCCCCTAGTGGGCAGGGAGTCAGAGCGTAGTCTGGCGGATGCCAGCCCCACCACCGCGCATGCGCAGACTAGCACTTCCTCTGACTAGATTATTGGCTGACACACATGCAACTATTAAGAGCCTGAAGACCGAGCCTCTGTGGGGTGGAGAGGCCGGGTCCGTATCTAGGGAGGTAAGTATCAACTCTCTCGTGAAAAAAGAAATCCTAGATTTCGTTTATTTCACTTCAAGAGTATACTTACCTCCCTAATACTTTTGATATTGCCAGAATTCGAAAGTGAATCTGGCGGGAGGGAGGCGAGGTCAAAAGACCAGCTCATCCCAATACGCTTTTCTGCGTTTAAGGCACTTAAACTTCTGAAACTGTGTGAAAACACAGTCAGGATTTGACTAACCATCGGATAACACGACCGATGTATGAGAGATGACCGAATGTCATATGCGCTCCCCCCCCCTCCTTCCTGGGAGGAAGAGTCGACTGACCTCAATGTCCTATACGCTCTCTACGTACAAGTGCCATGTACTACAGGACAGAGACGAAAAAGCTCCATTTTCGTAACTCTCAACAATGAACCACACAAATACACAAACCATCACCATATTAATAACGGGTAATCGTGACAATACAATCAACAACGGACAACACATGAACAAGACTGACCTTGTTGAAAATGGCTGCTGACATCATCTTCCCATCGGTAAAGACTGATGCAGGCCCAAAAAAGTGGGTGTTTCCATAAATTAATTGTGATATATATAAGTAATGAGGAAATCACCTCAAAAAATATAAACCGATTTATTTTTTCAAAACCGACAAGGCGAGAGGATTAGAGGTGTCACGGAGATAATGGTCTGTAAAACTTGACTCACAGTGCCACTGAGCCACCGACATAATATCATCCACAGGGACCCCATTAAATAGGGCCGTGGATGTCACTACGCCGCGGACACTGTGAGCCTTGGCCACGTCAACCTGCTTCCCGGTGGCGGATTTATGGCAAAACTGAATGCATTCCACAATCCACCTGGAAATGGTGTCCTTAGAAGCCCTCCCATGGGGTTCAATATATGACAACCATAACGCTGACTGGTCGGTGCGCCATGCCGCCGTACGTTGTTTGTACCGGCGCAGCGCCCGGACGGGACACCATGCTTTAGAATTAGGATCATATCTAGTTAAAGCAGGCAAAATAATAGGTTGACCTGGATATTTCAACGACTGATTTTTAGCCAAGAAATTAACCCTAGGTAGCAGCTTAAGGCCTTCCCCTGAAACCACAAAACGGTCATCCTCGGCTGATAAGGCATGAATCTCACTCCTACGCCTAGCCGAGGCCGCAGCAATTAAAAATACAGTTTTAAGAGTTAACATTTTCATAGAAATGGAACTAAGTGGTTCAAAAGGCTTATCACCTAGTACTTGAAGCACTAGCGATAAACTCCAAGACGGAATCACAGGAGGATTCCTTGGTCTTAGATTGCCCATGCCTTTAATTAATACATTCAATGTATTTACTTCATCACTTCCCCTCTTAGCCAAGCAAGGAATAACAGACATTAATGCTGACTTATAACCAGCAATAGAGTTAGGCTTGAGGCTATAGGCATCATAGAGGTGACAGAGGAAATCAGCTACTACTTGAATAGATGAATCCATTGGATCAATACATCTTTTTGAGCACCATTCTGCAAATCTGTTGATTTTATAATTATATGCTCTGGAGGTTGACCCCCTCCTGGCTTTGGCCATAAACATGGCTGCTTGCTCAGAAAAGCCCTCCTTAATTCTAGATTCCTTGACAACATCCACGCAGTCAATCTGAACATTGACGGATTGTTGTGAAGGGCCTTGCCCTGGAAGATAATATCGTCCATCAGAGGCAGAGGAACCGGATTGCAGACCAGAAGGTCCAGCAGATCCGTATACCATGATCGGCTTGGCCAATCCGGGGCGATCAGAAGCACTTGGCATTCCTCTTGTCTGATTTTCTGAAGAATTTTTGGAATCAGGATTGCTGGGGGGAATGCGTATGCATACATTCTCCCCCAGCTGATAGCTAACGCATCTGTTGCGAAAGCGCTTGGATCCGGAATCGGAGAGACGTACGTCGTCATCTTCGCATTCTCCTTCGTTGCGAACAAATCGATGTTGGGTTTCCCCCAATGGTCGAACAGACGATCCGCCACACATTGATTTAGTTGCCATTCCGTGGGTAAAACACTCATCCTTCGGCTCAATGAGTCTGCAAGCAGGTTTAACCTTCCCGGAATATGAACTGCTTTCAAGGTAATCTGGTGATCCAGACACCAACATAGCAGTTTCCATGTCATCATACAGAGACTGGGCGACTTCGTTCCGCCCTGGCGGTTTATGTAAGTCACAACTGTTGAGTTGTCTGAACGAATAAGAACAATCTTGCCCTGAACTTTCTGTAAGAAATGTTCCAGGCCCAGGACTACTGCTCTTAGCTCCAGTAGATTTATATGTTCCTGTGACTGTTCCAGATTCCAAAGCCCTGATACTGTGGACTCTTCCAGGCAAGCTCCCCAGCCCTCCATCGATGCATCTGTATACACAGTCACCTGAGGGTGGGGAGGGGTTAGCAAAACCCCCGGCAAGAGATTCTCTGTATTCAACCACCATTGCAGGTGGTGAATCAGAGGCGCCAACACTGACACATTCGAGTCCAGCGAACCTGTACTCTGGGTCCATTGTGTCATGAGAAACAACTGGATCGGCCGCCTGCGTAAGGCGGCCTGAGGAATGACTGGTTCCAACGAAACCATCAAGCCCAGCATTCTCAAGTAAACCCGTGCCAGGACATGACGACTGTCGCACACCGACTGAATCAACGAGATGAGTATTAGAACCCTCTCCTGAGTGGGGTACACATACCCCGTCTCCAGATCGAAGAACATCCCCAGGTAAACAAACTTCTGGGATGGAGTTAGCTCTGATTTTGGGAAATTGATCATCCAGCCCAAGTCTGTGAGAATTTTCAAAACAATCTCCAGATTGGCGGACAAACTTTCCCGGGTGTGCGCTTTCAACAGCCAGTCGTCTATGTACGTGTGGACTGCTATGCTTCTCCTGCGGAGGTATGCTGTGATCGCAAGAACCACACGGGTGAAGACCCGAGGAGCCGTGGAAATTCCGAAGGGCAACACCCTGAATTCCCACTGTCTGCCCTGGAATGCAAATCTCAGGAAGCGACAGAAACTCCTCTCTATGGGAATGTGGAAATAAGCGTCCTTCAAATCTATCGACGCCGTCCACATCCCCCTCTCCAACCCCGCCAACACCGAGCGCACCGTTTCCATCTTGAAACTGGGCGTCTCGATGAACTTGTTCAATGGCTTGAGGTTGAGAATCGGCCTCCACCCTCCGGTGTTTTTTGTTACTAAGAACAGGGTTGAATAGAAGCCCGGACACCTTTGTGCCGGCTGAATAGCTCCTTTTTGTACGAGGGAATTTATCTCCTCCTCGATACACAACCTCTGATCCGGATCCCGTGGAATGGGAGTCCAGATCGGCGCGAGAGACAGTCGCGATGGCGGGCCTGTCACCCAGTCGGGACGATACCCGACCGAAAGCCATCGCAAGACTAAACGGTCCTGAGTCAACCGCTTCCACTCTGGCAAGTGGGCGGCCAAACGGCCGCCCACCGGTCCACCTAGGGATAGAGGTGGACATAAGGAGGGCCAGAGTGGCACTGTTCTCTCGGCGTGAAACACCGGAGTGGTTCCCACCGCGGTAACCAGGCCATCAGGCCCGATTACCGCGACCAGATCCCCGCGCGCCCCGCCCAGCGCCGCGCGCACCACGGTGCGCGGGCGGCTGTCTGGCTGGGTGCGGCTGGGGAGCCTGCGCCCCCCTCGCTGCTGGCCGAATCGCCCGTGGCCTAGGCCTACGTTGCGACGGTGGCTGGCCTCTGACCTGGCCAGCACCACCTCGAGCCTGCAGAGGATGATACGCAGGGGGTGCCGCGCGAACACGCTCCCGCCGGAGCACCTCAAATTGTTCCCGCAGCGCCCTCTGGTTATTAACCAGAGTGACCGTCTCCTGGAGGTGCCTGCATCCCTCACCTCCAAAGAGACCAGGACCTGTCATAGGCGTCCGCAGCAGCCTATTATACAGGTCCTGGGACGGGCACAGATTGTCAAGCGCAAACATGCGCCTCGCCCGGACACTTCTGGTCACCGCCCGCGTCAAACAGTCCAAAGCCAGGTTGATACCATCCTGGATGGCTCTCTGGACTGTTACCGGGCTTGGTTGGCGTGATGCGGAGGCCGCTACCACCCCCTGTAGCAGCTGGGAGACGTGGGACAGAGCGGCAATCGACGCCCTCCCACTCTCCTCCGCATCACGCAGCGCGGCATTCGCCGAACGCAACGCGTTCGAGCACAAGACTCCCGTGTCAGAACGGGAGCCCGGCCGCGCATCTTCGCCCAAAGCCGCGCGATCATCAACGCTTGGCTTCGGCACCACACCGTACCGCTGGTAATCCAGGGGCACGATGCGGCACCGCTTCGCCACCTCGCGAGGGGCCTTCGCGAGACGTCCATTCACCTTAATGGACGCCTCCGCCGCTTCGAACATGTCCACGACATGCTCAGCCAGCGGCAGAGATGGCATAGCGGTAGCCGCCGGCCTACCAGCTAACCACGGCCTATGGTCACGCTGGCTAGCCGGCAGCTCCACGGGTAGATCGGGCCGAACGCTTACCAGCCACTGGCAAGCGTCCGACCAATCCTCCTCCGTGGCTAACTGCGAGCGCTCTACTAGACGAGGGCCTTCGTCTTCCTCCAGAGCACTCGCAGTTGACGTCGACGGCGGGTAAGCTGATACCCCTGGCAAGCCTGGAAAAGCATGCGGGCCCGAGAGAGCAGGCATGCTAAATTCCGCGGCTTGACCAGGAGCAGGCGCCGTGGCAGAGCGTGGGGTAAACACCGCTCTACCACGGGTCTGACCAGCACCAGCAACACCATCGGCAAGCCGAGGTATGCGGTATCCGTGGTCAACAGCACCGCCCGGGGACACCCTCTGGACCGTGAAATCTACTCCTGCGTGAGTAGAACCATGGAACACGTCGCCTGCATTCCCCGCGAGGGGTGCACAGACGTCGTATTCCATGGCCACGTCCTCAGAAGGCGACCCCAGCAGGAGATCCTCTTCTTCCTGGCCAGAAAGATTAGACTCCGGGTCAGCAAAGAGAGCTAACCCGGACTGGCCAGGAAAGGTGCCATAGGAGGCTTTGACACCTTCGGCGCGCGGATACCCGGGGTCTGATGAGCAGACCGCGGGTCCCAGCAACAACCGTTGTCCACGGCCCCTCGGCGCGGCGCCATGCCTGCTGCCAGGGCCTTGGACTGCCCCCAACAAAGGGGCCACCTCTGAATCCACAACCGGACCGGACCTAAAGAGACCGGATTCAGAGGCGGGGATCACCTGCTCGTAAGCAGATGCCGAGGACAACAAAGGAGCTGGCCCAGGGAGCATGCCGCGAAGCAACTCTGGGACCAGATCCTTTATTGTCCTCTGCATCTCTTGCAACATTTCGGACCTGAAGGCCTCCATATCCACCGCGGATGAGGCCTTCTTCTTACCCTTCTTACAAACTTTCTCCTTCTTCTTCCTCCATCACTTTCTCCCTTGCCTGCAATGCTAGAAAATCAGACATTAATTCGCCCCCCCCACTGCTTACATACGTCGCACTTCAGCAACGGTCCACAGGGACTGCAGCTGAAGCACAAGTGCGGAACGAAGCGGCTTTTAAGAAACCTCCCGCAGGACGGGCAACCAGGTCTCTGAAACAGGACAAAGGACAGGGACAATGAGCAAGATAGTTAAGGTTAGCGAACTCAAAACCAACTAAAAAGAGAAGGACAGGATCATCAAGATCGGAAATCAAGAAGAACCAGCCATGGACAAAACGTTAATTGTTAATAAAAGGCCAAGGCCGATTATGACGTCATCACTCTCGTGACCAAATTAATCGATCCGCAACAAGCACCAAGTGCAAGAACGAATTGTATAAGTAACCGGAACATTCCCGTTGAATTGGCATTTCGAGTACACAACAATCAGATATACAGAGATAACTCCTTCCAATTCTAGCATTGGCAAAAAAGGAAATTATCTCCCCTTTTGTTTACTTTTTTCTTCAATAATTAGATACCTGACCCTTGTATAGACAAACCATCCAACGTGATGAACCGGAGAACTCCACCATAGTACGCCTCTACATTCTCTCCACCTAAGGGGAAGGAATTGGAGCCAGAGGGCAAAGTGAGAAGACCTTTATAACAGGCCTCCAACTCACTGAACATAGATTTTTTGGTTAGATAACCTAACAGTATTAGTAGGAAATGGAACCGTGGTGGAGAGAAACATATCCTCCTGTGCCGAGAAGTCCATCAAAGCTTCTATGTGATACCTGTGGACAAAACACAAAGAGAAATGAGACATATGAAGCACCATGTTGTAAAAAACCAACATAAACAGGCGCTAATCACGGTAAGCGCGAGTCCCGGAAATACATTAAACCGGGACAAAACACGCTAGCATATCAAAGAATTCACCTGATAAAGAGATCCCGCTCCTTCTAAAGGCGAATCCTCCCTTTCCGACATGCTTCCAACGTACAAGAATCGTCAAATGTGAGTAAAAAACAAGGTAACGCGCAGAAAAGTATAGAGAACACAAAACCGCATGTAACCCTTTGCCAATAAATGAGCAAAGAGGAAGTAGTAGTCGGCGCATGCGCGGTGGTGGGGCGAGCATCCGCCGGACTACCTCTGACTCCCTGCCCAGTAGGGGCACCTAACTGTTTTTAATCTGAGTGTTTTATTGAGTGAAAGCCGATATTTAGCAATATCAAAAGTATTAGGGAGGTAAGTATACTCTTGATGTGAAAACACATATATACATGCACATATGCATGGATGCATAATTACTATGTATCACAGTTGGGTTTTTTCAGGGGGTGGGGTGATAATGATTTACATTGAGAGTAAAATACAAGTCTAATTGGTGGTAATTAGACCCTAACCATAACCCATGGTTAAATCAGACATTTTAAAGACAAGTATGAAGCATTCCTTCCCTTTCTCATGAAGGTGGATGTGCAAATTGACCAGTTCTAATACTAATAGAAGCTGCATCTTTTACTCCATGAAATATGGTACCTATACTATAGTGTGAGATAATACATCTACGGATTCACCTGTTGTGCCAGCTTCGAAATATCCTGAGCATAGATTTGCTTCTGACGTCTTTCAGTAATATGATTCACAAACCTACATAACAACAAGACACAATATATTTAAGCGTGTCAGATTATAAACAAGATCCTACTTAAAATTTTCAAATGAAAAACTAACCAGATAATTAATAAGAGCAATAACAGATTGTGGGTGCTTGCCCTCCTGGTTTTTTCATACTGTAAAGATTTTTTTAATCTTCTGGATCACGACCAGATGTGGAATCCTAGTGTACAGTAACATCTGCCCTTTCTACTGTTAAAGGTTGAGCCAAATTGGATAAGTAATTGCTCAGATATCCATAGATCCAGGTCCTTTTCTTTTTTATCCTGATCACAACCAAGTCTGGAAACTCTCTATGATACAGCCCTGGACACGCGCATACAAACACACAGACACACTCAAATGCAATACCATCTTCCCCTTTATGTGGTGAGGGCATTTAAAAATAGAAGGTAACCAGTTCAACATGGAAATTCCAGTACCACTATGTCAATTTAAAAGAAGTTTAAAAATACAGGCAAATTGTTGAATATATAGAAATAAATACACTTATATGTACACGTTTCAATCCCTTCAAATTAAATTTATTTCAAAACACCCAAATGAAAATGTTTTGCAACATTGTTGAATTTGCTCTGAATGGAGTTAAAATATCAAATGATTCATGCACTACGAAACACAAATATGTAAAGTTTCATTAAAATCAGATAAGTCTGTGGTGAATTCATACACACTATTTTTGGCTTAAGCATGAGATAAACCAAACCCAAATAAACCAAGTTCAAATCCTGGAAAGATATGAAAAAAATAAAATTCTTATAATGATATGGAATGGATGCAATCAATGCAGATAAAACATTTGTAGTTTCATTGAAATCTGGTAATACATTAATGGTGACATAAATGTCCTTTGACAAACTTAAATATTCCAAATGGCATTCTTGAAAAATATGAAGTTTTACTACCTTGGTATGGTAGTTTAAGTGGTTATCAATCAGCGTAATTGATTCCGATTGGATTAATACAATGGAGTTGGTGGATCCAGAATTTCTCATGATCCTTGCAGGGAGATGTTACTTCAATGCTATCAAGATCATGGCGGAGTACTTCATGTTCTAAAGCCTGACTCTTATATATCCAGATGTTAACTGCTTGCTTACCGGACAACTGCCATGCCGTACAATGATCTCAGGCTCTCATCATTGTGGTAGAGAGACGTCTTACTCTGGTGGACAAGTCTGACCCTAACAAAATCAGCTGTTCGCTCAACCGCTAATGGTACCTTAGTAACAAACCTGAAACATGTACATGGCAGAGATATCATAGAAGTGTTAGAACGTAAGCACATTGCAGCGGAGTCCTAATTATTCACACAGACAATGTGAAATACATAAACTGGGTGACAGTAGACTGGCAATTGTAAATTTGTAACCCATTCAGTATATAGACATGATAGAGAATATGGGGATATTCATGTACAGTAATTTTGCTGGATTTGACATAGAATACGTCAATTATTATTTTGTTTTCCAAAACATTGGATGTATAAATCAAATTAGTTGTTTACAGTGCTACGTTATTTTTCTAAATAATTAACAAAATTAATTTAGAATGAATCTATAAAATGGGGTAATCCACTGGCACCTCACGAGCAGTGCTATCTCTGAATGAACTGTATAGCAGACAGCAGTAGCAGTAGTTAAATTTATGGCAGCAGCATGGACTCTAAGCAATGCTTTGAGTGATCACATTGATGTGTCATCTTGGAATGTCACATATCTCCATGTGAGCTACGCTGATGTATCTACAACTTCATGCAAAACAACATTCTTCCATTCATGAGCATGCAGATTGCTTAATATTTCAATTGGCGTGTCTTCCTCTAACCAAAGTAACTTTAAAAAACTACCAGTAAATTAGATGAAGACAAGAAATAGAATTAGATTGATTCTCTTGTAATGTTTTAATCAGTTTGTGTTGTTATTTGCTCTTTTCCCTCCATATTGTACTACCTGTATGTACTTGTCCCAAACAATAAAGTTGCCACATGCACTTGCAAAAAATAAGAGGAATGACAATAAAAAATTGCTGAAGTCTAAACTGCACCGTCATCCCTCCCCCCCACCCCACCCACCCCCTAAGCAGCAACCCAAAGGGTGATTAGTCTCACAAGACTGTTGAAATAACAAAGAGAATCCAGCAATATTAGATTCCTTCTATGTAGAACTGAGTTCCGCCATTACAATCCCAGCTAGACGGCAACTGTTCGTGTGTGGCGATTTCAACTCCAAGCTTGGTAAACTCAGAGTTGCGGACAAAAGCTCATGACTTGGCTTATGCATGGGATCGTATGGGCACACGTAACGGAGATGCACTGGTGGCATTCCTTAGCTCCAATGGTCTATTTGCCACAAATCCAGCTTTCAAACACCAATGGCATCACCGGACAACATGGACTGGACACATAGCTGATCGCAAAGCCCCAAAAAGTTCTAAGGCTACAACAGCTGTCTTCAACCAAATCCACTTCATTCTATGCACGACAGAAGCAAAACCCCATACTTCAGAAAGCTCGTTCCTATGACGGCACAGACCTCAGTTATGACCACAAGCCAGTCATTACATGCCTTCAGATGAACGATCTCTACCTAATGTGTAAACGCCATACCAGGCAAGAGGATAGTCACCTACAACCTACCCAAGCTCATCAGCGACACTGACACTCAAATGTCATACAAAATGGCCCTCAGGTAGCAGATAGCTAACATCGATGTCAGCTGCGATCCAAACGAACCCATTACCAAAATACTGAAATCTATGGAATTATCAGCTACCAGCACCATAGGTGTTCTTAAAAACAATCAAACTAGGTATGCCCTCTTGTAGTAAATCTGTCAGCAGAGCAGAAAGCATTATAGCTGCACATCTATCAAAGTGGCCAAAGTGAAAACCGCACCAAACTACGCCAAGAGGGCAATAACATTCTGCACCACACTAGCGAATGCTTAAAAGATCTTGCTATTCAACAAGCAGACTCACTAACAGATGAAATAACTGCCACGGATGACTGTCACAAGATTAAACAACAGAAGTTGAGAAAGCACTTAAAGCCCTAAAAAATGGACTGAAAAATGGACGTGCATCTAGACCTAATGGTATGAGCAATGAACTATTCAAATATGCAAGTGACATTATCTCAAAACTGATCACGCACCTAATCAATTCAGCTTTTATGTATCACCTTCCCATCGACGCTGTAGGCCAAGGCACCCTTATTTCATTACCCAAGTCGAAGAAGCCAGCTGGCCCCAGTGAATCAGCAGCCCATTGTGCTCTTCAACAGCATACGCTTGTGTCATTAGTCATGTCCAAACACTGGGATTTCCACAAAATGGGCACTGACATATCACGAGCCTTGACATAATCAAACGCTCAAAGATCCTAGATGTACTACACCAGGCCAGTTGCAATGAAGATGAGCTATGACTAGTGAGACTACTGCTTGCAGACACCAAGCTGAGAGTACGAGTCAAGTCAGTGAAGTCTGTAGAGTCATCAATCGGCTTCCCACAGGGAGATGGTCTTTCTCCTGTGCTTTTCACCTGTTACCTTGTTGCTACATTGAAGTCTGTGCGGGAAGTTCCACAAGACCAAATCCCCCAGTGTCAATACTGGGTATGCTGTTAGAGATGGAATATGTCGACAATGTGCACTTCATAGACGAGGAAAGGAAACCCCTTGACGAACTTCTCTCAATAGATGCAAGCAAACTAAAAATTGAGACTCTCTATGAATGAATCCAAAACAGAGTTCACCCACATATACCTATTTACAAAGCATGAAACTAAAGAAAGTGACGATCCACTCCGTGGCAGCGAACCATGGAGGAAAAGTAAAATCGTGGGCTCACTGCTTTGCAGTACCGCTGACATTTTTGCAGCACTGCGTCACGGGAAACAAAGCTTTCCAGTCCTTCTGGAAGCTATGGATACGTAGATCAAAGATGCCCTTGATAAAAAGACTACGTTTATACAATGCAACCTGCATATCCTTGATGCTGTATAACTGGAACATCGGGGCATCTCCAAAGGCATCTATAGAGAAACTCGATGCTTGCCACCGCAAACACCTACCTCCACAAGATCTGACCAGAGTGACATTGCCAGCGACCGTCATTAAAGTGCTGAAGAAGTGACCGAGATGGTCATGAAAGCTACACTCAAACAATTTCTACATCCCAGAGAGGTAACTAATTTTTCCTTATTATGAATCATCCTGGGATCGGGACAAACTTTTTCGGAAATATGTAGATCCTAGTTTTCTAGATTCTAGAATGAATCTAGAAAGACATCACAATCAAAATAACGTGGTTCCGTCAAGAAAATCCAAAGTTCTGTGTGTACGAATTGTATGACTTTGATGAATTTACAATTTAATCAACATTCTAGTGAATATTTTGAAACTAATTTGACTGCGAGCAGTTGATGTCATCTACATCTACAAACCCCCAGTCAAATTAGTTTTAAAATAATCAACAGGTTACTTGTAGAGTTACATTGAAATTTAGATTCTGGGAATCAATGGGTTTCAATGTTTAAAATCAATTCCAACACAAGTAAAAAGAAGTGCACAAAGCTTAACTAGAAATGGTCGGGCATAGGTAGAAATGGATCCATCAATGGACCTTTCCAGTTTTAGCTATGCCCAGCCCACCTCGAGCTAAGCTCCACCCATGCTTTTCCCATGTTGGGATCAATTGATCACTGCACTCTCAGAATCTCAATTTCCAGAAAATTATACAGGGCCCATGTTCCCGTAGCTCTTGTTATGTTAGCGATATCGTTACACCATACTAAAGCAATGGGTGTAATGATATCGCTAGCTAACGATAGCTTTGGGAACATGGGCACAGGTTAGCTGTTGAGTATTTTGAAACTAATTTAACTGGGTGCAGGGGTTCCACTAATTTCTAAACACAGGAAGTCCGGGACTTCCTGGGTAATGCTACTGGGAGTCCAAGCATGAAACATGTAACTCTAAAATGGTTCAAATACATGTGATTTGGTTAAAACATTGTTTTTAGAGATGTCAGGGCCAAAAAAGAGGAAGTCCAGGACTTCCGTGGTATGTTTTGGGGAGTTCAAACATGAACTAAGGGAGTATAGGACTCCCAGACTTCCACTAGCGGAAGCCCTGACTGGGTGCTGTTGCTGCATATGGCAGCAACAGCGCAAAATCAAAATAGTTTCAAAATATTCACCAGCATGTTTATTAAATAGCAAAGACATACAATTCGTACAACGCTTCAGACTATTAAGCATTTAAGCATAATAACAACATAGTCGGAAAACCTGGCAAAATCTAAGAATTGCCTGAGGCCTGTTCTCTGTGTGAGGACAAAAATCTGAAGGTCGATGTAGAGCTGCTACTGGCACCGTTCAACATGGCCACGACCACCGCCAGTACCGCCAAAACGAGCGGCCATTCTACTATTCACGGGGTAGCCAGCTCATCAGCAGTCGCCGTACCGATGACCAATCTACCACTACCATCTCAGACCAGCAACCACAGTGGCTCTAAATATTCCAAGCCACAGATACCAGATCAACACCTGGACGACTACAGACTCTGGTGCAATGCAGCCTGCAGGGAAACCCGTCTGGAGTTTCAACTGGAAAAACTAGAGTCCGCTCTAAAAGAGAGGACACCACCATCCATGCTCCAGGCAAAGGTGACGCTTATACCAGACAGTGGTGACACCGCCTTCAAGACTGAGTGGGACTCAGTGTTCAAAAGCTTTGAGATGTGACTGACAAATATGGTGACAAGGCACACAGCGGACAAACCCCACGTGCCATATGAAGCCACCAGGGGCCTGAAGTTGGCGCTCGAAAAGGCTAGTAATGCAGAGGCAGCCAGGGAGGCTGCCTTAGCAATAGCCACCACACAACTCAGGCACAGCAGGACACAACGTTCTCCAAGCCTGAGAAACAACAGACCAAGATACCGCCAAAACACAAAACAAAACCGCCAAACCAGGGGCGCACGCAGGCAGCCATACCACCAAAGAGAGTACAGAAGAGGGGCAGCCACACAGATGAGGCAAACCACCAACAACAACCGCCAACCAGTTCCACTCATCGATGCCAGAAGCACAGAAGCCATAGAAGAGCTGTTCAGGATAGTGACCATGGCAATCTCAGGGACAGCAAGAGTAGAAAGTGACTACACTGCCATAGTCACATGCTGCAACAAACTACTGAGCACAAATACCGCCATAATTGTATCTCTTCTTTGTATAGATATAACTACTTCATTTATCCATATTACTGTGATCCGCCTCTCAATTGTAACAATAACGGAGGCGGAGCTTCTGAACCATACTCATCCCCTTTTGGTAACCTCTCCAGCGTCCCCCTGGACTATGCATCCATAGATGTTCTAGACAAGGGCCTTGGTTTCAGCCGTGATGTCTCTGACCCAAACATGGGCAGTCTCTATTCAGACCTCCAAGAGTTCTTAAGATGAATGTGCCGTATCCACTTTTTCACCCCCAAACCCCACCCACACCCTCCTCACACACCCACTCACGCACACACCGCCTACACCAGCTAGTTTCCCTGACACCATAATCAGGAAATTTGCAGCAAAAAACACTGCAATGCCTCCGGCCACCCTAGACACCCCATTTGAAGCTTTTTTCAAAGCAGTTAGGTTTGAATTCGGCAAACATGTTCACAGCCAGATTCCCATTGGTAATTTATGGTGCACAGAACAACAAGCACTCTCCAAGCTTTCAATCAATCATCTTATCGTCATAAAAAGGGCAGATAAGGGTCAAGCCAGGGCTAACAATATAGAAGACGCACACTGCCAATTAGCGGAGGCACACTTCTATTAAAAATGACAGGAGACTTAACACTTTATCATTCCAAACTTGTAGAGAAACGTCTGGACCAATTGGTCAGAGATGAAGAAATAGACCAGCTAACTGCCACCAGGCTTATCCATGACCCGCCCACCACCGCCAAGTTCTATTTACTGCCCAAAATCCACAAGCCCACCAAAGATGGGCTTACGCAGGGTAGACCAATCATCAGCGGTGTGGGATGTCCCACTGAACTAATAAGTAGCTATGTGGACGAGCATATTAAAATGCACACCACAAAGATCAAGTCATATGTGAGAGACACCACACAATTCATCACCTAAGTGGAAGCATTTGACAACACCAAGGAACATACACTCTTAGTCACCATGGATGTCACATCTCTTTACACCAATATCCCTAACAAAAGAGGGGTTACGTGCAGTCGCCATGTCTTGCCAACAGCATGGACTACCAGGCACACTGACAATCTGAGGCCTATTGAACCTGCTCATCACCAGTAATGTCTGCCACAAACAATATGTAGGAGACACTACGCACATTCAAAATATGCATACAAGAACATCTATGTTTCATCACCAATCTACACAGGAGCGAGAGACACAGCTGTATCCAGGCATTTAAACAAAAAACACCACTCCAGGAGCAACATGCGTTTCAGAATCATCCAATTTCCAGAAAATTATACAGGGCCCATGTTCCCGAAGCTCTTGTTATGTTAGTGATATCGTTACACCATACTAAAGCAATGGGTGTAATGATATCGCTAGCTAACGATAGCTTTGGGAACATGGCCACAGGTTAGCTGTTGAGTATTTTGAAACTAATTTAACTGGGTGCAGGGCTTCCACTAATTTCTAAACACAGGAAGTCCGGGACTTCCTGGGTAATGCTACTGGGAGTCCAAGCAAGAAACATGTAACTCTAAAATGGTTCAAATACATGTAATTTGGTTAAAACATTGTTTTTAGAGATGTCAGGGCCAAAAAAGAGAAGACTAAAAGAAAGTCATTGGATCCACCAGCCACACACCATGGAGCCAACAGGCATCAACCAGTCAGGATAAAGGCCTCCACTCCCCTGACATATGGCACAATTAAGCTATCCAGTCAGTACGTAGGTATTACCCTATTAAGCATTTAAGACAGACTAAAGCGAGTCATTCATGCTGTAATTGATTATGACGTCATCCTACAAGTCACGTAGTTGATTATGACATCCTATGATGAAGGGATAAATTGAAAAGGTCCATTAGTACTATATGCTATTGCAGCATGAAAGTATACCTGCTTTGCCAGACAGCGATGCGACCCAGTGCATGTTCTTGATACAGTGAATCATCAGAATACAGTTCTTGGTACACTGATTCAAACTCACACCTACAATACAAACACATTATTTTATAATGCACCTTTCCATTTTTAGCTTTGCCCCGCCAATCTCTAGCTACGCTCGACCCACATCTCACTCGGGTTGGGATCGATCGATCTCTGAACTCCATGGCTATAAATTTCCAGAAGGCTATACAGGAAAGCTATTGAATATTTTGGAACTAATTTGAATGGGCGCGGTTGCCTATGGCAGCAACAGCATCCAGTCAAGTTAGTTTCAAAATATTCAAGAGCATATTTATTCAATAGTAAAGTGTCAGACTATTAAAAGTTAAAGACGCGCCAAATAGAATCATTTATGATGTAATGATTATGACGTCATCCTACACGCCGCCTAGCAGGAAGAGAATCCGACCAGGCAGTGACACCAACTCTGGAAAGGTGAATTGATAGATCAACACCATTCAATTATAACAAGCAATTACTCAACAGACACATGACAGAGTCACTAACGAGCATTTGGGTGTGGTTCAGAAACAAAAGTATTTTGCGCTACATCCATGGTAAAAAACAGTTTTCACCTCTTTCATTACATTTACTCTTTAGAAGCATATATGCAGACCTAATTGTTTTGGATGTCATGTAGGTTTCGATTACATGTAGGTTTTAGTGAATTCATTTCAAAAGAAAAAGCATTAAAATTAAGCAACTCTTTAGCCATTTTCTCACACTTAACTCTTCATTTAGACTCTTGGCCAAATTCCATCTGGCATGTCTGGTTTGCAGAAAATTGTTCTCTTCAAATGAAAATCAAGAAAGAAATGGGATATCTTGCATGCACAATTATTTGTGAGAACAAAACAAGGACAATTTTTTTATTTCTAAACACAAATCCTATCAGAAACTCTGAAAGGGCAAATATGACCACTCAAACATACTCCTCCGAATCCTGGTACTGTCAGAACACATGGCATTCGAACACAGGGGTCTCGTGTCAGACGAGGATGCTGATCATTCGTACTACCCTTGGGAACAATGCCGTATCTCTGAAATTGATCAATAGAAATACAACAACAGCTGGGGTAGGGGGTGGGGGTGTCACAAGTTTTTGTCAAGCGCTTCCTCTGCATTCTGGCTGGTGTTACCAGCCATTGTCAGGCATCCATCCAGTCCTCCTCATTAGCCACCTGTGACATATTGATGAGGCTAGGGCCAGACTCGTCGTCCTCCAAAAGGTGCCCGCTGGTTTCTGTGGGGGGGGGGGGGGGGGACCAGCGTTCCAGGTGATTAGCAATTGGTGCCTGGAATACTCCAGAACAGTCAGCCAAGCCATACGGACCAGCGAGGGCCAGCATGGCCTGAGCTGTGGCTATTCCAGGAGCCGTGGCCATGCAGGGTAAACAACATGGAACTACGGTCTGCACCTCCCATACTGAATCCTTCAATTAACCGAGATTCAGTATGGCCGGCCATCTGCGCCAACCAGGCCAACTCATTGAGCCGTGAAGGTTACACTGCCCTGGTTAACTCCATGGACATGGCTGCCCATAGACCCTCAGGGAGGCTACGGGAATCCATATCCATGGTCTCCGGCTCACCGGTTTGGCCACTAACTAGCAAAATTTCTTCGTCTTCCTCAGAAAATGTTGCTATGTTAATCAAGGGAGGTAACTCAGCCTGAGGAAGACAGGTACCGCTGAGACACACAACCCCCACATCAACAGGCTGAAAGAACAGACATGGACCGGAACGGGCTACCTCTGGTCCTGAAAAACTGGTATACCCTATTGGAAAGACCAGAGCCAGAGGCATGGAAATCTTGCTCAAGTGAAGAGGAAGAATGCTCTGAAGGATTGGAACCAGGCAATATGGTACGAAGCATCTCCAGCATCCAATCCTTGAGAGGTATGCTGGACATGGGAGCCCTTCTTTTATGACCCAAACCCTCTTTCTTATTTGAATTTCAGTAAATTTCTCCTGTTCTTGGAGATCTAAAAACCCAAGGAATAGCTCGCCTGACCATTGATCGCAAGTGCTACATCTGAAAACAAGGTCACACATGTATGTTACAGCTGGAGCACTCGTGTCCTACAAATCGCTGCTTTACAAATGGATCATTATCGATGGCAGATTGGAGTTCTGAAAACTTTTCCAAAATGACACATAGACTTACAATTAGTCTTTAGTCAGAAAAATTAAGAAAGAAAATAAATAAAATGCAACTGAGAAAACTTTGAAACCTTCCAAGAGGTTGTTGCAGTCAATAAAAAGATTAATAATTACGTATAAATAAGTAAAATGATCATGATTATGATGTATATTTTCTTTCTGGAGTCAATACTCATTAACGGATAATAATCAAACAAGAGGCCCAAGGGGCCTGTGTCGCTCACTTGGAACATACACATTTCAACTAGAAAGGCCATCGGCTACAGTTGGACCCATAAGGAGCTGGCCAGAATTGTAACACAGCGGTAAAGTTTCTTTACTTATCAACTGCACTTGATTAAATTTTAATGGTCCTTAGTCCCTAATCATATCTCACAAATTTCAGCCCGATCCGTTCAGCAGTTCTCGAGTAGTTTTTCCCCGCAAAAACTAGGTCATCCAAGATGGCCTCCAAACCATTTGGTCCATCAAGTTTCCTTGAACAAACTTGTTTATGCTCTTGCCCTAGATGATATTTCATGAGTTTTGAATCAATCCCACAAGTGTTTCTAACATCATTTTTTAGATGTTTCAAAAAATTGACCCAAATTAGACGGCCGCTGGCCTAATCGCCGATCGGCTTCATTTGAACATACTTTGATCCCCATTCCCTAAGGATGATTCCTACCAAATATACTTGAAATCGGCATAGCAGTTCTCAAGAAGATATTTTTAATTTCCTATTGCTTTACTATGGGAGTTTTCGGAGGGAAAACAATCCAAGACGGCCACCAAACCATTTATCCGACAATTTGGAAAATGGCAAATTTGAAACCAGCATACCCAAAACCTATAAAAAAACAATTTCGGCTTCAAAATCCATCAAATAAAAAATCCAAAATGGCTGCCAAACACGCTACATTTTGATTGGTCCATGGCAGCCATGTTTTTTACGGATCAACTTCCCGTAAATAAACTTTAATCGTCTTTAGGGCCTAATACTATCTCGCATATTTGGGCCAAATCTGTTCATAGGTTCTGGAGCTCTAAGCCGTTTTCGTGAAAACTATGTCATCCAAGATGGCCACCAAATGATTTAGCCAATCAACGTCCCTTGAACAAACCTGGTTCAGCTCTTGCCATAGATGATATTTCATGAGTTTTGAATTGATCCACCAATCAGTTTCGGAGAAGGTTTTTAGACATTTCTAAAAATCAGCCAAATCCAAGATGGCCGCTGCCCAAATTGGCCAATCGGCGCAGGGATGGCAGCAATTTCCTGGTGCGGGAAATACTGGGCGGGAAATATCGCCCTGGGAAACACTCCAAAATGCGGGAAATACTGGGAAATAGCGGGAAATACTCCAATCCTTATCAGAAATTGTAAATTTTAAACTAAATATCTTAGATATATTAATCAGAAGGTATAATATAGAGGCCTATATCTAATACAGGTTGACATGCAATCAAATAGGCAATATAGGAACATCATATCACATCTATAACCGTTTCAACTCTACATACACTGCTGGGCCAAAAAAATGAGGCAAACATGATTTATCATATTTTTTATGATTACTCTTTCATGTTAATAAATTCAGGTGAAATAAGTGACAATTTTACATAATATTGTATGCATTGTCTGTGTGCATGGTACCTTTTAGTATGGGATAGCTTTTCCCTTGTTTTTCTTCAGAAATCTCAGCCGTTTGAGCAAGCTGTCTGAAAGCCTTTTACAGTGTGCTGCATCAATGCTGTTCCATTCATGTCTGACTACTTCCCACAACTGGTCAGTGCTCCCAAATTTTCTGTCAACCAGTTTGGCCTTGATATGTACCCATATATTCTCTATGGGGTTAAGATCTTGTGATTGTCCAGGCCAAAACATCACCGACAGAGAATGCCGCTCAAACCATGACTTTGTTGTTTTTGCTGTGTGCTGGGGTATTATCTTGTTGAAAAATAACTTTTTGTCTTTTATTTCTACTACACAACTTGTTCAGGCTTGGAAGTAACCCCTTTTCTAATATGTTTTGATACTCCTTTGCATTAATGGACTTTTCACATTGCACAAGCTCGCCAACACCAGATGCAGAAAACACACCCTATACCATAATTCCACCTCCTCCATGTTTCGCAGTGGTGGAGAGGCATCCTGGGTTATATTTTTCACCTGACCTACGAAGACAGCACTCTGGAGCATCTGTACACAGCTCAAAACGTGACTCATCACTCCAGAGAACACGCTCCAACCACTGAGAATCATGGTCATGATAAAGTGCCAAAAATCTGAGTATGTCTGCAATGTTCTTTGTGGACAGCAATGGTTTCTTAGCACACCGCTTTGATGAAAAACCAGCTTCCTTGAGCCTCCTTGCAATTGTTCTTCTTGAAACAGCCTTATTTTGTGAATTTCTGAATTCTTCTGCTAATTTGGTGAGTCTTCTTACGATTCTTCAGAACAGTCATTTTCAGCCTTCTTTCATCTCGACATGTTGTCACTTTAGCTCGTCCAGAACCTGCTTTCCGGGCAACAGAACCTGTCACTTGAAATGTGTGGCCAATTCTCTGTATTGTAAACAGTGGAATCTGAATATCCTCAGACTTTAGAATTTTCGTAATCTCAGGATATGACTTTCCCGCTTGACAAAGACCTGCGATCTGGCTTTTGAAGTCAACAGGTACATGGAATTCAGCCTTTTTTGAAGACATTTTGAATCAAAAATAACAACTTCACCCTTCAGGCACAGTGTGGTAATACAGAGATTACAGAAATGGCTAATGTCTTGTCAGTTCGGTCAGCGTAACTCAACTAGCTTGCTAGTTTGGTTAGTTAATTCACTTTAAATCCTGAACACAGAGACGCACTATTTGTCTTTTGTGTATGCATGTAGGTCTAATATAGAACAAGAATCAATTCAGTAGATGGCTTTTGATATGAAAATTAGCTCACCCAGCAGTGGAAAGCAGTCAGACATGAATGGAACAACATTGACGCAGCACAATGCAAAAAGCTTTCAGACAGCTTGCCCAAATGGGTGAGTTTTGAGACAAAAAAAAATAAGGGAAAGGCTATCCCATACTAAAAGGTACCATGTACACAGGCAATGCATACAATATTATGTAAAATTGTCGCTTATTTCATCTATATTTATTAACATTAAAGAGTAATCATAAAAAATATGACAAATCATGTTTGCCTAATTTTTTTTGCCCATCTGTGTACATGTAGCAGATACAACACCTACTATTTATGGCACAAACAGTGTTGGTTGAATATTTAGAAAGCATTTTCAGCAGAGGCTACAACAATAACTTCCAGTAAAATAGTTTCATAATATTAAGAAACTTTGATGTCATGAATGGTTTACTTAAACTGATATACAATGCCTTAGCATGTTGTACATATTGCGCCGTACAATACAAATCCATTATACTGCCTTGAATTCTCAGCCTATCAGAATCTTGATCTAAAATAGGGATCTAAGCGTAAATTACCAAACTGCTGGTACACTATATCATACACATATCTACAAATTGTTTATTTAGCTAGCCTCAGATTTCTATATAAATCAATGCTCTGAACTAGACTGTCCGCCACACTCAGCTCATACATAGAGGTGTCTAATTGGGGGTTACTGATTGAGATGACAACACATTTCATTGTGTTATATACAATTACATACTAATATTATGTACGATTTAGTATTTATACTATTACAGGCTACAATATGATTGATTAAAAAACACAGATTTTCACATTATTTTCAACATATTCTATAGATTTCATGTTTAAATAGCAATTACAATTTTACCATTTCTGCAACTTCAGAATAAAATGTATTCAGTCATCATAGCACTAACTTAGATATAATGACATCCCAGAGAGTGAATTAGTTATTTAACCTTTTAACACTCAAATTTGTTCAAGCAAATTTCAATTATCTCATAAAAAATATCTATTTTCAGATCAAGAGGCTATTTTGGAAAATTTACCACTGGAATAACTGGCTCAGTTATCAAGCCAGTCATTCCAGGGGTTTTTTCAAAAATAATCTCCTCTTGGTCTGCAAATTGACATTTATCTAAGACTACTGTAGAAGATATTTTTCACTGACTTGAGTGCTAAAGGGTTAAGCAAGTACACAGCAAAAGGTAAAAACCTCAGAAGTAAGTTTACATTACATGTTCTGACAGTAGTCAAAGCATTTAATTATTGGATAGGTAATTATTTAGATCTACTGAACTCCATGCAAATCTATAGACAGAGATTTACTGTAAAATATGCAGTCACACCTCATAAAATTATAATGGTATTTCATTGGATGTTCAGTTTTGTCAAATGTAGTATTGCTTTAGTAGTTAGAAGACGATGTTCCTTATGCATAGCAACAGTATTTCTTGGTATTTCCCACTGCCCTGTTATTTCCCTGGATCAGAAATCAGCATACGCAAAAACTTTTATAGAACCAATTTCGGCTTCAAAATCCATCAAATAAAAAAACCTAAAATGGGCGTCAAACACACTAGATATTGATTGCTCCATGGCAGCCATCTTTTTTACGTCTCAACTTCTCTTGAACAAACCTAATGGCCCTTAGTCCCTAAATGGCATTATGCAGTTAGCAGACTGTCCACTTTGTATACAGCGACTGCAGAAATACTGACATAGCGAACCATTATTCCACAAATAAGTTTCCTACACAACATGCGTGCAAGTCTGTCCTCGACTTGAATGAACGTGGAATCACCAAGGTTTAATCTGGGCCAAGAGATGGTCACTACACTGTTTTGGATGTACTTCATCTGAGAATTTACAGAATAGGTGATAGCATGGTTAAAACTAGAATGCGCAGTCGATGGCATGCCATCGCAAATTCTCACGCATTCACCACTTCCAGCTTTACTCTCACTTTGACCCAAAACACAATACATTCCTTGAAATGTAGTTTCAATGGGTAATGGGTTTCAAAATTTCAACAATTGGCTGATGCCCAATTTGCCCATTTGATCCTTGGCCACTGCCTCAGACTGACTCAAGAACAAACTAATTTGTTGTACTGTAGTCTACTAGCTACAAGCTTCATAATGATATGTGACATGACCACATTTAATAAAATTTATTTTATGCCTGCCATTTCCCCCACCCCTGCCCCTGGGGGTGATATCAAAAGTCCAATGTGTCATATGTATCCTTGCCCATAGGTTTAAGTATCCCCAGAGTTTCAAATTTCTGTCTAAAATGATGTGCGAAGAGTTGCGTAACAATCGATTGGTGGCCAATTTTGACCTTTTGACCCCCACCCTCAGTTTGACCCAAGATCAAAATAATTCCTTGTACTGTAGTCTACTACTCATGGACTTCAAAATGATATGTGACATGACCACCTGTGGATAAATCTAATTTTTGACCCACAGTCCACACACCCTGAGCCCCCACTCCTGGGGGTCATAACAAAATTTCAAAAGCGCCATGCACATCTCTGGTCATATGTGTAATCATACCCAAAGTTTCAAGTTTCTATGTGAAATGGTCTAGGAGTTGCTTTACAATTGATTGGTGGCCACTTTTGACCCCGCCCCTTACCCTCAGTTTGACCCAAGATCAAAATAATTCCCTGTACTGTTGTCTACTCATCACTGGCGTGCAAATGATATGCGACATGACAAACTGGAAACATTTTATTTTTTACCCCACACTTTCCACCACAGGGTCCTGCCCCTGGGGGTTATGCCAAAATTCCAAATGTCATGCACATCCCTAGCCATATGTGCAATCATCCTCTATGTTTCAAGTTTCTATCTGAAATGGCCTAGGAGTTGCATTGCAATCGAATGGTGTCTACCTTTGACCCGGCCCCCTACCATCAGTTTGACCTGAGCTCAAAATAATTCCTTGTACTGTATGTAGCCTACTAATCATTGGCTTGAAAATGATATACGACATGACCTTTGGAAATTTTTTACCCACAGTCCCCACCCCCTGAGCCACACACCTGGGGGGTCATAAAGAAATTTCAAAAGTACCATGCTCATCCCTGACCATGTGTGCAATCATCCACAAAGTCTCAAGTTTCTCTCTGAAATGGTCTCGAGGAGTTGCATTACAATCAATAATAACTGGCCAATTTTGACCTTTTGACCCCCATGGGGGTCTAAAAGTGTAATGCACATCCTTGCCCATAGGTATAATCATCCCCAAGGTTTCAAGTTTCTATCTTAAATGATCTAGAGAGATGCATTACAATCGATGAGTGCACAGACGGCCGGCACACATGCACGCACGCACACACACAGGTCGCATCACATAATCCCCACCTTTTATTTGAAAAGCATGGGGATAACGTGGTCTCAACCCGCAGACAAGATATGGATGCTGTGTGCCAGCTCCAGGCTGACATATGGTCTGGGAACCTGTTGTGTGAGGGTAATGGATGTCCAACAACTTGAGACGGCCCAGCATACAAAAGTGAAGCAGATTAAAGCACTACTACGAGCGCGATGCAGGCCTTCGTCCTGTTCGCCTGTGCAAATGTCAGGGCCAGCAAAAATACACTCACAGCTCTCCGAGAAAACTATGTTACCCCAACCTGAATAGCATCATAATAAGTCATATCACAGAAAAGAAGATTAAAAGCCCGTTTCCTCCCCCACCCCACCTGGCACCATGCTGAACACTGTGACATAGTATTAATTCCTTTCTTAATTACCTACCATGATGTAAATTAGTGGTTTTAATTTTAATTAACAAGAATCATGTGCATTAGTAACCGCACATACCGCTTAAACACACAGAGCAAGTTTTTTTGGTTCCTGGGTCTCTAAGTGCACAATATTATGATGTAATATGCAACAGACACATCCTTGAAAGCAAATATGGTCATAGTTAGACGACATATTGAAGTCTACCTCACTATGATTGTTCTACCCATGTTTCGCTAAAGTTTGGACCTTGATTCCCCTGGATGAACATTACTGTGACAAACTTAAAAAAGAAATGACAAGCGTTCAACACTTTCAGAAAGACTTGAGATTAATCCTGCTACAGTGCTTATGCCAACAGTAGGATTCAGTTGAAATGGGATGTGAGCAAACCAAAAGACAGTACCAGCCAGCTCTGTGAAGTTCAAGCTAAAACATCATCCAGCATTGCTGATCTTAATCATAATGGTGGTGCACTAACACAGTCAGAGGCTGAGAATGCAGAGGAGCTTAACACATACTTCATTAGCGTATTCAGCCAAGAAGATAAGGAAAATGTAACAGAGCTGTCCAATATATACATAGATTAAGCACACTACACTATTTTGTCATCAACGAATAAGATGTGAGAAAAAGGTTGGAGCTTATGTCAGTTTCCAAGTCTCAAACACATGACATGCTTGCACCTTGGTATCCTCAACGAGCGAGGCCGAGCTATTACCAAGCCATTGACAATACTATTCAACAAGTCACTCAATGAAAGGACTGTACCACAAGACTGGAAGAAATGCCCAAATCATTCCGATATTTAAGAAAGGCAGCAAAACATCAGCCTCTAAGGCTCTAACTACCGACCTGTTAGCCTGACCATAGTCATCCTTAAGCTGTTGGAATTGTTCATATACTTGAAAAACTTATGAAACATCTATTAAACTATGTCTCTGACTGCCATCACAGCTTTCTGAGTGGACGTTCCTGCATCACGCAACTACGTGTACTAAACTCTGTAGAGTTCTGCATCAAAATCCTCAACAATGGAGGAGCTGTCGACTTAATCCATTTTCTACTTAGATTTCGCTAAAGCCTTCGATACTGCACCACACCAGAAACTGATCAGCAAACTCAGTAGCTATAACATTGAAGGAGATGCCCTGGGCTGGATACAGGAATTCTGATCCAACAGTAAACAAATGGTATCTACTTAGAGTTTGCTAAAGCCTTCGATATTGTACAGCATTTGAAACTGATCCACAAACTTAGTTGACTAGCTTGTCAACTATAGTCAACTGAGCACCCAAGCTCAGTAATAAATGGTTAGTATGAAATTTGCGTAAATTTCAAAATGGCCGACACCCTCGCTTGCCACAAATAAATGCATATAAAAGCATAAATATCTCATTAAATAACGTAGTGTAGTAACATAGCTACATATAATAAGTTACGCACCCAACAGGGGTCCTGAATCGGCCCGTGGAACTGGCGACAGATATGCACTATACGGATTCCAAGGTACGACTGCCGAGCGTCAGTAGAAACGGCGGGAAGTTGTAAGCCCGGCAGCCGTGAAATGTGGAACCCGTAATCGCCGGACACCGCCAGCACCACAGTAGTTTTGATGAAATTATACTTTCCCATTGTATGGCAATGTTCTCAAGCCCCTATTCGTTCCCACTTTGTACGCTTTTTGACGTCGTAGAGAATAAAAATAACCCATTTTCATAGGCCATCAAAACAGATGACAGAAAGGGGTAATGGAGACTGGTACCCGGCTCCAACTTTTCTGCAATAGAGTGAATAGTAATCAAATGGGGAATCGGGTACAGACGCGCTATAGTTAACTATTCGGCTGGGCATAGCAACTGCGCATGTTCAGTAAATCAGCAAACTTACCATGGTTAGCTAGCTGAACTTGACACATGAAAACATTGTAGATAATTTTATTTATTGTGTTTTAACCAGATTTTGTGGTAAATCGAAAGTGCATACCATAGTATCTGTATCTTTACTAGACAAAATACTTGTCGAACATCATGTCTAGATGTGCATCTGGAAAGTGGCTGCCATTTCAGTAGATTAAAAACAGGCTATGTTCATATTTACATGGAATGTTTGGTATTTTCAGATGGTTGCCTCCCGGATGTAGTTCATGAAGATATCTACATCCAGTGCCCAGATGGTTTAAGTCGGCAAAGCTGTTCCAGAGTGGCACTGTTCTTGGTTGGAATGAATGCTGGTATTGACTGATGGATGTCTGGAATATCTGTAGCTTCTTTGATTGACTTCACCTGGTAGTATTGAGGTTTACTCTTATTGGATGATATTCAGGTGGTATAGTTATATTTTATGCCCATTTAACAGTTTGTACATTGGCTTTTCTTCTCTGTTCTAGAGATTCCCAACCAAGTTCCATTATCATGTTGGAGATAGTCTGTTGATGGTATCGGTAAATGGTCGGTCGACACACTAAGACAAACCTTGCTGCCTGAGTGTCTGGTATGCTCACTCTTCGATGATTTGGGCCCACACGCAGGTTTCAACATAGAAAGCCAAGTGTCCGATGAGATTTCCTTGTAATGTGTGAGATGTGTTTATCCCATTTAAGCTTGCAACTCAGCTCTACTCCAAGATATGGGTTCGATGTCTCGGCTAGAGTTTGGCTATTCATGGTGTATGTGCTGCTCATACTACACTTTCGTTGTGTGATTTTGAGAATGTTGCATTTTGAAACACTGAATTTCATTTGCCCAGTTTCTGTCCATGCTATGAGAGTGTCAAGATCATTCTGGAGAGTTTTTTGGTCTTCTTTTGAGTCTATTATTAATATTATTATTATTAATTGACCTTATTTTTAGAGGGTAACATGATTAATGTATATAACATTATCTTCCTCACAGCCCTCTTCATCTAATTAATTTGTTCAATTAGGTGATGGTAGTGTTGTAGTTGTATTTTCTCTCTGAAATGCTCAGTACATTGGGATTTGAATGAATTGTATATTTTGGCTTGCCTAATTTTCAGTGGTAGATCATTCCAGATTTGTACTCCAGAGTATTCCAGACTGGCTTTAAGTGCTTTGGATTGGGGCATTGGTATAGCGAGCATCTGATTGGTGGTACTTCTAATTCGCATGTTTCCTGTATCTGCATAAGTATACTGAGATGTTAGGTAGCATGGTGCATTATCGTACAAGATTTATTTAGTTGTATACGTTTGGAGATTGGCATGACGTTTGCGTTTTTGAGGAGGTCATCTCCTGCTATCCTCTCATGGATGTTAATAATATGTCTTGCTGCACACTTTTGTAGTTTTTTTTGTCAATAGCCCCTGGTTGCAATTACCCCATACATAATTTGCATAATCAATTACTGTTAAAATGTAAGCATTATAGAATGTTTTTCTTGCTGTAAATGTCATATATTTGGCAATTCTGGATAGCAGATGTGTTTTGGTTCCTACCTGTATGGTTAGTTGCTTAATATGCTCAGAGCATGTACGGTTCTCATCTATTATATGCCCCAGCAATTTAGTAGTCCCGACTCTTTCTATAGATGTTTTATTGATAGAGATTTGAAAATCATTAGGTGAGAGAAGTCTTCGCTTTTGGCTGGTGGTAATTAACATGCTTTTAGTTTTTAAGGTATTAAGTGACAGACGAATAGCATCACACCATTTGGATACTAGATCTAGGTCTTGGTTAAGCTTGTATGTAATATCTTCTACTGTTTTGTTTTGCCTGCGGTATATAACGTTCCATTATTGGCAAAAAGATGGGAGTTAGGGTGTTGGAGCTGTAAGGGTAAATCATTAATAGCGAACGCAGTGAGCGATGGCTTCATGCGAAGCCATCGTGTACGAAGTGAATTACCTTTATTACAGTAATTTTGTGAACTGCGACCCAAATGGTGTGTTCCAGTTACTGCTTCCGGCAGGCATGGTGTGTGTGTGTGTGTGTGTGTGTGTGTGTGCATGTGTGCGTGCGTGCGTGCGTGTGTTACAAGGCCATCGTTGGAACAACTCACAAACTACCCTCCACCCATTTTTGTTGTATATTATAGATCTCAGGTAAAGTTAAAATGCTTAAATATCTGTATTATCTCAGACTGTCTGAAGCATGATTCTCTCACCATACATTCATTTATTTCAACCATGTTATCGTATCTTAAGACCATGCTACCATCCATTAAGAGAGTAATTTATTTCAATGATGGTGCCGCTAGTCAGTACAAAAACTTTAAAAACTTCACAAATCTGTGCCAATCACAAAACAGATTACGGACATGAAGCAGAATGGCAATTCTTCGCCATGAGTCACGGCAAAAGCCCCTGTGATGGTATTTGAGGTACAGTGAAGTGACTAGTCTCATGGGCCAACTTGCAAGCAACCATGAATGACCATATTCTGACTGTAACTCGGATGTTTGATTAGGCATCCAAACACATTACACACATCGTTTTCTTTTTAGTTTCTACGGAGGAAGTTGCAGATAATGCAGCAAAATTTGATTTGACTTCACGCTTTGAATCAGCAAAAACAGTTTCTGGCACACGTTCTCATCATTGATTCGTTCCAGTGTTCGATGGCAAGTTGAAGATGAAAAGAATTTCGGCAGATTCAGATTTTACTAATGGTCACTCTGTGTGAAAACATGTTACTATCGGCTCCATATACAACCTCCGAGTCCCAACAAAACAATCATAATCAGTTACATCCGGAAAAGTTTGTTGCATCAATTTATGACAAGGAATGGTATGTTGGGAACATAGTGGAATGTTCTGATGAACAAAGTGATGTACTGATCAACTTTATGAAACAGTTTCAGACAGGAGGTCTTTCCTGGCCCCCACCTTCATGGAGAGATCAATGTTGGGTACCGTTTCTGCCTGATTGATGCTCCTGAATGGCAAGGACATGGTGCTCGATCTTATAAACTTTCTGCACATGATGAGAATCAAATACTCCAGAAATTACCTGCATTTTATAGAGCAGAGTATTAGTCAGTGAAAAGTACTGAAAATGCCCAGACGGGCACCTAGAATTAGAAATTATTTCAATATGAAGGAGCTGAAACACAAAGTCAGAATTTGGTACACATATAGCTAATATATCTATATTAATCTTATCAAAAGCTCAGATTGCTGGGTGGTTGCCCACATGGCCCTGGTATGAGGGCCCAAATTCCAAATTTTTCATTTTCATCACATGTTTGACCCATAGCTACACATTAATATTTGAGTTAATTTAGATGGGGTTTTTCTTGTAGAGGTACCTATGGGTATATAATCCAGGTAACATCGAATGAAGTCTGTATGATGAATGACTAGCTAGTAATCCTATGACAAAATCTGCTAAAATACATTCGGAATTGCATAAACACCCATATTTAGACATCAATACTACAGTAAATATAAGAAATATCTTGAAATTGACTTGATATTCTGATTCCCCATGTAGTAATTGTGTAGTATTGCAATTTACAGATCAATCTCTTCAAAATTAAGAAAGTTATTAGCATTTTAAAATGCTCCATCACACCGTACAGGGTTTGCGAATGCCAAAAAGTGTCACGCCCCCTTAATTTTAATTAATTATATCTTTTTAACTAATTGAAATTTGGCAGTAAAACTTTGCATGCCACAACCATTTTGATAAATGAACATTTGTGTGAAACTTCGTGCAAATCGGAGGTGGTCATCCGGGGACCTCTGGGTGATTTGGCATGGAATGACCCTATTAGTTTAATGGACTTCAAGACATGATACCAACTGCTATTGCATAAATTATATGTATGTAGTTAAAATAACTGAGAACCAACCATGTAGAGCCTCACATCTACTTCAAATTCTGCATTAACAGTCTGTATTTAATTACAAAATTATTTAAATAATTACATCATTTAATATATGGGTGACTGATGAGATATGCTTGATAAAATAGATAGTATAGAAAGAACAATCAATGTTTATCTCAGCTTATGCAAACGGTGCAAGTTCTACAAAATGTTTTAGCATTTGATAATCAGATATGTGCATCTGCAAGTAACATGCCATGAATTGGTTCAGATAAATTAGGTAGAATTGCCAGTGTTGAATCACTCACGCCATATTAAAACATTGCTGAACATATGGCCCCACATCTTCCCAAGCATAGAAACCAATTTGTCTTTTAAATAGGAGTGGAGTAGACCTGTGGTGTATGAGTATCTAGCCATGTACTATTCACTCAGGAATTGCTGAAAATTAGATATGTGGAAGCTAGTTCCTGATAGACACGGGTGTAACTCTACCAACACAGGAAAATTAAAGGCTCTAGATAGCAGATTCAATTTAACAATGACCAGGACTGGTGGTAATTGGAAGTTGTACTAATTCAGTTATCACATTGGATAAATTGGTAAGTTTTTAGGAATTGGAATTGCTAATTGAAATTACTTTGCTTCAAGAATCAGGGTTGGGTTTTGGACAGTTCAAAACTAACTTTGAGCAGACATTGTCCAAAACCTGTCTAAAACCTGTCTTAAATGGTTTAAACCAGTCCAAAACTGTCCAAAACTATCTTGGACATATCACCATACTCTTATGCATCATAATCCTATTAAAAAATTACAAGAAATCAGAGATTGCATCAAAAGCACTATATTAAACAAATCCATTTATTATATGAGTTATTATTACATTTTTATCAAATACATACAATTAAAACTTAAAAGGCTTAATTAGGTTTAATTAGTAGTCCAAATCAGACAGCCCTCTCAACATCCTGTAGCAAAACACTAGCTTTGACGCTTTCTCTACTCCAAGCCTATTACAGATTTTAGTGTGGATATAGCTAAAATTGCTAAAAATTCTCTCAATCGATGCTGATGATGCTGGTGCTTCAAGCAGCTGAATAGCCATATCAATAAAATCACCTGGCACACCTAGTGTTTTCAAGGCCTTCCACCATGTCACTGAAGGCACTTGAACTGCAGCATCACAGAAATATGATGCAGGAAATGGGCTGCTTTTAGCCTGGTATGCAATAAATGTTGCTATAAAGCTAGGGTTCTTAGCTATTATCCAATTGTTCACTTCTTCAAACTGTTTTGCTACCAGCATCTCGCCCTGAAACTTTGGATGTAATGTGTATGCGACAAGATGCTCTGGCAGGATTGCCTTGCTGAAACGTGCTAACAGAGTTTTCTTGTGTGGTTCTAGCAGAGTGTTGTTTAGTAATTCAAGCCAAACATGGCATGCATCGGCTAGTGTTGATGTGTCACTCTGACATGTGTCAATTGCTATTTAAATTGGCCGAAGTTGTTCGGCTAAGTCTCTTGCATTTCTAAACAGGTTAAAGTCCATTATCTTCTTGACAATAGAATTATCTATTTCTCCTTCATGGTCTTGTACAATTTTCATGAAATGTGGACGGTTGTGAATGAAGGAGTCAATACACACGAGTTGACTCTTCCATCTAGTGTCACAAGGAAGTTGTGGCTTAACACTACCAATACATTCCGAGAGCCAGGATAGTGGCTTGTGGTGATTCCTGAAATATTTTTGAATCTCAACTACATGCTTAATTAGCGTATCCGGTGTTATGTCTTGCCCTAGTAAGTTTAGCCAGTGTGCAGAACAGCCATAGACAATAAGATCATTGTCATCAGCCTTCAAACCATCACACATTTTTTCCATGTTCTTTGCATTATCTGTGACAATGCTCTTAACTGTACAGTTGTATTTTGTCTTAGCATATTGTATTGTCTCTTGACACTTCACCTTACAGTTTTCAGCACTTTTAGTCATAGAACCAGTGTCAAAGCTGTTTAGGAAGAAGCTCTTTCCTTCTACTTGCAAGCAGGATGCTATGATAGGTTTATTGTGAATGTTACTCCACCCATCCTCCACTAATGTTGCTGTCTTGCCATCAAGAATTACCTTCATATCCTCTGTCACCTGATCATGCACAGCATCTAGAAGCTTTCCACCAATCAGTTTACGTGAAGGGGGTTTATATCCTGGGCGTAGCATACTAACAACTTTTATGAACTGCGGATGTTCAGCCATTGAAAATGGAAGGTTACAAGCATAAAACAACCTCGCGACTTCTATATCTATTGCTGACTTCATCGCTGAGGTGGTAGTGATACAATGTCGGCTCAGATCGGGTTGAATTGAGAATTGAACTGGACAGGTTGGTGAGGGTGGTGCTGATTGTGATGGCAATTCTTCTCTTAGTCGCTTTGTGCATGGTGCAGCTGATGGTTTGTCCAGCTGAAACAAAGAAAAGGGATATTACATGTGCTATATAAGCCAAATGTAGATATACACCCTACCTGGTCCAAGCCATTTGGGGACAAGATATGATAATCCTTTTAAAAATTTACATTGAAATGACTGGCATTGCAACAAAATCAGTCATTCCTATGTTGAATTTTCAAAAGTAATTAATTTTATGTCATAATTCAATACATTTAAAATTTGGAATGGATAGAGTTAAAGATAGACCACCCTTCTGTCAAATAAATGCGTGTTTTTATTTATTTTCAAAACTTTGGGACTTGCTGAATATTAGTTTGACTGTTTGCATCAGTCTATCTGAAGGGTGTTAGTGTGCTATGCCAAATTGTTTTCATAATATTACTGTAGTAAAGGTATTCAGGCAAGAGTATTTCTGAAAACCCTGGGTTGCAGAAAGTATAGGGTTAAGCAGATCATTGTGTGTTATTTCTAATCTTAAGCCAGAGCCCTCACAGGCCAATTATCACACCTATACCATTGAATTGTAAAGAGGCTCAGCATGTGATTGTGGTTATCAGAGATTATCAGACCTGGCTCTATTACTAGCATGGCAAAGAGAATAATTAACTCAGGTATCTGAACTAAAGGTGAGACATCCTGTTGATAACCCCTATGCGGCCAAGACAATTACAGTGAATAGTAACCTTACCTACATTGTACATTATGACTTTTAAACACAACTTATTTTTTCACTGAAATGACTGGCTTAGTAAAAGCGGCAGTCATTTCACGAGTAAATTTGTTTTCCAGTCAAATTAGTTTCAAAATATTCTGCAGTTTTCCCGCATAGTGTCCTTGAAAATGATAGGAATTCATCGGTGAAAGGGTTAAGGCATGTATTAGATATATTGGACTCCTAGCACTCCAATGTCAACAAAAAACATTTTTCAAATCAAATTAAAAGATAAACTGGTTTTTTATTTTCAACAAATTTGTCATCGCCCAACAAAATTGTTGAAAAATGAAAACCAGTTTCCTTGGTATAGTCACAATAAAATATAGAATTTTTAATTATTGACATTAGAGGGCAAGGGGTTAAGCATTAATTTTATTTACCTTCAAAATCTTGATGTCTTTGCTGATATGTGTGTCTGCACTGTCTGTATCAGCCTGTTGAACAGGACTTTCAGTAGACTTCTCATAGTGTATTTTCATCCTTGCTACCTTGGTGACAACTGTGTACTCACACTCTCTACACTTAGCCATTTGTTTGCCATTAATCTTAACTTCCAAAAAGTGCTTCCAAATTGGATCCTTAGGCCTACCACCTTTGAAATACATATTAACTATTTCAAATACCATCAACACATAAATATTCAGGACAACAGAAGAATTCAAAGATTAATGTAGCACAAGGATATCTTTTTACTAATTGTCTAATTGATATCTAGCATTAACTGAGGATAGATGAAAACATGAAGAATCTAATTTATATTCTATCAGCTTAATGCCTTAATCCCAAATTTGCATAAGATCTTATGTAAACATAGCCAATGTGTGTACTGAGTAGTGCATTCTAAAATAGCCTTAGAGAGCAAGGGTCATCAGTTAATTGTTGAAACAACATCTTAGCAGACTATATTTTCTCTATGAGTTTAAGATTCTTCCATAGGCCATGAACATTTTGTAAGAAATAGATTTAGACACAGAGACAGTTCTCAATAATATAAACATCTAGCTGTACATAGGTAGTCTAATATGTTTACACTATTGATTAAATAGGGTTTCTGTGGGTTTAACACAACTGGTCGAAATATACAGAGTTAAAACATTTAAGACAAACAAAAGTTGAAAAAAATTAACCCATGGATTATAGAAAGAAGCAAATAAGACTCCTAATTTATTGAAATTATATGTGTCCTTTTAGATTATTATGATTATTATGATTATTATTATTATTATTATTATTATTATATAGCAATAAAATATCCAAAAATACATGTAGATAACCATCCATCAATATGTACACGTACCTGTATGTGTCTAAATGCTATATAGTTGTTTTAAGAAAATTACATTTCAGAAAAATATTTTTTATACCAATATTTTAGGTTTTGGACAGTTTTGGACAATTTAAGGTGTCCAAAACCTATTTTGGGCGGACGGTTTAAACCACCAAAACTTGCCAACCCTGTCAAGAATGACTAATTCCCAATTTCTTTTCAATCATTTTATCATTTTATCAACAGTTTTGTCTCCTAGCATAGTATAACATATGTAATATAACAAAGTGAGTAGGTTTCAACCCTATAAAGGCCAACTTGTCCAAAACCAGCATTTGTATTGATCTTGAGATGTCTGGCTTCATAATCAAGCCAGCCATTTCAGTTGTAAATTTTAAAAATTTCCTTCTTTTGATCTCCAAATTGTAAATGTACATTTTGTGTCAAAAAATTTAAATTTTCTTATTGAAATTTGACCATTAATGGGGAAATTGTCATGTTTGTCAAAAATTGCTTGTGTAGTGGTATGTCTTGAAAGATGTCCTTTTGCAAGCCAAAGGAAGACTACTTTTTGAAAAATGAAATGGCTGGCTTTGTTACTGGGGCAATAAAATAAAGTAAAGTAAAAAATTCTTCCCTTAACCTACAAATGGCCATTTAATATCCAAAAATTCAAATATCATTAACCAATCCTCACCATTACAGGAATAATGCTGAACAGATAGCCATAGAGCCAGGTCCTACATCCCCTGGCCCACAGCATATGACCTCACCATGTTCACTCTGTAAATTTCAGATGTTTTTCCAGTTGAATATTAAAATGTACTGTCCTGATCAACTATCTGAGTATGACTGTATTTAGTATTATTTTATTTACTGACTATTATACATTCTCAAGGTTGCTGCCAGGAAAAGAAATTGTCTTAACCATCACCCTCCCTCTACCACTCCACGCAACGTCTAAAACATTTAGGGGGTCTAATGCTCCCTACCCCACCCTCTGTTTCTGTCACCAACCCCACAAAACACACAATTTGTGAAAATAACACTCATAAGTCTGGAGAGTTTAATAATAAATTCACCAACGTGTCATGGTGGATTTAAGATTTTATTATGGGGTGTATCCAACCTAGCAGTCATGGTCTGGGTGGGGTTCCCAATGGCGGTGGGGGTAGGGAGGGTTGTCATGCCCCTTCCCCTATAATAATTGGAAAATGAAATGCTCTGAGAAGTAGTTTCCTGCATATTGATTAATTAATTCATAATCAAATTGAAATTAATCATTGTTTATTTACTGTGATGCGGGTGGGAATTAATGCAGCCCACCACCACCACCCCCACCAACCACGACCCTAAGGGTGGGGAGCGGGTGCAAAGCCAACCTAAATATGGTGTGTGTGTGTGTGTGTGTGTGTTACCTCACGCAGACAGACACACACGTACACGCCTAACACCCTCCCCGCCTATACACACACGGATAATCATTATGATAGTAGGGCCATATATATATATATATATATATATTGACCGCACTCGTAAACATCTATCGGGCAGCTGCTTGTATTGGTACTATAGCCTACCATTATCCACATGCACTGACTGTGTGGGGGCGTTTCTGACATCATTGCGGTAGTATTTTGCCTAATGTGCATAGAATCAATAGTATATTTCTAAAAATGCATAGTAAAATAGTATTCCATGTTAGAATTGTCAATTCGGCCAACTTTACCGGTAGAGCCGACGTAAAATTGCAACTTTCATGGCTTTGAGTAGCATCAAACGCGGCAGTGTAATGTTGTTTACTAACAAAACTGTGATCAGCTGGCCGTACGCTTGACGGCCAGTCATCTGCGCACGCGTGAAAATGACGTCATAAGGGAATTCCGTAAAACCTCCTATTAGGTTTTAGCTACGAAAACTGGTAACTACAGTAGTGCATTTTGTGCTGCGACAGAGAAGGGTGTGGCATGTTTTATTTAAAATAAGTTTTGAATGAATTGCCACACCTGAGCAAATAGATATTTAAACTAACTGTTTACCGGTCAATCCACGGCTGTAATCGATTTGTGTGCATTCTCCTTCTTACTTGTTACTTGTAGTGTAGATTCCGCCTCTCTGCGTCCATATCGGGTATTGCAGCCACGTTGGCGTCACTCTTACAACAGTAGTTAGGGTAAGAAAAGTCAATTAATTTTAACAAAGTTCAGTACTCGAGACCAGGCATGTAGTCGAATATAAGCTGCCACAGGGTAATCCTCTGACAGCAAGGTGAGGCTCATTCTGTAGGAGACCTGTTAAAACTAATACCCTACCTTAGAATACCTTAGGATGATTTATGGTCGTAGATCCTACTGGACTACATGACCATATCACCGCTCTACTTCTAGCGCTTCAGTGTCATACATTGAGTATACATCTAAGTTTGCTTTGAACATGTCGAGGGTTGGCACTGAAATGATGTGCGATGGTAGTGCATTCCATGTGTTAACAATCAAAAAGCCTTATTATATATGTGACTTCTGTTCGGAGTTGGTTTGCTTAAGATGTTCTAAACTCACCGCTTCTGATTATCTCCATCTTGAGTCAGATGACCAACCATGATGGTGTCTACACTACAACAAATCTCTATTCCCTGTCAATCACATTAATGATGACACTGACTACACACTTGCAATCAAGAATTCACATGTTGAATGTAACTACACAGAGCACATACAAGACCTAATTCAAATCCCTTCAAACCTAACAACTACACATATAGAGACATCAACTCAAAAGATGCTAGAACTGACTTATCCATACCTCCAAAAAACCTGTAACTACACACTTCTAAGCAAATTTAATAGCTATAATATACTTATACTTATCATATACTACCCTTATAGGCAAAATGCCTGTAGATAGATGGCGACTACATTATGCTTATTGCTTAGTTAATTTGTTTCGAGGTAAACGAAAGATAATGATTGTGTACTGGCTCTTGTGTATACAAAAAATCTGACCGAAATGAATCCAGTTTATTTTTGAAGATATTAACTAGCTACTTCATTTGGTAAGCTATTCCAACTATTCGTAATTCGGTTTGCAAAAAAGTTCTGCCTAATTAGTGTGTTACTTCGGCTCTTAGTGAGTTTAAAATTATGTCCCCGAGTGATGCTTTGTTTGTCTATCTCCCAGAATGGGCACTGAACACGATAAAGGCCATGAATGTATTTGTAAGTTTGAATCATATCCCCACGTGATCGATGGGAATAGAGAGATGGTAGATTCAGATATTTTAACCAGTCTAAATAAGTATAATTTCTTATTGAGGGTATCATTTTAGTTGCTCTTCGCTGCACATTTTCTAGTGTTAGACTGTCTTTTTTTAACATGGGAGTCCATGGACCATTCCCGTATTCAAGTATAGGTCTAACTAGCGAAGTGTACAGCCTTACTAGAGTTGAAGAGTCTAAATGGGTGAGAGACCTTCTTATCAGTCCTAAAATCTTATTAGCTTTTGATACTTGGACTTGACAATGGATGCTAAATTTTAGTTGGTTGTCTACATTCAGACCTAAATCCTTTACGACAGTTGTTTCTACCAGCTTAATATTTGTATCAAGAGAGTTCATGAAGTATGAATGTTTAATATTAGCTGTACCTAGATGCATAGCACAGCATTTGTCAGCATTGAATTTGATTTGCCAGACAGAAGACCATTTCGTTACGCTATTTAAGTCATCTTGTAGTTCGATTGCATCAATTGATGATTTAATTTCTTTGTAGATTTTTGTGTCGTCAGCAAACATGTTAATTGTAGAGCACTTAATTACATCAGGAAGGTCGTTTATGTAACAGATGAAAAGAAGTGGCCCTAGTACACTACCTTGGGGCACACCGCTAATGACAGGAGTTTGACCTGATTTGCATCCATTCACGACAACTCGTTGGGCTCTGTTAGTAAGAAAATCCTCAATCCATTTTAGTAGGTTACCATGGATACCATATTTTTCTAGTTTAAGAAGAAGTCGTTTGTGTGGTACAGAGTCAAATGCCTTAGCAAAGTCTAGATATAGAGCATCGATAGAGCTGCTGTGATCGATTGCATTTGACCATATATCTAAGACTTCAGTTAGCTGTGTGACACAAGAACGCCCTTTAATAAATCCGTGTTGACTTGGTACAATTAGGGCGTTTTGTTCAAGATGGCTTACAATAGAGTCTTTTATAATGGACTCAATGAGTTTACAGATTATGGAGGTAAGCCTTATAGGGCGATAGTTATTAACCAAATGTTTGTTTCCCTCTTTGAAAAGTGGAGATACATGACCTAATTTCCAGATTTGAGGTAGCTTACCCTCTCTCAATGAACTAGAGTAAAGATGTAATAATGGGCAGACAATTCCAAGTTTGAGTTCCTTTAAAACACATTATAATAAATAATAAAGATACTCAAGAACAATGGCAAGTTAAATAATTTCCTAGATATGAGTGCACATGAGTTTGGGATTATTGGAATTATGGAGACTTGGGTAAAAATAAACTCACCTACTACTCTAAGATTAACTACACATTTATCGAAAAGCACATATCTGACTTAACAAGGATGGTGGAGGTGGTGTAGGCATGTACATAAAAGACAATATTCAATTCATTGTGCGTGAAAACCTTTCCATGATCAAAGAATACATTGAAACAATGTCGATTGAAATTTTGATTTAAAAAGGTAGAAATAATCTACAGGCCTCCTGACAGTGACAACAAACAATTCATTGAAACATTAAGCAAAATTCTGGATACAATACAAAAGGAAAATAAAACAGCCTACCTTATGGGTGATTTCAATAATGATCTGCAGCAACAGAAATGTTGTCATACAAAAGACTTCATTAACTTATTACATACCTACTTTTATTATCCAACAATAATCAAACCAACTAGAATAACTGAATCTATGGCGACCATCATTGACAACATATTCTGCAATAATATTAATCGCAATATCAGTAAAACTCATGTCGGAATTTTTGTAACTGATATTTCGGCTCATTTACCTATATTTCTCCAATAAAAGCAACAAACATGTCATAAACAATTCGAGCAGGAAAAGTTGTGATGCAGATATTACGTCAGGTCAACGTTGAAACATTCAAAAGGTTTATGTCAGAGGTTGATTGGAGCATAGTAACAGACATTAAGTCTTGTGAGCACGCCTACAACAAATTTCATGACAACTGCATGACTATTTTTTACCAAAGCTTTCCAATGAAAGAATGTAAAAAATAGAAGCACAACACAACTAAACCTTGACTTACAAATGGATTAATAGCTGCCTGCCACACAAAACATCATCTTTGCGTAACATTTATCAAGTGTCAAACTAAATACAATGAAATTCAGTTTAAAGAATATAGAAATAAATTAGACCAAATAATAAAATCAACTAAGAAAACATATTATCACAAGAAATTCGAACAGTCTAAAAATGACATAAAAGAAACATGGAAAGCCATTAAATGACTTTTAAAATAAGACTAATACAGTACAGCAGACACAATTTCTTCACAAGAATAAAGGCATTACAGATAAATTCGAAATTACCAATGGATTCAATGATTATTTTGTAAACATAGGACCAGAACTTTCAAACAAATTCCAATCAACATCCAAGAAAAATTTTCTGATTACCTTTCAGGCAGCTATCAATCATCATTCTTCGTCAACCCTACCAACACTGAAGAGATCTTTAACATTCTAAACACACTCAACCCAGCCAAAAGTGCCAGAATCGATGGTTTCAAGTGGTGCATTTATAAAACCTGTGTTATGGATATCCTTATCCCACTTAGGAATATTTGCAACTTATCTCTACCACAAGGAATTTTCCCATCAAAAATAAAAATAGCATGTGTTACACCAATTTATAAAGCCAAGGATTTTATTAATTTCTCAACCTACAGGCCAGTCGCCATACTTCCACTTTTCTCTGAGTTACTAGGGCACCTAATGTACAATTGACTGATAAATTACATGGACAAAAAGTAAAATTTATACAAATCACAATATGGATTTCATGAGAAGCATTCAACAATGCACGCAATAGCCGAAATGAACGAAAAAATTATTGGACCACTGGAAAATACCCAAAGTATAATAGGCATCTTCTTGGACCTTTCAAAAGCGTTCGACAGCATCAACCACCAGATCTTACTAGAAAAGCTTGCCTATTATGCTATAAGAGGCAGTGCACTCATCTGGTTTCAGAACAACCTAAGTAAAACAACACAATATAATGAGATATGCTCTGAAAACAGGCAATTAACTTGTGGTGTTCCTCAGGGATATATTCTTGGCCCTCTGTTGTTCCTTCTTTACATGAATGATCTACCTAACATATGCAAGCACATGCCATTAATACTGTTCGCTGATGACACAAATGCGTTTTGCTGCGATGACAACATAAACACTTTATACCAAAAAAGCAAACAAGGAAATGGTAGAAATTACTAACTGGTTTTCAATAAACAAATTATTGTTGAATGTTGACAAAGCAAATTATGTGTTATTTACAAATCTAAAACTAAAAAAAGATGATATTCCAAAAATCTACATAAACAAAAATGAAATTGAGGAGGCCCCATTCGCCAAATTTTTGGGAGTAAACTTGGATAAACCTGGGCCAAACAAACCGAGATGGTAACAGCAAAGGTGGCAAGAGGCATAGGTGTCATACAGGACTAGAACCTTCCATGACACCAGCTACAGTTAAAACTGTATACTGCACCCTCTGGACGAATACATACAAAAGAAACCTAACAAAACTACAAAGCCTTCAGAAGAGAGCAGTAAAACTCTTTTTAACCAGCAAAGGGCCAGAATATATTCAAGTCAGAAAACCTATTAAAACTAACGGACATAGGCAAACTACAGATGTACACCATTGTAAAGGAGCTTCACCACAATACATTACCACAATCCATAGCTTCCAACTTCACACTAAGCATCGGCATCCACAAACACATCACTAGGCCAAAACACAATATACACACTCAATTTGCACGAACAGAAATAGGAAAACGACAAATTACAATAACAGCCACAAAACTATGGAACAGCACCAGTACAAAAATATGCGATAGTATATTAAACCAGAAAACCTTTAAGAAGATTGCCAGGGAATCTATGATCGACAAATACTAAATTAATATATTTATAACTGATGGTCACAGATTCTCTGCTAATTAATGATAATACAAACCTGAGGCATCCCACAATCACCACAACCACCATCACCACTATATATGAACCAACCTACCCTAATAATTGAAGTAATAAGTCTAAACATAAACAGACTTACAGTTTAATTTCACTACTACTACACTTAAATATCCCACACACAATAACGCATCTGCCGATTCTTTAACAACTCCAATTATCTCAACTTTATACTATACTGATGAGCTTTCCATGCCCCTCCTCACCCCACCCCACCCCACACTCAGTAGCATACAAAAGTCCTATATAATAATAAACCACAGCAAACTAAATTTAAATAAAATAAGGTAATGATGTAATATATGTTTATTTATGTCAGTAACTATGTATGTGTATATGTAATTATGGATGCCATAAATATGTGTTTGAATGCTGTATGTTTTATGTTTGTGCACATAGTGGCATATATCTATGTAAACATCTAAGCATGGACAGCCCTACCCACCCACCGCTTAGAGGAAGTCCGGGAGTCCTATACCTCCCAAAGTTCATGTCTGGACTCCACAAAACATACCAAGAAAGTCATGGACTTCCTATTTTTGGCCCTGATATCTCTAAAAACAACGATTTTAACCAATTTATATGTATTTGAACCATTTTAGACCTCAATGTTTCTAGATTGGACCAATATCATTACCCAGGAACTCATGTGTTCAGAAATTAGTGGAAGCTTGTACATGTAGATATGGATATATGTTTATATTCATATATATATATATATATATATATATATATATATATATATATATATATATATATATATATATATATATATATATATATATATATATATATATATATATATATATATGTATGTGTGTGTGTGTGTGTGTGTGCGTGCGTGCGTGCGTGCGTGCGTGCGTGCGTGCGTGCGTGCGTGCGTGCGTGCGATTGTGGCGTGCATGCAAGTTTCATATCCTTTCTCACCGAAAGTTTGTATGACTAATAAAATCCCCAAATGGGTTAATTTACTGGCTAATAATTCCAGAAGAGTAGTCAGGGCCCTGTATAAGTATTTATATCAAGGTAGCTTTTTAGCATTCGGTCACGGTGCCATTATCTTGTGATACGTGTCATATATATGTTAATGTACAAATGTTTTGTAATATGTGTAAGGAGTCCATCGCTCCATAGGCCATGCCTTTGATGGACTGCCTGTTTAGAGTCTATTTATATGTATAGAAAAACCATGAAATAAAGCAACTGTGGATCTTGAATCTTGTAGGCAAAATACTAGAAGTAATAAAATGCCTTGTAAATTCCTTGTGAGCAAAATTCTGTATCTGCATCACTATTATTTCATTTTAATTTTGAGACAAATAGAAATCTGGCGTTCTTTTTGCACAATTTTCAAAGATGTAATTTACAATATTGGCCTTACTGCTCATGCTTGATATGTGTTTGTGCCATTTCATTTTAATGTTAAGACAAATAAAAATCCACACTTTTTTGCACAATGTTCAAAGACGTAAATGTACAAGTCACACACGCACGCACGCACGCACGCACGCACGCACGCACCCACGCACGCACGCACGCACGCACGCACGCACGCACGCACATCTGAATCTGTATTGTTACTAGGCAAAATTGTTAAAGAACATCATGCCTAGGTGCGCATATGGAAGAGAGGCTGCCATTCCGGTAGATTAAAAACAGGCCATGTATATATTTACAAGGAATGTTCCACAGCTTACATGGTCGCCTCCCGGATGTAGATGTTGAATGTTTCTAAATCCGCTGCCGAGATGATTGAATCAGTGAGGCTGTTGCATATTGGTACTGTTCTAGGCAAGAATGAATGCTGCTGTTGGCAGATTGATGATTGAAATGTCTGTAGCTTCTATGAATGGCTGCGCCTGGGCGGTATACAGCTGGTATCCATACATGACTGTTCAATAATTTGAACATGTGTGTCATGCTTTCATTCTTTCTTCTTTGCTCCCAGGATTTCCAGGCTGGTTTTGATATCATGCTGGAGACACTATGCCATTGTAACGGTACACTGAATGGGCTAGGACAAACCATGCTGCCTTTCTTTGTACATCTTCCACATGGTTTTGGAGTTCCTTTGTTGGTGGGTTCCAGACTTTCGGACTGTACTCAAGCTTAGGTCGGATGAGGATTTGATAGGCTCGTTCTTTGATGATCTGTGGGTACCTGAGGAGGTTTCTGCAGAGGAATCCGAGTGTATGATTGGCCTTACTGGTGATGTTTGATATGTGTTTGTCCTATTTCATTTAATTATTGAACTTTACTCCCAGGTATGGATTTGACCTGGTTTCATCTAAAGTTTGGCTATGCATGGTGTAGGTATCATGCTAGACTTTCGCTGATTTTCTTTGGGGATGTTATACTTTGAGGTTACCATTTGTCAGGTATTGGTCCATGCTACGAGAGTGCCGAGATCATTCTGGAGGGTTCTTTGATCTTCATGTACTTGATTGGGTGGTAGAGAAGACAATCATCTGCAAAGAGTTGGATGGTTGATTGAATATTGCTAGCGATGTGTTTGATGTACACTGGGAAAATAGATTATCCTAGTACAGATCCTTGATGAATGCCTGACAAAACATGTGTTGGATTTCAGAACTCCCCATCTGATACAACTATTTGCCATCTGTTTATGAGAAATGACTCGATCCAGTTCAGTATATCTCCCTAGATCCCATAGTGGTGTAGGTTCAGGAGTAGACATTTATGAGGAACCTTATCAAATGCTTTTGCGAAATCCTAGAACTGCTACATCAGTCTGTTTGCGTTGATTTAAAAATTTGGTCAGACCGTGCATGGTTAGAATAAGCTGGGATTCATGTGATCTTCTGGAATGAAAACCATGCTGGTTTGGATGCTAAATGTTGTTTCTGTCCAGATGGTGAAATCATTTGACTCGCTATAATGTGCTTGATTAGTTTACATGTCAAAGATGTTTAGGTTGTATTATATGCTCGGTGTTTCAACCTTATTAGTCCTTTGATGGTGTGTGTCATAGTGTGATCCTAGCACTTTGTGTGGAATATTTTTTATCATTGTCTGGAAAATGTACTCCTTGAAGAAGCACCAGTTGTCCTCTACTGTGTGGGTTGATGAGAAACGGTTGAAGTATTTCTCTTGTGCTTCTTCAAGGTCTTCGTTGATATTATCTCAGTTGGCTTTATGGTAAAGGAAAATTTTCCTTGGTAATTGTTTTACTATGTTTGGTCGAACCGTCACATGTATGGTGAGATTGTCATGATCTGCCATTGGTGGTGCGGTTTGTGTTTTGTTAACCAGCCTTGGGTGAGATGTTATTAGGAGGTCTGAAGTATTCACACCTCGCATGGGAAGCCTGTTCACCTGTTCGAATGATGTATTATTTAGGGTGTCAAGGAGCAGCTGAGAATGTTGATGTTTGGGGTCACCTGTTAGGGTGGCGTATTTTTCCCAGTTAATGAAGCCATGGTTGATGTCGCCACCCTGGTTACAGGCCAATGGCCTATTTCCCATACAGCCGTAATTGATATGATATGAAATCATATGATGATATGCATGGCTTTATTTGTTGCTTTTAAAGACCACATAGATGGTTTTTATCTATATTCCTAAATCTTTTTTTTCAGTTGCTATCTGCAATGCACGTGTTTCGCTTTTGTCCTTCACAGTATAGTTATGCAATTGATTATTATGACCTAGCTGCATTTTCTTGCATTTGTTAGCATTAAATTTTAAAAGCCGCTTGTCTGTCCATCCATTAAGATAGTTTTTGTCATTTTGTAATTTTTCACTATCCGAGTAATCTTTGATGTGCGTCCACAGATATATCTACTTCAAAGAACAATCTTTTGAATTGGCTTGAGCTAGCCATACTATAATAAACAAAACACTGAGGCCAGTGGCTTATACCTCACAAAATGATGATGATAATGATGATGAATAACAAGCTGTAACAGGATAAATTCATATTCAGGTTCACATTTGGAATCTAGAGTTTTGGACACAAGATTCTCGTGGTTCACGAGATTTTGTTAGTAGTCAAGTTGGACGTTACCTTGCCAACGGAGAGACAAGGTTAAGTTGTGTGAAACGTGTCAAGTTAAAAGAGTCCTCTCAGCAGATTTCGTTTGCAGTTGCAGTTAATCATAAAGTGCACCCGTATTTTGTTTGTATTATATGTAAATAAAACATTTATGAACGGCAAAACCCAGTGTCAGCATTCGCATCACGGAAACCGGTTCCCACAGCTTCGTCGACAGGGCCCTGCTCGAGCGACCAGGATTCCGGATTCGGGACCACGTTCTTGATGTGTGACTCGACGTTCAGTGAGTCTTTATCTCATTCTAATTGTTTCACTGGTGGCAGTGGTGGGATTCATTGAGCTTGGAGAATGGAACTGGCTTATTATTTGTGGAACACTATAAATAAGCAAAGGGTCCATCAATTGGTTGTGCCAGATTCCTTAATCCCTGAAATGTTGCTTCAGGCACATGATAACACTGGGCATATGGGATCAGAAAAGACTGAAAATTTACCTAAAGCAAATTATTTTTGGTTAACAATAAAACAGATGTGAAAAATTATTGCAAATCATGCCTTGTATGTCTGCTGTCAGTGGGGCCTAGCCCTACACCTCACGCTAAGTTGTGCAGGACGTCTCAACCTTCTGAGCCTTGGGAGAAAATTGCGATCAATTTAAAGGGCCACATTAGTTGTAATCACACTCATTCCGGGAAAGAATTTCTGCTTGTCATTATAGACCTGCTTACCAGGGCTGCCGAAATGGTTCCTATTATGGACAAAAGCGCTCCAATGGTAGGTGATGCGCTCGTTAGAAATGTTTTCTGTCATCACAGAACACAGGTCACAATCTTGACAGATCGCGGTTGTGAGTTTAACAATAATCTACTTGCAGATCTGGCCCAAATTCTAGGTATTGACAAAAAGATGGTCAGCCCCCATGAGGCCCCAGTCCAATGGCGTTGTAGAAAGACTTAATAGAACCATTGGTGAATGCTGCGGAAAAATGTTAATGATTTTAACAACTGGGATTTAGAAATTCCATTTGTCCAATTCTGTTATCACACTCATTTTCATGAATCAACTGGATACTCAGTCACCATTCTTTTTATTGTATGGGCGCAAACCACAAACTCCTGCAGTAATTGTAGAGTCATCAGCATGTAAGACAGGAAGTTCACCTACTAGTTGGGGGGAACATCTTGCTAAGAAACTTCAGGGTGCTTATAACGAGGTGGTGGAGAGGGATAGTCTTACTAAAGCCAAGCGGGTGGAGGGAAGTGGGAATAATGTGGTTAAACACCATTATTATCTTGGGGACAAAGTAAGAATATATTTCCCTCCTAAACCTTGAAAACCATCTAAGCTTCAGTCATATTGGGAAGGGCCGTTTGAAATAATTCAATGTCATCAGGGCAATACCTTTAGGGTAAAGGATTGTAAAAACTTCCGTAGGAGATTCTTATGTCATCATGATCTAATTGCTCCCTTCTCTGAAAGATTTCCCCGACTAAGACCTAAGGAAGTGAAAGATTTGCCCCTTGATGTTGAAATGTCTGGCACCGAAATTCCACAAAGTCTCATACATCATGGATATCTATTTGGGAACTCTGATGATGTATTGTCTGAATATCATGGCGAGACTAATCTGGAAGAAGGCAATCAGATCCCGTCATTTGTGCCACTGGACGATGCTAGTCTAGATCAGCCTGTCGTAGATGAAAACCAACACCCATCTACTGAACTTGGTGTCAACCTCAGGCACAGTGGCCGCATACATGTACCACCTGTGCATTTTGGAGAATGGGACATGAGTAATGTACAGTGTTAAATTTAAAAAAAAAACTTTGGAAAAGAAAAAAATGATTATTGGAGGAAGTGTGTAACAGGATAAATTCGTTTTCAGGTTCACATTTGGAATCTGGAGTTTTGGACACAGGGTTCTCATGGTTCACAAGATTTGGTTAGTAGTCAAGTTGGATGTTACCTTGCCAACGGAGAGACAAGATTAAGTTGTGTGATACATGTCAGGTTAAAAGAGTCCTCTCAGTAGATTTCGTTTGCAGTTGCAATTAATCATAGTGTGCGCCCATATTGTGTTTGTATTATATGTAAATAAAACATTTATGAACGGCAAAACACAGCTTCAGCGTTCACGTCACGGAAACTGGTTCCACAGCTCCGTCGACAGGGCCCTGCTCGAGCGACCAGGATTCCTGATTAGGGACCGCGTTCTTGGCGTGTGACTCGACGTTTGGTGAGGCTTTATCTCATTCTAATTGTTTCAAAGGCAATGGCTTATGCCTCGTAAAATGATGATGATACTAATATCTGAGGGTTCCTACCATCTGAGAGACGGGAATTACTATACAAGAAAAGAAAAAACCCAACTAACGTTAATAAGCAGTTTTTAAATGTTATCTTTATTTATACTTTGTGTGCCTATCACATTTGTATGCGCAAACTCATATTTCCAAAACTGCTTTATCAAACGTTATGCTGTAAATGAGGGATTTCACAGGTATTTATACAATATCCAGTTTTCGAAATATTCTTCTTGTATGCATGGAATTCCGCCTAGAAAAGGCGCGCCACAAACTGGCGTAACGTATATCTATAATCTGCAGTCATAGTTAACCATCATTCTAGAAATAGAGGCGTGGCCTCTTCGAGAATACACATGTCTATTTCACGATTGAGTGTACCTATTACCCAAACACTACAGAGCCAAAATGGGGGTGCTGTTCTGTTTCTGTATATTCCTCCACTAGATTGGAGCACCCATGTAGAAGTGGTAGATAATATTAAATTTCAATGTCTTACTATCACACATGCAGATATCCCATCACCCGGAAAAGTTCACGAAAATTCATGACAAGTAAATTAACTGTACACAGATAGTTGCTGAACATCAGCTATGGGAGTTAATAGATATGGTTTCTGTTTTGTTATGATGACTGATTCCTACGTTTTATGCTGCTGAGTATGTAAGTTCTACCGCAGTGAATACTGTAGCAGAGTTTTCGTCCTATGGGTTCTATGTTTTGGCAGATGTTTATGTCGTCCGGTATCAACCCACATTCTGGTAGGGCTGTACAGTCGATAATGAGCTGTGTAAGTAATTTGGAGTCCCTGCTTAAGGATCTCCAGATTGTGTCGCCTAGGTACTGTGTAATAAATGACTTGAGCTCCAGGAAATATTAGACTCTGTGATTGATAAGGCCGTTGCACTTTAGTAGCATATGATAGTAATCTTTAGTCTCTATTTGACAGAGTGGACATGTTGGATCTACTTGATTTAGCTGAAATCTGGCCTGAACCAGGTACGTTCCTGTTAGTAGCCTGACTTACTTTAATATTATGTCGCTGGACATCCTTAACATCTGAATGGATAGTGGTTATGGTTTGATGCATTCTGCCAACCAATAGCCTTGGGAAGTGACAGTATGTTAGTGTAGTTTTCGTACAGAATTGATCAGTTAGTTTGTGTGTCCAATACATATCTGCTGCTTTTTTTACTGTTTCTTTCCACTTGTTTTCACTGAGAATGTGAGTTTTTAGTTGCATAAGTTGTGGAAGCCTGTACTGCTGCAGGATACGTTGGATATATATGAACCAACTATGAGAATCAACAGGCTTTATTAATTATTGCCATTCCATTATTCTGTTCAGTGTTGGATTTTCGCTTCTGGTTATGTTTGATAGTAATGTGATCTGCCGGATATGTATTTCAGCAGCAATTGTTCTGGCTCCAATCAGTAGGTATACAATACACTTTGCAGTATGAACCGCCAGGGACAGAATCTTTCTCAACATTGAAATGTGAAATGCCTCCAAATTGGCTATATGCTTGCTGGAGGGAGTGAATACTTCAAGACCATATAGCAGACGTGGTAAGACGTACAATAGTAGCAGATTCTTGGAGAAAGTCCATTCGTGCCGTGGAGACCAGTGCCTGTCATAGAGTAGAAAGTTCTACGAGTAAGTGAGATCTTTTCTTCAACATTGACCGAAACTTCATTTTTTGATGTTCGAGAGAAAGAGAGAGAGAGACCCAAATGTGTTGCTTTAGTTGTAATAGGTACATCAACCTTCCCGAGTTTCCAGGTGGGCATATTATTACAATTCTTAGTGGTTGATAGCTTACAGAGGATGTTTGTTTTCTCAGGATGGATGTTGTATTTTTCTCTGGAGGCATATGTGTAAGCTTGATCTAGCATATGGAGGCATATGTGTAAGCTTGATCTAGCATATGGAGGCATATGTGTAAGCTTGATCTAGCATAAGCTGGAGCTCGTCTTGGGAATTACTACATAAAGTAAGATCGTCTGATAATGTTGGGCATCCCGTGTAAATGGAACCAATAAATGCCCCCATTTGCTAACTTTGTAGCTGAATTAATAGGCTATTGATGTATGTTTTGTAGAGCCCTGTAGACAGAATGCCTCCTTGTTGGACACTTTGCTTTACTTGGAATCTATCACTGATCATTCCTTGCCTTTCTACTCGTGCTAATTGGCATCATATAGTTTGTCCACAATCAGCCATGTATTTGGGTCTAGGTTCTGGTCATATAGATGGCATTTCATTGAATTATGATCTACTACGTCAAATGCTTTTTGGGTATCCAGAAATGCCGAGTATATTGGCTTGTTTGCCTCATTAGCTTCAACCATGTTTTCTGATAACACCAATGAGGCCATCATTGGAGATAGACCTGATGTAAAACCAAATTGTAGTGATGACTGATTATAAGGAAGATGTTCCTGGATTCTGTTTAATATTATATGGTCAAAGAGCTTACCCAGGAGTGAGGGAACTGTAATTCCACAATAATTGCAAGATGAGTCTTTGCCCCGTTTATGTACCATGTGATAATACCAGACTTGAAAGCCTGAGATATTTGCTTACTGGATAATATAACATTGTAGGTCTGGGTTAATGCAGCTAGAATTCCATCACCAGCATATATTATATGCTCTGTACCGATTCCAAATTCACGGACACTAGTTTCTGGGATGGTGCTAAGGAGTGTGGTCTGTATGTAGAGTTCAGTAAACAGATTCATTGATAGTCAATGTTTTCTTGCACAAGATGATCCTTCGTTGCTAGAAATACACCCTGAACTGGTAATGTCTCGCATGTAATTGTTTTATGACTATAGCTTGCAGAGCAAGATTAAAGCAGCGATTTCTTTTTACACGGCAGGAATCAACTCATTTTTTTAAACTCATGCTGCAATGTAGGGGTACATTTAGCAGCTAATTTAACCAGTTGTGTTTCCTGATACAAATCATTTAGTCAGCTTCAGTACAAAGATTGCAATTTAAAACTCACATTTAGTTAACAATTATTAGTAACTTAGTCTTTTGAAACAGAAATCAAATAGCATTAAATTGGCAAAGAACAGTTCTGTCCACAAATCGTATCTTAGTTCACAACATGTCTGGCCTCAGTTCATGCTGTTACATTTATAACTTATCAGTCCATTCACTTGAAACGGCTTGATTTAGGAGCCAGTTGCTTCACAATGTTCATAACTTCATATCCTCATTTGAAAAACGAAAGTGCTCTCTTTTGTTTGCTATACTGGGGAAGTCGGTTATGCACAGAATGCTGTCCACTGGCTCCCAGGAAATGTCTAAGGTAGTTGGCCACATGTATAGCTGTCCTGCTGATGTCCTCTTCATGTAGGAGAGCTCCACTTCCTCACCAACATCATAATGAGTCACCTGAATGGAAACAATAATATCACATTTGTCCTGAAGAATAGGTAGCAGCTGGATTTGACTACAGGCCCCAGGCCATCATACACAGACTTCCCATGACTGGTTTCATGGAAGTTTCTGGTGACCTGAGGACGCTTTCTCTGAGCAATGTCATAAAAGGCCTTCATTCCCTTATACTGACAGGCGCAACCATCAGTGAATTCATGTAGTTTCTTCAATGTCATACGGTCTGGATGATGTCGATGGCTGCATCTTCAAATGCCTTTACTCCACCCGAGTCCTTTTGTTGGTCATCCGTTATACCAATGATGGAATGCTTCACAGGGACTGTTTGGCCATCAATTTCCTGGCTGTAATATGCTATCATGGGGTGGGTTGTGACAGTATTTTGTTCCAAGACGGCAGAATTGACCTCACCTTGAAATCGACACTGATAACTCTTGGCATAATTCATACAGAGCATTGCTTCACCATCACCCAGAGTATCTATGCAGTTTCACTTGTCGTTGCTGCCACTCAGCTCTGAGGATGTGGCTTGGCAAGTTCTCCAGGTCTTCTGTGTAATCATCCATGAATTCATGTAGCGATGTCTTCTTGGTCACAGCAGAGATGATTCATTTCATCTGGCCTCCAGTTTTTTCCATTGTCACAGGCTCCCATCTCTTCCAGATGAATTTCTTTCACCTCATTATTGGTGAACAGATTTGTATAGTGGGATGCCAGTTTGCCTGCTCCGCAGTCGGCACAATTCCTGTTGAGACAGGCTGCTCTGGGTTCATCAGTTTGATAGCTGCAGAGAGTGACGTCAATGATGTCACGCTTGGAGGTCAGTACTGCAGGCTTTTCTGGGATTTCTGTTTTGACAAATTTCTTCAGATCCTCTCCCTTCAAAGCAGCATTGCAACAGCTTTGACATAAGCAGGTACGTCGACTGGTTTCGGAGGCTTTTCTAACCTGCAAAGGGCAGAGCTTGGAGAATGTTGTCAGACTAACCTTGTCCTCTGGGTCACACACATTCTCCAAAGTCATGGACATGTTGTGGCATTGAACCCGTCGCACCTGGCCACATTTCTTGACTTTGATCACTGTTCTTTTTTCAGGGACTTCCCGGCTGAGATAGAAGTTCCTAACTCTTTTTCACTGTCTCTGAGATGCTATCCTTCCTCCTTTTCCTTGTCTCAGGTTTCCACCACTGATTTGTCTGGACCGCCTTAGTTGCTGCTTTTTGTAACTTCAATCTGGTGCGCAGTGCAGCACTAATTCTCTTCGTTCTCTTCTTATCAACAATTGACCTGAGAATGCTGTATGCTGTCTGTCTGCCTGGGTCCGTGCCACCTGTGGGTTTTACACACTCCAGCTGTTTTGAGAGTGATGCCATCACCTCTTCTCCAATTTCTAGGGTTCTCCTGGCCTTTAACAGAATGACACCCCTGTTCTTGAGGATCTCCTCTGTTGTTGGTGACTCGACCAGTTTCTGCACCACACACAATCTGACCTTCCTGATTGCTCGCTGCTCGGATGATGGCGATGCAAATGGCCTAGCAGTTCTGTCTTCATGCTGCTCAGAATATTTACACTTTATTCGCATCCTCCATCCTTGGGTTTGAAGAGTTGCTTCTTTCTTTTCAGATTTCTCAAGCCTCTTTTTCAGCCGTTCATTTGCCTTTCTGCTTTTTTCTTTTCTCTTTGCTTCTCTTTCTTTGGCTGCCGTAGATCTTCTTGACTTACTGCTCACTTCTGTAGCTTCCGCTGCTTTCTGTTTCTTCTTTCTGTAGGCCCTTATCTCTAACTTCTCCTTTTGTCGATGTTCTTTAACAGTCTAGGGTGTTGCTTCAGATGCTGTCTCATTTGTTTCTGACTTTGGCGCTTCCTTTCTTTGTCCTCACATTGTGCAGCCAAGTGATCTGGATCATTCCTGATGTTGGCTCTTTGTCTCCTCTTCTTGAGAGTGTTCTTGCTGGGGGTTCCTTGTTTGTTTCAGACATCTTTCTTACATCTGTTATAAAGCAGAGGTACATTAAACTTGGCGTATTCATCGCCCAGTCCAGATTTTTATCTTACCTAACACCTTTCCTACCATCCATAAGACTGGTGATCAGATCTGCATATGGCGGTACGGACACTACAAGGGGTATGTACACCACACATGGTATGAAAGTATCATATTAACTAAGTCTGTGCTGTATTGTGATGTTCTATGTATGTCTATTAATATATAACTATGATGACTGATTACAGTCAGATATAATGTAAGCAGTTTCCCATTGGATGGGTGGTATGGAAACTTAATATTTCTCCAGACAATGAACACTCATTTTTAATGGAATATTTCAAGTGGATTTTATCAAAAGAAGATACATGATTTCTTATCACAGTAACACAGACAAGCTGTTAAACAGAATTATCTCAAGTTTTTGTACCATGCATATGACTGGTGATTAGTTCTGCATATTTGGGTACTGACACTACAAGTGGTACGGACACTACACATGGGATGAAAGGATCCTATTTCAGACAGCTTCCCAGTTATATTAACTAAGTCTGTGCTTTATTGTGATGTACTATGTGTGTCTATTATTATACAACTTTGGTGCCTGATTACGGTCAGGGTATGTAAGAAATTAGATGGGGTACAGACACTACATATTTTTTCGGACAACAAGGACCAATTTTTGAGGATGGAATATTTCATCCACAGGTGTAGTTAGGAATTCTCACTGCCCTATATAGTCATACACACAACATGTGCCAACACTGAACAATATGTTAATCCTAATCACACTAAACTGATAAATATTAAAGGAGCTGAGAAGCTCCAGCAAAAATTTGTTAGAAAAACCATAACAAAAAGGATTATTCTAACAGCACTGTAGACAGTAAGAGAATTCAGCTGCAACTCTTCAGGATCACTGCAAATAAGCAGACATACAAATGGATATTACTGAGTGTAAATTGCCTAAAAATGTATTGTTTAAACGTCTCATCACATTTAGGAAGATCTTTAAAAATCCAAGTGTAACCTATAATAGTGAAAATTTGTAGAAATTTGGCTACATTTTCCTTCATATTTTCAGTAAATATGGACTGATTTTCATAATTTGTATTTCATTTTGTCCCTTATAATGTCACCTGTATGTATATGAGGAGAGAAAAATATACTCAATATTCTGTGTTCTATTCTAGAAAACTCTATAACATCCCTTAAGTGCATTAGGTACATTCAATTGTGAAATAGCAGAACTCTAATGTACATTCGTATCTTGCGCTCAACCTCCTTCGATACGAGATTGAGAAATGTATCTCATGTGTATTGAGTAGCCATCGGCATAGTGATTTCCACCAGAATATGGTGGTAGAGAGAATTGAAACTTAAAAGGACATGAGCGCTACTCAATATTAATTCACGTAAAACGAGATGATATAAAGCCTATAGTAGTCTGTATGATAAGTAGTTGACCAACAGCGGGTCAAAATGTTTTTAAAACAGAAAAACTATTAAAGCTTGACGACATAGCTCCAACTATACTTTGGAACAACACAGAAACAGACATCCGCACACAGATTATCACCAAAAAATCATACAAAAAGAACCACAAGACAATTATTATAGAAGCCTACTAACCCTTTCGCTGATGAGTCTTTGACAAAGTTCATTGCTTATGATACACATCTAGTTCTGTTGGGTGTTTTGAATGAAAATTTTGAAAGGCTTCATATTCCATATGACTGGAATCATATTGTTAGCTGCATAATAATGCTGTGGATGCAAATGGAAGGATGTATGTCTGTGTATTTTTATAGTAACCAAAGTCATCTATTATTTATATATTTATATTTGTAATGTAGTATAACTTTATTGTAATAAGAAGTCCACAAGGGACCATTACAGTCAATACAATACATATCTATTACAATAATAAACATACAGTTATATAACAAAAACAGGTTGCAACACTCAGTCGACCATACAGGCATAAAAAGCCCGAAAATATGACTAGAACAATGTGAACATCCCACTTGGGTAACATTTCATCCCGCAGCCCAAAACCTGGCAATTCCATACAATGTATGCATACTGTGGTGACTCGACATCTTACATGGGTGGGGGAGATAGGTAGCCATGTCAGTCTGTATAGACAGTAAAACATGATCCCAAGGCAGTGCCCTCCAAGACCAATCCAGTTCATTTCGACGAAATCCTCGCACACAAACACACCCCGATCATCAGGCCAAGTTGATGCCTGCGGCAACACATCTGTGTGTAATATCCCGGCAAAAAACAGACCAAGCTAGTCCCACAAGACACCACCTGTGAATCTCATCCCCATTAACATCTTACACTTCTCACAAAATGGCAGATGAAATTGAGAATATTATTAGTCTATGTACATGGGGTGTCTGGAAATCACAAATTGATCAATTGAGGCTGTTGGATTCTTGGACACTTTTCCTCTTCTCAAAAGCCAGATGACAAAATTGTGCAGTTTGAATTAAAATACTTTCCTCTGATGATAAGAGGTATATACCTTTTTGACGATCGTTTAAATGTCTGAAGTTGGGACAATCTTTGATCAGGAAGTCATATAGTATTTTCCTTTCATGATAATATAGATTACATTGAATCAGGAAATGCAATTCACCTTCCACCTGTGAAATAGTTGGATCCTTCGAAACATTAAATTTAATGTTTGTATTGTTCATCTGTCAGCTTCCAGTCGGAATAATTTCAAAATATTCAACGGTTTTCATAAGTTGTTGCGTCTTAAGCGAGATGTAGGATACTCATCAGGGAAGGGGTTAATCACATATAGGTAGACATCTTTAGAAGTACACATGAGGAGCGAGTATGGCTGTGGAAGTCTGATAGATTTACAAATCTCATTAATTTTAGGAAGATCATCGCTACCACCATGGCTCATCATACATTATGGCTCATCCTACACTGTGTTAGTATCAATAATAATAAATTAATAATAATAATAATAATAATAATAATAATAATACATCACATAAAAAGAAAAAAAGAAGATATATATATCTACTTATATTATTATAATTAACTACTAGTAACTTAATTATGGTTTTGTGTGCGTTACGTGTAGTGTTGTAATGTTGTTATTTGTAATATGTACAGTAATTTAATGTTGTAATGTTTCTTTGTCTAATATATGTTAGGGGTCCATCACCACATAGGCTTTGCCTTTGATGGACTACCTGTCCTTTGTAATATAAATGCGAAAGGCTACTATAAAATAAAAAATATTTGAATTGAATAGAATTGAATTGAATAGTTAACATAAAAATAATCCCTTTGAATTTGTCGTAAAATTCAAATCTGTCGCACACAAAATGAGGTCAAGAATTTGCTGACATTGCATGGATCTTGATATCACACAATCCACTGAGTGGGTCGAGTCGCTTTTAATGTCTGTTTCAAGCTACTGATACAGAGGTAAAGATGGTACCAAAATCAACACGACCCACAGTGTTGCTTTTACTGGTTAATACAGAGATAGATTGGGTCCCGATCGGTCTGCTCTCTGAAGTGGAGTCTGTGTAACAGTCTAGTGGTTGTGATGACGTAATAAGATGGCCGGTCAATACATTAGACATGTATTCTCGAAGAAGCCACGCCTCTAATTTTAAATTGCTCTAATTTAACGACCGGCCATCTTATTATGTCATCACAGCGGTAGACTGTTACTTCTTAGCCCTTCTTAGGATGGTATTATGGACTCGGGCATTTATTGCCTCTTCGTCCACATCTTCATTTTTCTTTAGCATAAACTTTCCTTTTATGTGACTTCCTGACTTGTAGTTTGCTGTGAAATCATATTTCACCTCTAGATTCTGCCAAAAAACGCATCCAACACAACCTCAAATGCACTGTTCCAGCATTTATTAGTTCTTCCGGTAAACCATTCCAGATTTCCACCACTGTTGTTGTAAATGCATATTTTCTTAAATCTAGTCTGGACCTCTTCTTTTCTAGATTTAAGTTGTGACCCCTTGTTGGTGTAAAGGTAGTCCGAGTCTGCTCTGACTCAACCCGCCCCTGTGACAGATATTTGGACAGACTCACAGGCCGGGGAGAGTCAGAGCAATTAGCATGTTCAAAAGTTGGAGAACTCGGCCACCGGTTGGTAGCGCGGCTCTTAATCGACCTTAGCTACAATATTCGACATAAACCCCGGTTATTGCTTCGTATAATTCACTTATTCAATCGCTCACACATTAAATCCTGTTAAATATGTCATATATCTGAGGTTATTTAACTTTTTAGCTCATTGTCGACAAATTTAATCAAATTTCAAGTGAACAGCCATTGCAAAAATATTGATGACGTAGTACACAACTTTTCGCCTGGAAAATCGCACAATTTTGCCCCGAGCAAATTTGAGTCCCGGGATGATTAAATTAAACTGGACAGACAAGGATGGATCTTGCTCGCGTCAGTTTTATTGGTTAGATAAGATATTCAGTTATTCATGCTGCATTCATTATTCTCATTTTATATCCGTGGGTGTTTGGGTGTGTGAGAGTGGGTGGGTGAGAGGGAAGTGGGTGAGTGAAAGAGTGAGAGTTATTCAGTGACGGTGATTCGGTGAATGGTTGGTCGGTCAGCCGGTCGGTCTAGCCTACAGGACTAGTCTACCAGCTTACTAGCCTGCAGGCATATTCTAACAGCCTACTATTCTACTAGCCTACAGACCTAGTCTTCCCGCTTACGAGCCTACAGTCCTAGTATACCAACCTACTAGTAGGGTTCAAAATGTTCACTCTTCCACACCTTTTTAAGACCTCAAATTGCTAGGGATGACCTCAATTTTAGGTGAGGTCGTCCGTGGATGAATTGAATATGCTGGAAATTTGCATTGCTTATTATGAAAGGATGACCTCAGTTCAGTTTGGATGACCTCATTAAATGTGAGATCATTGTCATGGATGACTTCAAATTTTGAAACATTTTGACCCCTGCCTACTATCCTACAGGCCTAGTCTGGCCTACATGGTTAGGCCGTTGCTCTGCCTTAGCCAGTCTTGGCTAGGTCTTAATTAGGCATTAGCTAAGCTATGGCTTGGCCTTATCTGGTTTTGCATATGCCTTATTTTGCCTTAGCTATGGTTACCTAGTCATCACCTAAGCTGTAGCTAGGTGGCTTGGTTAGGCCTTCCAAGGCCTACTCTATGCCTTATCTACGCTTCGCTTAGTCTTATCTAGGCCTTAGCTATGCTTACGTAGGCATTAGTTAGTCCTTACCTGGTCCTTATTTAGGCTTGGCTAGGACTTAGCTAGGCCTTAACCTGACATGGCTTAGCCTTACCTAGCCATTGACCAGGCTTTGCTAGGCATTACCTAGGTCTTAGCTTGGCTTGGGTAGGCCTTAGCCAGGCTGGATTAGGCATTATTTAGATCATAGCTAAGCTTGGCTAGGCCTGAGCTTGGCCTTATCTAGGCTTGGATAGACATTATCTAGGTCTTACTTAGGTTTTGACTAGGATTATCTAGGCATTACGTAGGCTTTAGTTAGGCCTTAGCTAAGGCTGGGCTAGTCCTTATATAGGCCTAAGCTATGCCTTATCTAGGCTTGCCTTAGTCTTAACAAGGCCTTCGCTGGGCTTACATCGGCATTAGCTAGTCCTTACATAGGCCTCAGGTAGGCTTAACTTTGCCTTACCTAGGCCTTCACCAGTCTTCACTATGGCTTAAATAGGCCTTAGCGAGGCTTAACTAGGCCGTAACCAAGCTGTAGCCAGTTAACTGGTCATTGACCATGCATGACTAGGCCAGACCTAGGCCTTAGCGAGGCCTGACTAGGCCTTAACCAAGTCTGAGCCAGTTAACTGGGTATTAGCCAGGCATGGTTAGGCCAAACCTAGGCCGTAACTAGGCCATACCTATATCTTGGTTCATCCTTAGCCAGGCTTGGATAGACCATAGTTAGGCTTGTCTACACCTTACCCAGACCTTCGCCATGCATGACTAAGCCTTCCGTCGACCATTGCCAGGCTTAGCTATGCCTTGTTAAGGCCTGGCTAAGCCTACTGAAGGACTAGCTAAGACCTAATTAAGGCATTGTCAATACTAGCAAAGCCTGGGTACGGCCTAGGTATCGCCAAACCAAGCCTAGCTATGACTTATATAAGGTCTACCCATGCCTAGCTAAGGCCTATGTATGGCCACTCAAGCCTGGCTTATGCCTTGGTATGGCTTAACCCAGCCTAGATAAGGCATAGCCGTTAGTCAAGCCTACCTGAGGCCTAATTAAAAACTAGCTAATAGCGATGCAAGCCCAGCGAAGGCCTAGGTAAGACTAAGCCAAGCCTAGATAAGGCATAGCTTAGGCATATATAGGGCCTAGTCTGGCCTTAGCTAAGGCGTAAGTAATGCCTAATCCAGCCTGGCTAAGGCCTACATCATTACTATATTTGCAATGGCTGTTCGCTTGAAATTTGATAAAATTCATCAACAATGAGCTACAACGTCAAATAGCATGAGATATATGACATATTTAACTGGATTTAAGGTGCGGGCAAATGGATAAGTGAATTATACGAAGCAATAACCGGGGTTTGGGTTTGTGTCGAATATTGTAGCTAGTAGTCGATTAAGAGGCACGCTACCAAGCAGTGGCGGAGTTCTCCAACTTTTGAACATACTAATTGCTCTGACTCTCCGGCCCGTCAGTCTGTCCAAATATCTGTCACAGGGGCGGGTCAGAGCAGACTCAGACTAACTCGAGATGGAGCCTCACTAGTGCCTTGAATAGGTACACAAACATATTCTCATCTAAATACGTGAAACTTCTTCGAATCAGACCCATAATACCATTTGCTTTGTTGACCTGTGCTTGTATGTGGTGCCTGAATGTAAGACATTGGTCCACCACCACACCTATATCCTTCTCTTTGTTTACTTCTTCCAGTATCACCTTCTCATTGGCTTGGTTGTATAGGTTACCTATACCTGTTACACAGACTCTATTTTGGAGACCAGACAGATCAGGACCCAGTCTATCTCTGTAGCGGAGTGTAAAAGCAACACTGGACCGTGTTTATTTTTGTATCATCTTAAGCTTTGTATCACTAGCTTGATACAGACATTAAAATCTACTCGATCCATCCAGTGGTTTGTATGATATCAGCATGTACGCAATGTCAGCAAATTGTTGATCTCATTTTGTGTGCAACAGATTTGAATATTAGGACGAATTTAGAGGGACTATTTTCCTGTTAACTACTTGTCATACAGACTATAATAGACTTTATATCATCTCATTTTATGTGAAATAATATTGTCCATTATGAAGGGAGTAGCACTCGTGTCCTTTTAAGTTTCGATTTTCTTTACCACCATATTCTGGTGGAAATCACTACACTAATGGCTACTCAATACATACGAGATACTTTTCTCGATCTCGTATCGAAGAAGATCTCACGAGATACGAATGAGTTAACCATATTACCCATTTCTTGTTCATGTACTATGCCTGTTTGATTTTAATGTACTTGTCTATATATGTGTACTATGGGTATACACCCGTCTCATATTCTCGCGGCAATATGATTTTTTGCCATATATAATAACCCACTCTGCCTACCGTCTGTTTTCCATGGCGATGCTGTAACCAGGAAGTCAGACACTCGCAAACAACTTTTTTTTCCAAAAACGACCCTCTTATTATAGTGAGTAACATAGCAAGCTACAATGTACAATAAAACTTCAATATTATAATCTATGCACATATACCCTACTTCCAAAACCCATCAGGAACTCACAAAAATTTAATATATAAAACTTCTAGCTGACTGAAACACGTCGTCTGCTAATTTGTTTACGTCAGAAACATTCATCAAGTTTCGCGATCAGCAATTCCGCCTCGCAGTTGGACGATTAAAGTGTATCGAAAAAAACAAGGGTCGCCATTTATAATAACCTCAGACAGTTGCTACGTCATTACACGTTATCATGTAATAATTTTAGGGGTTTACCAATCGCCCATCTTATAAACAAACAATGGTGTGCCCTATTGCATACGGTATAAGAGAATCAAGATTTGACCGATTTTCAAAAAAATAATAGCGTTTTGTAGAAGCCTGTTAACCTGGAAAGTAGTCTTGATATTTTTTCTGTGTTTTGACTACGCTCGTCCACCGTAGATAATGAATGTTCAATGTTTACCGCGAGAATATGGTCAGCCTCTTTGAAATACGACCACCTACCCTGGCATTTTCCCGAAGGCATACAAAAACATTCTTCTGCGCAAAATTGGACTAGATTTTGTGGACAATTGGGGAAATAGGACTCGCATTCAAATCCCAACAAGATTTCACTCAGAGAAGATTAATTAATTTTATTGTGATGTCGATTGTCGTAGCTATCGCGAGAATATGGAACGCCATGATACAGAAGTGTGTGAATCTAAGAAAACAATGCACGCATGAAAGAAAACTGTTAAACAAATCTGCACAAGAATTTAACACAATGTAGAATAACACTTCGGAATACAAATATAAAAATCTCAGTAAAAATGTTTAATTTTTAAACCTAATTCCAAGCATTTGAACTCACCCACCTCGCCAGGGTATGTGTGATATAGTGGTAGCGAATTTCGTGAATTGGTGATTATGCATCTTCAGCTGTCTGGTACATGCTTGTAAATTATAAACTGTCACTGTGTTGGTTTATTGAATGTTTCAACTACTAATTTTGCTCATTTTAGCCGATAATTTAGTCCTACAAATGAATATATAAACTATAAAAGCAGTTGATGCAGTGGACAACCTGGACTCAATTATGTAAAAGCACATTACTGTCAAATAAATAATCTTTGATTTGATTTGATTTGAATACATTTGAAGTCGAGAAAAAAAATGGATGCCGCTTTCGGTAACAGGTGGTGACGTCACATGAAATTCATGAATATTAATGAGGTGAAGTAATGGACTAAGCCTAGTCTTTCAAAACTTGTTCAGAGGGCATAAGGGAAGAACACCTTTTATTTTCAACAGTTAACAAGAGCTCCGCAAACGGTGCATAATACCCCGCCATGATGACAACCCAATGAATGAGAGCTATCAGAAAATATTTATTTGTTCCTCAGACCCAGACCAGTCATCCTTATGCAGTGCCAAAGTGATGCGTTAAACGGTCAAGATATCATCCGGAAACCAATTTTCAAGATGGCCGATGGACTGGTGGCCATATTGGATTTCGGATTATCATAAATTTCAATAGGTTTCTTCACCAGACATATTCCAACCACCCTATGAAGTGATCTGATAAATGGTAACGGAGATCCAAAAACCAACTTTCAAGATGGCAGCCCGTGGCTGGCGGCCATCTTGGAGTTCGGATCATCGTCACTTTCGATAGGTTTCTTCTCCAGACCTAGTCCAACCACCCTATCAAGTTTCAAAGCGATCCGATGAACGGGACCAGAGTTATCATCCGGAAACCACATTTCAAGATGGCAGCTGGCGGCCATCTTGGATTTTGCATCATCATCGATTTCGACAGGTTTCTTCCTCAGAGCTAGTCCAACCACCCTATGAAGTTTCAAAGTGATCTGATGAATGGTTAAGGAGTTATCATCTGGAAACTAATTTTCAAGATGGCCACCGGTGGCTGGTGGCCATGTTGGATATCAGATCATTGTGAATTTCGATAGGTTTCTTCCCCAGACCTAGTGCAACCACCCTATGAAGTTTCAAAGCGATCCGATAAACGGTAACAGAGTTATCATCTGGAAACCAATTTTCAAGATGGCCACCGGTGGCTGGTGGCCATGTTGGATTTCGGATCATCGTCAATATCGATAAATTTCTTCCTCAGACCTAGTCCAACCATCTTATGAAGTTTCAAAACAATCCGACAACCGGTTAAGGAGTTATCATCCGGAAACCAATTCTCAAGATGGCCACCAGTGGCTGGCGGCCATCTTGGATTTCGGATCATCGTCGATTTCGATAGGTTTCTTCCCCAGTCCTAGTCCAACCACCCTATGCAGTTTTAATGCGATCTGATAAACGGTAACAGAGTTATCATCCAAAAACCACTCTGCCGCCCGCACGCCCAACCACCCGGATAGACGGCGCCATTGCATAATAGGCCGCCAAATTTTTTGGCGGGGTATAAAAAATGCGCGCACTTTGTGTTAATTTTGACATTTTGTCAAATCATTAATTTAGAAGCATCCACCCCTTCCTCTAGAGCCTCTCCAATATAATTTAGAGGTGTTGCTGTCAATCAGCCTAATCTGACGTGGCAGAGAAATGTATACAAAGCAGGTGGTAAGCTGTTAAATAAGCACAAGTAAGTCATCTAAGAATGTGCATTAAGGAATTTGGCAATTTTTATCACTACCATCAGTAATTGTATTAATTAAACTTTGTCAAATGGTTAGAACTGTCAAACAAAAACCGGCTATTGTGCAGATGTGATCCATGCAACATTACATCGTAGAATGAGAGCGAAATTCATGAATTTTGGTACTCACAAGTTTAAACAACTTGATCATAAATAATCATCCCAATCATGTCTTGTGTATCTTAGAGGTTTGCTAATTTAACATGTTACTTTATTTTATTCCTATGCTGTATGCATCGTGTCCTAGTCCTCTCCTCCAGTAATAGATCTAGTAAAGTTTTTTACCACTGCTGTGAGTGCTCCAGATCATTAGCATATTATCGTTACTCAAAAACAAAACTAGACATGGCAGCCTTTATGACAAAGTTATAGATATGGCAGCCTTTTTTTAGCTGCCGGTTGCTCAGCTCAATAAATCGCAATGCCTAGTCTTAGTCTTTCAGCTACAAAAGCATATTCTGGCATGTAGCTTTTAAGAGTTTTTCATATATGGCAATCAAACTTGGAAGAAAGCTTGCCTGTGGGGTCCTGAAGGTGTGTGATAAAGTTGGGGCCAAAAGGTGAAAGATTACGGTGACCAGATGAAAAATTAAAATATCAGTATTTTGAAAACTAATTTGTCAATAACTCTGGTTCTACTGATTCAAGATTATTTATTTAATGCTTAATATATACATATATCACAGTTGGGCAGTCCATTAAAAGCATAGCCTATAATCCAATGGACCCCCTACACATAAAGTAAGACATTGCTGTATACAGGGTGATAATTGATGCAATATCCACGATGTGATATGTGTCTCGGTATACACAGATAAGAGGACTGTACAACATTTTTTGGTACCATATTTGTGCTATAATATGCTATGTAGTCAATCTTCATATTATTGTGTGTTTTAGCCTCTTATATGGGTGTTTAAATATGGTACACACATTTGTTTCCAAAAATATACAAGCAAGGGTTGAAATGTCCCAAGTGTACAGGTGATCCTTTATATCTCAATTTTAGACAAACAGCAGTTGACTATTTTGGGAATAATTTAACTGGAAGCCATTGCTGCCTAGTTAAATTATTTTCAAACTAATCAACTGATCTCCAGTCATTGCCTGTCTGTCTCTTTAAATTGAGATCAGGGCTTCCACTAATTTCTAAACACAGGAAATCTGGGACTTCCTGTGTAATGCTATTGGGAGTCCAAGCAAGAAACATGGAAGTCTAAAATGGTTCAAATAAATGTAATTTGGTTTAAAAACATTGTTTTTAGAGATGTCAGGGCCAAAAAAGAGGAAGTTTTTGGGGACTCCAAACACGAACTTTGGGAGTATAGGACACCCGGACTTCCACTAGTGGAATCCCTGATTGAGATAACAGACATTAATCATTGAAAGAGTTAATAGTGAACAATTCATTCTAACATTACTGACTTAGAGCACAAATATTGATCTCTATTTCCAATTTTAAATTATGTACGTATTTAATCAGTCAACCCTTTACCTATCACATGACTGTCACCAGCAAGATCCACTGGTCAATGACAGGTAGACAGGCAAACATTTCGACCCCTGAGAAGTCACACCATTTAGAGAATTATCTATACATTTACATAATCCAACAATACTCTAAATCGCTCTAGCACTATGTCTGGGAAGCAAATTGGGAAAAATATAAATTGCTAATTTTACAATCCTGATGTGACCGGGAAGTATACAAATGTACAGACTGATTTTCTAACAATTTAATGAGCGTAGTAGTCATTGCCTGTTTCCACAGCTCATATATTGGGAAAAGTCAACACGTGTGAGACTGGGAATCAGAACAAATATGTCATCAAGTATTCAGCGAGAGTAATGGTAATGTCCAGTGCATTCATCATATTTTATGGTACTGATTTATTAACCCTTTAATCCTCAAATTTGTTCAACAAATTTCAATTTTCTCATAGAAAATGTCCATTTGCAGACTAAGAGATTATTATTGACGATTGATCACTGGAATGGCAGGCTCGGTAATCGAACCAGTCATTCCAGTGGTAAGTTTCCAAAACTAGGCTTCTCTTGCTCTGCAGGAAATCTTCATATCCATCAGAATTAGCTGCCGTGAGAGCTCGTCAGTAATCTGATTTTTGGACCATAACCTTAGAAAACTGTATTAGACTCACTTCAGATTTGGTGCGAAGCTAACTTGGGACAAGACTCTACTTGCTATTATAGTACAGTAAACTCTGTCCATTTTCCCCAGAGTTATATTCCATAAAATTTGTATTTCAATTCAATAACATTACTTAAGCATGTCACGGATCGCTTCGGTGGTGTTGGCGCGGTCGGTGCAGTGTAGCATTCGGACGCCATATGTCCTAACTTGCCACAGTTGAAGCAAGTGATGGGCGGTCGTTGTGCGCGTGGTGTACGTGTGTAGGTTTTGACTAATATCATAGGTAACCAGAACCGATCTTGCATTTTTCCAGTGCAACAATCATGACAATTATGTGCAGTAAGCAAATGTCTATCTGTAGCTATATTCAATGTTTTTCAGAAATGTTACAACTCAAGTTGAGTTTACATCATCCCTCGACAGGGTGACCGTAGAAAAGACATGTCGCTTTATCTTAACAGAACAACTACCTGCTGCCCTGTATGTGGATATTTATCAACTGGGCATGGCAGTACCATTTGGTGGACCACAGGTACGACACATTCATCTTCTTTTGTCACAAATTAGGAGGAGGTGCTATCTTGGAGAAAACAATTCCCTTCTTTGGCCCTGGGAACTATTTTGGAATACCATTTTTAACTCGACTTTCTGAAGTAAAGCGAGGTATTGCGATACCCTCCACATTGTCTAGTGGTGACAGCAATGACACTGGAGTAGTTATCACTGTCCAGTTTGCTTTTATCTCAGCTTACAGTTTCATATCTCATCTTGAGTTAATTATACTGCGCCCAACCGTGGCCATATGCCTCACTATGATGAGAGGCCATGACAAAATTACTGAGGTGAAAAGGTCAGATGTCAAGGCCATCATAAAAATATTTTTTTTTTCAACATTAACAGTTTACATTTAGTTCAACTTAACAGTGTATATCTCATGGTTGGTTAATTACATACTGGTCCGAGTCTTAGATGCCTGCTTCCTTGTAATGAGCAGGGATGACACATTGACGATGGGGTCAACGGTCAAGATAATTGTGACAGTCACTAACCTTGATAAGCACATTGGTTTTCAACATTAACATTCTGTTTAGTTCAACTTAGAGGTGTACCAGTATTTCTCATATTTGGTTAATCATACTGGATACGGACTTGGATGCATGCTTCCTTGTAATGAGCGAGGATGACACAAAGACCTTGGGGTCAAAGCTCATGTCATTGTGACCTTGGTAAAAACATTGGGTTTTTAGCTCACCTGGCCTGAAAGTGTGTGCCCGTCCATCCGTCAACTTTTCCTTTAAAATGGCTTCTTCTCAAGAACCGCTTGGATGATTTCAATTATATTTGGCAGGAAGCATCCTTAGGGCGTAGGGATCCAAGTTTGTTTAAATGAAACCGATCGGCCAATTTCGCCAGTGGCCATCTTGGATTTCGGCTGATTTTTCGAAATGTCTTTAATAATCTCCAAAACCATTTGAGGAATCAATTCAGACCTCATGAAATATGATCTATGGTAAGAGCTGACCCAAGTTTGTTCAAGGGAACTTGATTGACTAGATGGTTCAGCGGCCATCTTGGATGACCTCGTTTTCACAAAAACAACTTCTTCCCCAGAACCGTGAAGCAATCAGGCCGAAATTTGTGATATATGATTAAGGACTAAGGGCCGTTAAAGATTATTCAAGAGAAGTTGATCCGTCAAAAAAAATAGCGGCTTTAAAATGTCTGTAAAAATCTTCTCCAAAACCGCTTGGGGGATCAATTCAAAACGCATGAAATATCATCTAGGGCAAGAGCTGCACCAAGTTTGTTTCAAGGGAACTTGATTAGCCAAATGGTTTGGTGGCCATCTTGGATAACCTAATTTTTGCCAAAATGATTCCAGAACCACTGAGCGGATTGGGCCGAAATTTGGGAGATATGATTAGGCACTGAGTGCCATTAAAGTTTTTTCAAGGGAAGGTGCTACGTCAGAAACATGGCAGCAGTGGACCAATCAAAATGTAGCGTGTTTGCTGGCCATATTGGACTTGCAAAAATGTCCACAAACGCATTTAGACGACTACTCCTAAACCACCCACCAACAATTGTGACAAAAATGCATAATGCTCCAGGTGAGCGACACAGGCCCCTTGGGTCTCTTGTTTCAACATCAACATTTTGTGTTTAGATCCATTTAAGTTTCTTTCTTGTTTGGATGATAGAGAGATGAGTAAATTGTGGTTATAGATTGTACCTAAAATGGCAGTGATGTGGTTTGGGAGAGACTGAGAAAAGTGTGAAACAGTTTGTTTTAACATTTCTGTGTAGATTTAGAAAAGATATCGTCTTAACCACTTAATGGCTCAATTTGGTCAAGGAAATCAAATTATTTGCTTATTAAATGTCTATTTGCAGGGCAAGGGACAATTTTTCAAAATTTCCCGCTGGAATAACTATCCCTCATCTCTGTTATTGAGTAAGTCATTTCAGTGGTAGAATTTCAAATTAGTATTCTATTTGCCTGTAAATGGACATTGCTCAAGATCACTTCAATAGTCAGTTTTTGGCCGGCTTTGTCATGAAAGGATTAAATGATTAATGTGAATAATTTTTAAATGAAGTATTTCCTGACTTACCATGGAAAACATTTGTTAAAAAATGTTTCCTTATAATAACTGCATTCACAGATGCATCAGATTTGTTATATGAATGGCTCATGACAACACCTCACAGTACTCCCCTTAGATCAAATCTTGTCTAAATCCATTCATATCTTACCATGTCCCCCCCCCCCACTCCAACCCCCTCCCCTTAATGGTCACGCTGGCCAAACCTGTCTACATTTGTCTTCAGATATGTCCATTTGCAAGCAAAGAGAAGACTATATTCTCAGACTTTACCACTGAAGTGGCTGCCATGATAAATGGATATATTCATTGAGCAGAAATGTTCATTTTTCTGATATATCAAGGTTCTGCTCAAGGTATGCCGGATAAAATGGAGGAATCCAGTTTTAGCTATGCCCCGCCCACCTCTAGCTAAGCACCACCCACACTTCACTGTGTTGGGATCGATCGATCCCTGAACTGCCTTACCAGAAAACTGTACAGATAAGCTGTTGAATATTTTGAAACTAATTTGACTGGGTGCTTCCCAGTCAAATTAGTTGCAAAATATTCAACAGCATCTTTATTAAATTGTAAAGACATTTAATTCATACAATACTGCTTAGTCCGTCATCCGTGACGAACTTCTCTACATCATTCATGACGTCATTTATTATGACGTCATCTTACTTGTCACATAGTTGATTATGACCTAACATGATTGCTGGATAAGCATGAGGGGTCCATTAATAGTGCAGTATCGTGCCCAAGAAATATTTGACTAATGACTATATTATAATATTGTTTATATTTAATGTAAAAATAATTTTATAAAAAAACCCCATTGTAGACAGTCTACACTGGTTTGAAGTCAGTGGCACTAAGCAGCTCATCAAGGAACAATAGCATATGTACAAGGACGTATTACCAGTTATTATTGTACTGTTTAATTGTTAAATAATCTGCTGGTTCTACAGACCACCAACTACTAAGTCGTTAATTGACCTATTGTGTTTGAAGAAACATACAACCAGCACAGGAGTGTGTTAACCCTTTGAGCCTTACAGCATACATATATGTATTGCAATTTATGATGTCATAATTATTCTGCTGAACATTTGGGAAATGATTTGATTGAAGGTTGTTGCTGCCAGAGGCAGCAAACATTTTCTGTTAAATTATTTGTAAAATATTCAATAGTTGCTTTGTATGAACGTTATAAAAAGTAAACACAATTAGTACGGCATTGAAATGAAAGGGTTAATCGTCATACTATGGATATATTTTAAATATAGAGATTTAACCATTATACTGCTGAACCCAGATATTAACAATTTATAATTCTAAAATGGAATCTGTATTGCTGGCAGACCAGTCTGCCTGCAATAATAATTTAATTCAGTAAATTCAGCATTACAATGGTTAAGTAGCTACATGAGGTTTACGCCTGATATTAGGGCTGGGCGGTATACCGGTTTCACACCGTCTCACGGTTTCTTATGGCAACGGTTTAAAAACCATTACGAAAACCCCCCAAAAAACGAAAAACCATCCGTAAGATCGCCATTGCGCAAAATCTGGTGACTGTCCTAAACTAGTTTGTTCTTGACTTACAGTTTAATTTTATCATCTAATGTAACCATTTGCTACTAGAGACATAAAAAACAGTCATCTATAACTATTAGCCGTGGGAAAGCAAGCGTTGGTGAAATCCCAACAAATCGGCCGAGGACGACCCCCCGGCAAATATGATTTGATTTGCCAGCAATGAATTTTACATGATGTAGGCTCTGCGGGTTCAATGTAAGAGTGAATAATTTGAAAATCTAAATTTCTTCTTTGCAACAAATAATCCTTTTTTCAATTCGAGTTTGTACCATGTTTAATTAGGATTCCAAATGTGACATGATAAAAAAAATCAAGACGCTATACAATGAACTCCCAATCCAAACACGTCATTATTTTCCTTAGATTTCAACAAACATAAAATGATCCATCAACGGACTAAGACATACGAGACAAATTGCATGAACGCCCGAGAAATAAAAACGATTAAGTCGCTTCTTAAGTTGCCGGAGTAGTTACAAATAAAATACACCTCTTAGCCTCTCAAATACGAGCAGGCGTAATGTGATTGGTTGTTAACAAATTCCTCCGCCAGGATATTCACTACTATCAATTTTATGAATGAAATTTGTAGTATTTTTTATCACGTGACTTTTCTGCTCGATAGGCGTTAGAAACACATCGTTTTGTTTTACGGCCCGGTCTTTTTCGTCTTCGTATATTTTCAAGAAAGGAGTGTTGATTTAAGTAGATTTAAGTTAAATTCACGAATCATTGCGTTTATGTTGTCAAATTATCATAATCTCTTTATTATATGACATATGAACCTCAAAAAATTGTCAAACACATTTTTTGTGAGAATTCTTGAGGCGCGATTTCCAGGAAATGACTACTCTTTAGATACGTGCTGAATGACATTCACCCGCTTCAACGACAGTTTATTGAGGAATATTACTAAATACCGAGTACTCGAATACAAACACATGACTTACTAGACTAGATCATACTGTGGGTGGTTATACGAACTCTAACCGTATGTGCGTTACTCTACAAGGAGCCTAAACTCGCTCTCATATCCGGGTTCCTACTTACACACGTTAGATTTTACTACGCTTTCGAAAATAGTTACCTAATAACAGTGTTGAAAATCAACATTTTAGTAGTTAGAGTGTTATTTTCACGACATCACATGAACCAGACTTTATTTATTTAATTTATTTTAACTACTGTTTTGAGATAGATAGTGTCGAAGTGAGCAGTCGTATGTAGTTACCGTTCTAATTTCGTGGCAATTTACGTCAGTTGTCAAATCACAAAATACATGTACTGAAGCTAATGAAAACGACATATTTTCATATTTCAAATTATTTTCGATCATTCTAACCCCTTAAACCGGTATTTCGTTAATACCGGTTTAATTAGTGATACCGTCACTGGTTTTCTTTTAGGCTAAACCACCCAGCCCTACCTGATATTATTAAGGATTGTATTTAATTGAATATATTTCTGAAAATTCATGTTTTTACAAATTATTGAACAGACATGTTTGAATGGTGAAAGTTTGTTTGCCTGGAAACTAGTATGCTATATATGTGTGAGATCATTATAGAAAAGACAAGAGTGAGAGCTAAGAAGGCAGGTCAGTGAGTAAGTTTGTAAGTGCAGAGAGTTATGTAGAAGTTTGAATATATAAAGTTGTATTGTAAAATGATTAGTGAAATTTGAAGTTGAAAAACAAAATACAAGTTAAGACTGCGTTGTTGTTGCTCTAGTGAAGAATTTTATAGCCAACCTCCAGAATAAAGAAGGCTCGCCCCCAGAGCCACGAATAGACAATCAATCAGCCCATCACTCACTCTATACGATAGGTCAGAGTATAGTCAGAGGCACATCTCAAAAAGCCAGGCTACCTTAGCAGGACAGTTTTGAGAAAGTACAACCAGGGCCTTGTGAGCCGCTTAAGCTTTCCATTTAATTATGAAATTTTGATATCCTGGCCTATTTCATTGATATTTTAGAATGTTCATTGAATACCTTGAATTTTAAATGATTTCAAAACTTAATTTCATAAAATAGGTGAAAAAAGTTTAGTTTTTAGTGCTGGAAAGAGGTGGTGGCCAATCCTGTCCAGTGTGGGCAGAACCCTGCTTATGTTGTCCATGAAAGGGAAGATTCAAATAAAATGTTATCTTCTTATTGGTGTTTGTAACTATTAGAATACACATTGTTGTCTACTCTGTACAGATATTGGCAGATGGTGTTATTGACACAGAATCAGCTGAGCATAATTCAGTGGCTTACAAACTGTATGTCTATACCAGTGATCATGTACATATCAGCAATACAGACAATGGCAGACAGATTAATCTGGTCATCAACATGCCGGTCCATCTGCGTTATCACAGACCAGCCAATCAACCTGATGTTAGTGAGGTTACGGTGACATTAACACAACCACTGCTGTATCAACATTGTACAGGTATGGAGGGATATACATGGCACTGTTGCTAAGTGCACAAACTTCTATTTTGTGGAAGTTCTCATCGTACTAACATACGCCCACTCACATCGTTCTGCTGTTTGTGGCCGTACTTGCAGACCTGTGATCACTTGCTATGTGAAGTAACATTACGCTGGTAGGTTGGAGGGTAGCTAATCAGGTCATCATTTATTTCTTATCGAGCAATTTCATTGTGACCCACAGTTCATTTATGTTTAGGACATTTCGTTAACCTGGTGCATATATAGCCTGCAAGCACGGTACTCGATACGGAAGCAGAGCAGGAGGGCGAAACCATGCAATAGGATGATGGGAAGTTCTCTGCATAGATGCAGGGTGGTGCAAATTCAATTCAATTTATTTACACCCAGGCCACAATGTCACATATGGGGAACAGTAATACATGCATTTACATGGTCAATGACGGTTACCAGCATTGAACATTTTTCCTTTGAATATCCCATGCACATACAGTATAGGTCATAAAAGTTAACATGCAAACAAAACAATTTTGAGCATGATGTAAGAAAGGTTTTGTTGAATATTTTAAACATAATTTGATTGGATGACATTGCTGACTTACGCAGCAATGTTTTCAAATCCAATTATGTTCAAAATATTCAACAGTATGGTTTATTTTGTTTTGGAAACATGTTAAGTTATTTCTGAGATGTAATGTACTGTATGTTGTAGTTTTGTTAATTTACTCAGCTTGGCCCACTATACGTGTGCCTGTGGCTCTGTATGTAAAGTATATGCAATTGAATTATGCATCGGGTATAGAGTCTAATACTTTTCAAAGTATTTAAATGTAAATGTAATGTTTAGTTGTGACTCGCACCATCTTGGCAATTCTGCTGGTGTTGCTACTATAGTGCACTCGCACTTAATATGCTTTAACCCTTTATTTGTCAAGATAGATGAAAATTGTTTCTACAGTGGCAGGGTTCGTACGCATGTATGGAAGTCTGGAAAAAGTATGGAAATTTAGGAAAGCCTTTTCCAGGGCTGGAAAAAGTATGGAAATCCCAATTTTGGGCTAACTGGTAACGTACCTATGTGAAGGGCTTTCTTGGCTGATGGTGATGATGTAGAGCCAGAATCCTGCCGACTAATCCACCGAGCCAAGGGGATTTATCGTACCTATGTGAAGGGCTTTCTTGGCCCACTAACGGCAGTTGGGGCTCTGATTGCTGTTTACGACGAAGGCTGACGAGACGGTCCGCAAAATCGCCATCAATGCTCTCCATGGAGTTGAAAAGATCTCTGAGGCTATACTAGCCATCGCCTCGGGGTAGGCACATTCTTTGGCATTGCCGGTTCATGGTTCCTGTATGTTGCGATATCACTCACAGTCATCTGAGCTGCTGAACATTTAAGACGTGTTATATAGGATGGCTTCTCTGCATGACCTCGTCAAGTCCCTTAACTGGCAAGCCTATGTCGATAAGCTTCCTTTTAGTGACAGTGCCAGCACTGCAGAGATTAGACAGCAGTGTTCACAGGCATTCGAAGAGGTGTTCATCGATGGTCAGATGAACGACAGTCATCTGTTCATCTGTCTAGAGTTTGCCAGAGCTGTACAGGAGAGGACAGGAGTCGATGTCAGCGATGAAATCTGAGGTCCTGACGGCCTCTCTTGAAGGTCATGAGGATCTCGAGTCAGCGCTCGAAGGTCAGTGCCACCTCGGAGGAAGGGACATCCCGCCTAACCATGCCAACCAGCTCAGCTGTCATATTGGGAACCTGTTCGGAGAGTGAGGGGGCACTCGCCTGGTCAGAGTAACGGTGCGGTACTTTGGATATAGCAAGGTTCAGTTCTCGCAAAATGGAGGTATTCAGCTTGAACGCGCGTAGAGCATAACTCCAGCAGCTGTCCCAGCTACCACCGCTCACCGCTGCTACAGCAGCCACTACTACTATGGCCTCGGCCATCTGACCTTCTGATGCCTCATAGTCGAGCGTCGGCTCGGAGAGCTTTACAGCCTCGTAGTACTCATCAAGACTCTCATTGGCCTCGTGGATGTTCTGGATGGCTTGAGCCTTTTGTTGTCGTCGGCGTGCCTCCCTTTGGTGCATATGCTCGAGTGCCTTGTTGTACTTAAACTTCTCCTTAGACAGCTTCTCCATCGCCTGGTTATGACGTTTTCTCTCTACCTCCGCCGCCTTATGGTCAGCGAAGCTGAGACACCAGTTCGCCAATGGAAACACGTCTGCATTCAAGATTGCAGATGTCATGTCTATACAGGTAATTTAAATTCACCATATAGTCAGCAGGTCTGCAAGCAATGTATGAACCAGAAGCTTTCGAGGATCCAGTTGAGGACTATGATGAGGACTATGATGAGGATGACTATGATGAAGATGAGGACAATGATGAGGATGCCTATGATGAGGACTATGATGGTGATGATGTAGAGCCAGAATCCTGCCAACTCATCCACCGAGCCACGGGAATTTATCGTACATACGTGAAGGGCTCTCTTGGCTCACTAGCGGCAGTTGGGGCTCTGATTGCTCTGTTCATGATGAAGGCTGGTGAGACGGTCCGCAAAATCACCAACAATGCTCTCCATGGTGTTGAGAAGATCTCTGAGTCTATTCCAGCCATTGCCTCGGGGGTAGGCACATTCTTTGGTGTTGCCGGTCCATGGCTCCCATATGTTGCGATAGCACTCGCAGTCATCTGGGCTGCCGAACATTTAAGACGTGCTATATAGGATGGCTTCTCTGCATGACGTCGTCAAGTCCCTTAACTGGCAAGCCTTTGTCGATAAGCTTCCTTTCAGTGACGGCACCAGCGCTGCAGAGATTAAACAGCAGTGTTCACAGGCAATCGAAGAGGTGTTCGTCTGTTCATCTGTCTAGAGTTTGCCCGAGCTGTACAGGAGAGGACAGGAGACGACATCAGCGATGAAGTCTCAGAGTTCATCTGCGGTCTCCGCTACTCTCTTGAAAATCTTTATTATCGGCCCGGCGGCTATTATCGCGAGCCTCACTAGCTGCTCGATGGTTAGCCAGTGGCAGATCTACAGACCTCGTCCACGGCACATTCGGTATGCACACTTCGATGAACCTTTCCCAAACAGAGTCCATCAGGCTGATGTGCTGTTCCTTCCACATGATCGGGTCTTTTCCAGAGGAACATGCAAGACCTACAAGTATGCACTCATCATCGTCGATGTCCCCAGTAGATACAAGGCGGCAGTGCCTCTCACGGAGAAGTCTGCAGGTCAGGCGGCTGCCAGGTTGGTTCCAGAGTATCTATGAGGACCCGCAAAATCCCCTCCGGTGGCCAGAGTTGCTGCATGTGGATAAGGGTAAGGAGTTTAGAGGTGAAACTGCGGCCCTCATGCGGAAACATGGTGTGGCGATTAGGTGAGGCGAGGTGGGACATCACCGTGCCCATGCTATCGTCGAGCGGTGGAACCAGAGACTGGCAGGGAGGCTGTTCCTACATCAGTATGCTCAGGAGATGGCTGTCCCAGTGGGAGGTCATTCCAGGGTATGGGTGAGAGGGTTGCCCGTTGTGGTGGAGAGATCCAATGCTGAGGTTACTAGAAGCCAGTCAAGGCCATTCAGCGATCCTCTGTGGCCCAACCTCGATGTAGACAGACTTCCATCCAATTCCCTGGTTCGGTATTTGTATGAGCCTGGTGAGTTGGAGGGTGGACATAGGCGGGCGGCTGACCCCAACTGGTCGATAGATGTACACAAGATTGACAAGTATGTGGAGACGGCTGGATGGCCTACGCTGTACTACCCAACATGGTTGGAGAGCAGTCCTAGGCGGCCGTTTGTATGAGAGGAGCTCCAGATTATCCCTACAGACACCCAGCTACCTCCACCCCGGAGAGTAGACATCCTCCACTGACTGTCGGTTGAACATGTCACATGATGCTAATACCAGCAGCTCTTCGATGAAAGCATCCATTGGAGTGATGGCATCCTTGTGACCATCAGCCAGGGTGTGAATACCATCGGGAGCAATCCATCGCTTTGTGTCTAAGGGGCTGAGGCTTATTTTGGTCTGGTGGACCCCTAGAGGTGGTGACCCTCACTTCGCAGCATCTTCATACCATGGTGGAAGACCTTTCGCTCGAAGAGGCATTCCTTGTACTGCTCATGGCGAATCTGTCCCTGCACACAGCCCTGCACACACCCTTTGCCTTCTTGACTTCCTGTTCATCCGACCGCTTGATGGAGTACATCTTCGGGCACAGGCCAACAAACTCCTGGATTGGCACCCTGGCACACTCATCCTTCATCTTGCTCAGGACCTTCTTGTTGGCAGTACTGTGTAGCGGGTGTGTTACGGGGTAGTCGCTTGTGTCATAGAGGTCGCTCCTCGCAGCCATATCAGCATAGACATCCTCAGTCTGGATTGCCAACAGGAAGCTGCCTGTGTCAGTGTACAGGAGTACACAGTTGGCACCATATAGTCGCTTCAGCTGGTTACAGTAGATGTCATACATGAGGTGCTTCAAGAGGTCCAGGATGGACATTCCCACATAGATAGGGAGGTTCAGCAGCAGGTTCATCTTGTACATGTGGAGAGCAGCGAGATCATCATCGAACACCTTCACCCGGGAGAAGTTGGGCTTGGCTATTAGGCGGCGCAGCTTGTGCTCCGCGGATGACCGCACTAGCTTGACATCCACTCGCTTGCGCAAGTTCTCCATGGTAAGGACAGGGTTAGTCATCAGCTTGTAGAGATCCTTCTCAAAGTCGCTGTTGGCCTTCTTACAGAGCTCTGTGTTGAGTCGGATGTAAGGCTCCATCCATGTCAACTGATTGAAGCGTAGAACCCTGGCCACCTTCTTCAACCTCATACCCAGGCTGAGGTAGAGCTTCAGGTTGAGGTAGTGGAGAACGTACTGTTCTTTGTCTCTCAGGTTAGGCACCAGTTTTTCTGCTGCCGTCTCCGCTATCAACTCGCCTAATGCACACTGATACTCTGAGAGCCACTCTCCCTTCACCTTCATCCGTTCAGGCGCCAGCGGGTAGGCATTGTGCATGTCATGCAGCTCTTGTGGGTACTCAAAGACAGCCTCTATGATCATTGGGATGTTGTGTAATCTCTTTGACATCACTGTCCTCCACCCACTCAAACCCCTCAGTCGGTAGGTAGTTCATTGCCCAGCCATAGAGATTGTTAGCGTCCAGATACATGATGTGGCTTGTCGGCTGTTGTGGATTATAGCCAGCTATGTATGGGTTGTTTGCCTTAGCATAGCGTTTGCTGACCATTGATACACCACCCCTGAGTCCTTTCTCTATGAAGAGATGCATGTCATAGTCAGTGACAAGCTCCAGCTCCACACCTGTCTTCCTTAGAAGTGCATCCCAGTTCAACCTCGGGCTTGTGTAATAGTGTGCTGGGTCTCGACGGTACTGCTGAAGGCATGTGATGCAGAAGTTCTCAAAAATTTCTGCAAGGAGCAGTGTCAGACCGCAGATAGAGGTCATGATAGTCTCCCATGGTCTGGCAGCCCATGTTGTCGGGTTGTATGGTTGTAGTCGATGTCAGATATTCCCTCGCCAGAGAGTTTACTGTAGAAAGCAGCTTGAGGTGGGAGAGAGGTCTCATTGAAACGGTGCCACCCATCCATGTACTCATAGGGGTATACACCTTTGCAGAGCAGGAGCTCATGCTTGGCAGTGCTAGGTTCATACTGTTTTGTAAGTGAGAACGTTGTGGAACTAGCTACCAGCTTGTCAAGTGATGCTGAGAGGAACTGGGCCGAGTTGATGACCCGCAGCCGATTGAGGCTGAAGGAGATGTACTTCTCCATATTGTTGGGGATGCAGTTGATCTGTGGCTCTGTTTGGGAGATGGCCTGCATGATGAGGTGATAACCATACCCACGCAGGTTGTGGAACATGACCGGGATGGTAGTGGTCCTAGGGTTGAGGCGCAGCTTTAGATTACACACATTGTGTGCTGCTCTCCGGTAGAGACCAGTAAAGTGGCAGTGATCTCTGACAATGTCCCCATCTAATGGTCTGTCGCAGACATGGCAACTGACCGCAGTTTTATGAGCTCGCCAGTCCTCTCTAGTCATCGCCATCGGCCTAGGGTCAGCGAGCACGGCCGTTATCTTCTCTTCCTGTGCCATCCGATCCAGAAAGTGCTTAGCTGCATCTTCTCCTTGATACAGCACTGGTGGTTCACTGACACCGTCACAACGGCCCACAATGTATGAGAACCCACAGATCTCATGGTGTTGCGTTTTCTGTGTGCTGCTCTGAGCCGGATTCGCCTCTGGCCCTTCAATCTTGTTTGTTAGGGCTTCAAAGTCGGCATAGATGATGAATGGCACCTTGAGTTGCTTGTGGTGGTTGGTGAACTGTAGCATCTTCCTGTCCTCTGTAGGCATTCTTATGCGCATTGGTCTGTCACTGATGCCGCAGCACTCCGGTTTGTGCTTGATGAGAAGGTCTTTGCAAGAATAACAGTTGAGACACCGCTCGTAGAAGTGCTTTCTCCCTTTATACCGACTGATCATAGAGCAGATGATTCAGGTCCTTAATCCAGGTATAGTTTTGATTGCCACCCTTCTCGATAAGCAGCAGATTTGTCCTTGGAATGATGGGATCAGCCTCACTCAGATGCAGTGCAGTGAGTAGACACCCTTGTCATGCCCGAATACATTAATGGCCAGGCCATTGTGCTGCTCAACACGCTTAAGCTGGTGGAGAGGGGTTGGAGAGTCAACCCCGCTGAAGTAGTTCGCAAGGCCTTGCAACACCTGGGCTTTGGCCTCCTTCACAGCCTCGCTAATATCGCTTGCCTTCAGGATGGCATGCTGCTTAGACCAGAACAGGGGATCTTTTGTGACCTCTATCCCCTCATTCTTCTCCTTGTTGAGGGGGATCTTGAGAGCCAGGCAGAACTTCACCCCCTTCAGGTCCTCACCCCCTTCAGGTCGAGGACCTCTTCCACCAACTTCCTCTTGATCTTCTCCAGGTTTTTATCCAGGAAAGCTGTTGGATCTTTTTCCCCATGTCCAGGAAGTTCCCATCCCCGCAGATAGTTCTAGATTGCATGTGGGACCTTCACAAATCCTGGGGCTATGTCCCTCATTTCCTGGATTATAGCATCAAGAAACCTGTCGATCTCCTCATCTGTGAACTTGGGTGGGGTTTCTAGCTCTGGGCTTCTCGGAAAGGAGAGCTGGAGTTGGCTTCTCGGGAGTGGTTGGTAGCTTCCTACGTGGGCTGGGGTTGGCCTCTCGGAAATGGTTGGTCGCTTCCTGCTTGGGACTGGGGTTAGCTTCTCGGGAGTGGTTGGTAGCATCCTGCATGGGACTGGGGTTGGCCTGCAACAATATCGCCAAATTTTGAAGTACTTCATCAATATCCATAACAGATGTGTGTACCTATCCAGTTGTGTTTCTCTAATATGGGGATTTTATGTTCATGTTAACACCGCAGGCGTGTATACCTATCCAGTTGCGTTTCTCCAATAGGGGGATTTTGATGGTATCACATGCTGGTGGGGGCCGGCCTGAGGGTGGGGGTGGGGGGGGGGGGGGCAAAAGACTATATACAGACAGACATACCACTAAATAGACAGAACAGAACTGACAGACAGACAAACAGATAGACTGACATTCAATAACTAGTGTGCTACGCTATAATACCGCCTAGATAAGACGTTATGTCCTAGTTATTAGCTGCAGACCTACTGATAACTGGCATATTACATCTAACAGATAACAACAGCGAGATAGTGTTTTAAGCGTTAGTTATTTTGTGTGCTTAGGCGCATCGCATATTTTCTCGGGACACAATCCCGAGTTAGAATGTGTGGAATGTATGTCATAATTACTGTTCTGACAGCCCACCTCCCTCCTGTAGCCGCCGATCCGCGATCCACGGCTCCCACCACCCTCTGTTCTGAAACACTTATTTTATAACTACTCCCCCGAATAAATTGACCAATCAAAATTCTATATAGAAGCTCTGAAGCATAGCACTTTAGCGTCCTTCCAGCTGAGTTTGCTTGAACTCGTTCAAGTGGTTAATGAGTAGCCTTTTAACTGATTTCCCAAAATTTTCAGAAAATCCAAGATGGCCACCAGAAAAATGAACCAATCAAAATTCTGTATACAAGTTCTGAAATCTACCAGCCTAGTATCCTTCCAGCTAAGTCTGGTTGAAATTGCTCAAGCAGTTAATGAGTAGCATTTTAAACGATTTCCAGCCATTTTTTCAGAAAATCCAAGATGTTTGCTGGAAAGATTTATGAATCAAAATTCTGTATACATGTTCTGAAGCATACTAGGCTAGCGTTCTTTCATCCAAGTGTGATTGAAATCGCCCACGTGGTTATCGAGTAGGCTTTTAAGTAATTTCCAGACATTTTCAGAAAATCCATGGTGGCCACCGGAAAAATTGACCAATCTAAATTCTGTATACATGTTCTGAAACATCAGCATACTATCCTCCCAGCTATGTCTGGTTGAAATTGTCCAAGCAGTTAATGAGCGTACCCCCATAGGGACCTTCCAGCCAAATTAGGTTGAAATCTGCCAAGCAGTTAATGAGTAGCATTTTTAAGCAAAAGTTGACGGATGGATGGATGGACGCCTGACGGATGGACAGATGGATGACGGCCAGGTGAGCTAATAATACAAAGAAATTAAGTAACTGTTATCGTAACGGTCGAAAGACATGCTTAACCCTTGAATGGTCAAATTAGGTCAAGAAAATCAAAATATTTGCTTATCGAATGCACATTTGTCAGACAAGATAAAACTATTTTTAACATTTACCACTGGAAAGACTAGCCTAGTCATCAAGTCAGTCATTCCAGCGCAAAAACTTCTTGGCCTGCTAATGGGCATTCTTCAAGACCGCTGCAAGGGATGGTTTTAGCCAGCTTGAGCATTTAAAGGGTTACAAGTATAAAAGTTTGTTTCTCTTTCCTCAGGAGAGAATGTGGGTGCTGACGATGTGTCTGTGTTAGCGCCGTGTGATTACATTAACAGCTCATTATGCCTGTGGTCTGAGATGTCCTGTCAATATGACCAGGTACTACTTGCGCTACATCTCAACACAATGCTAGCTTGAACACATCTGCTAGAACTGTTACATGTATAGCATGTTACACGCTCGCTACACACAGCAACATCAAACAACATATAATACAGGCTCGTTACACACAGCAACAACAAACATAATACAGGCTGGCTACACACATCAATGTCAACCAACATATAATACACGCTCGCTACACACAGCAACATCAAACAACATTTAATACATGCTCGCTACACACATCAATGTCAACCAACATATAATACATGATGGCTACACACATCAATGTCAACCAACATAGAATACATGATGGCTACACACATCAACGTCAACCAACATATAATACATGATGGCTACACACATCAACGTCAACCAACATATAATACATGATGGCTACACACATCAATGTCAACCAACATAGAATACATGATGGCTACACACATCAATGTCAACCAACATAGAATACATGCTCGCTACACACATCAATGTCAACCAACATATAATACATGCTCGCTACACACAGCAACATCAAACAGCATATAATACATGCTCACTACACACATCAACGTCAACCAACATATAATACATGCTCGCTACACACATCAACGTCAAACAACATATAATACATGCTGGCTACACACATCAATGTCAACCAACATATAATACATGCTCGCTACAGACAGCAACAACAAACAACATATAATACATGCTCGCTACACATGGCAACAACAAACATATAATACATGCTGGCTACTCACATCAATGTCAACCAACATATAATACATGCTCGCTACACAGAGCAAACCAACATATAATACACTCGCTACACACTTCAACGTCACTCAACATATAATACATGCTCGCTACACACTTCGTCACCCAACATATAATACACGCTCACTACACAGCAACGTCAACCAACATATAATACGTGCTCGCTTTGCACAGCAATGTCAACCAACATATAATACACGCTTGCTTCACACAGCAACATCAAACAACATATAATACATGCTCGCTACACACAGCAACGTTAACCAACCTATAATACACGCTCGCTACGGACAGCAATATCAAACAACATATAATACACGCTCGCTACACACATCAATGTCAACCAACATATAATACATGCTCGCTACACAGCAAAGTCAACCAACATATAATACATGCTCGCTTCGCACAGCAACATCAAACAACATATAATACATGCTCGATACACACAGCAATATCAAACAACATATAATACACGCTCGCTACACACATCAACGTCAACCAACATATAATACATGCTCGCTACACAGCAAAGTCAACCAACATATAATACATGCTCGCTACACACAGCAACATCAAACAACATATAATACATGCTCGCTACACACAGCAATATCAAACAACATATAATACACGCTCGCTACACACATCAACGTCAACCAACATAAAATACACGCTCGCTACACAGCAAAGTCAACCAACATATAATACATGCTCGCTTCGCACAGCAACATCAAACAACATATAATACACACTCGCTTCACACAGCAACATCAAACAACATATAATACATGCTCGATACACACATCAACGTTAACCAGCCTATAATACACGCTCGCTACAGACAGCAATATAAAACAACATATAATACACGCTCACTACACACAGCAACGTCAACCAACATATAATACACACAGCAACGTTAGCCAACCTATAATAGACGCTCGCTACACACAGCAATATCAAACAACATATAATACAGACTCGCCACACACAGCAACATCAACCACCATATAATACACTCGCTACACACAGCAACGTTAGCCAACATATAATACCTGCTTACTACACACAGCAATGTCAACCAACATATAATACACGCTCGCTACACACAGCAATATCAAACAACATAATACACACTTGCTACACACAGCAACATCAACCACCATATCATCTTCTTTTCGATCGCTGGTATCACACTTGGAGAGCCGTTCTCAAGAAACCACCATATAATACACACTCGCTACACACACAACGGCAACCAGCATATAGTTACAAATATAATGGAGGAATCCAGTTTATCCATCAATCATATGATGTTATAATCGACTATGTGATGTCTATGCTGACGTCATAATCAATTACATCATGAATGGCATAACTAAGTTCGTCATGAATGCTTAATTGATGATGTACTAAGGTGGTTGCTATGCAAGCACGAAGCTCGACTTGTTGATGTAATTTTACCTGTTATTGGCTATAGTGGTATGCTAGTGGACACTGTGATACCGGCCAAGACCACATCCGCAGTGCTAACCAGTGTCTCAATTATGGAAACAAGTCCCAGTAGACCATGCGCTGTAGTGATCATGGCCAACACCGGCCCGCTACCACAGAGACCTGCTATTAAAAAGAGGTGTCTATTGAGTGGAGGAAGACTGAATTGATGACTATCTACACCAAACCGGTAGTCTACAGTGCCCCTCGCATACGGACTCAGCAAATGTTGACATACTGCCTCAGAACATGATATCCTATAAAAACATCTCAGAAGTATCACTTCAGTTACGTCTACAGATGCGCATCCTATGACATACCATTTTCTAGACACTTCAACCTCCAAGGATTGCAGAATAGACATTCAATATCGCATTATTCAAATTGCATTGGATACATCAGCTACACTGCATGGAATCGCAAGTTATCAGCACCACAGTATAGGAATGCTTCCATGAGGGGTGGACACCACGCATGTATCTCTTACATGCTCAGTCAAGAGCCCCATGAATTAGTTATTATTCCTCTTACCTATGGATGAATTACCGCACTTATAGATGAATTTTCAAAATGATCCCCCAAACGGCACTTATCTATCATTCAGAAAGTTTTTCAAAATGGCTGCCTGGTGCTAGTGGAAATATTGAATGTCAAATCAAAGTTTATTTCGAGAACCTTTTTACTCAGATGTTCAATGAACCTATGAAGATCTGATCTGATAAATGGCAGCAGGGTTATCATACACAAACCGATTTTCAAGATGGCAGGCAATGAGCGATGCCTTATTGCATGGTTGATCAACATGAATTTCAATAGGTTTCTTCCTATAAACTAGTCCAGCGAACCTGTGAAATTCCAAACTGTTCCGATAAATGCAAGCAGGGTTATTATCTAGAAACCATTTCAAGATGGCTGCCACTGTTTGGATGATGTCAGGATGCTTCCTGCCAAATTTGGTTAAAATCTTTGAAGACGTTCTGAAGTACTTTTGTTCCATTAATATATACAGTTATCTCCCATTAAGCAGCAATTTTAAGCACACATTTGACTGGTCGATGACGACCATGTTTCCTAACAATTCAGGTTCCATTGAACAATCTTGAATATCTCTTAAAATAGTCCATAATTATATTTGCTGAATTTCAGCCTGATTTCTTCTGCTGTTCCAGACTTCACCTTTCTGAGAACAATTGAGTTCTCTTGAACAAACTTGATTCATCTCTTACCATAGATCAAGGTTTCTTGAGTTTCAAATTAAACGAATGGCCAAGAACTAAAATATTTAAAGTTATCCTGTAGCAATAATGTGTAGAAGGAAATCATGGAAAAATTCAGTGATAATAGTCTTCTTAAAACCCTCCATTTTAGTTTGATATTTGTAGCCACCATTATTAGGGATTTTATTCTTCTTGCTGTTGGCCTTTTGTGAGTTATCTGCCGTGGTGACTGTCTGTCAACCTTTTCTTTAAACAACTTCTCAAGAACCACTGGGCCAATTACAGTTATGTTTGGCAGGATACATCCTTAGGGTATAGAGATCCAAGTTTGTTCAAACTGAGCCGATCAGGTAATTTCGCCAGCGGCCATCTTTGATTTTGGCAGATTTTCAGAAATAGATTAAAAAATTTATGAAAACTACTTGGGGGGGATCCATCGATCTGGAAAGTCATGTAACATTATCTAGGGCAAGAGCTGAACCAAGTTTGTTCATGGGAACTTGATTGGCCAAATGCTTCTGCAGCCAACTTGGATGACCTAGATTTCGCAGAAACACTAAATGGATCGGGCCAAAATTTGGGAGATATGATTAGGGACTAAGGGCCATTAATGTTTTTTTCAATGGATGTTGATACATAAAAAACATGTCAGCCATGGACAAATCAAAAGGTAGCATTTGGTGGCCATATTTGATTTTTTATTCGATGTATTTTGAAGCCAAAATTGTTTTTATATAGGTTTTTGGGAATCCTAATTTCAAATTTGCCACTCGAAACTGTCGGATAAATGGGTTAGCGACCATCTTGGATCTATTTCCCGCCAAAAACTACTATACTAAAGCAATAGGAAATTTAAAGTGTCCTCACGGGAACAGCTGGGCTGATTTCAATTATATTTGCCAGGAAGCATCCTTAGAGGAGTTTGTTCAAACGAAGCCAATCGACCACTTAGACACATGGCCATATTGGGTTATGGCCAATTTTTAGAAACGTCTAAAAATCTCAGAAACCGCATAGGGGCTTGATTCGACACATCATCTAGCGCAACAGCTGAACCAAGTTTGCTCGAAGGAACTTGATTGGCCAAACGCTTTGGCTGCTATCTTGATCAGACCGAAATTTGGGAGATCTGATTTTTGGACTAAGGGCTATTATTAAACATTGTTCAAGGGAAACTGATATGCCAAAAAATATGAAAATGTAGCATGTCTGTCGTCCATATTGGATCTTTTTTGTGAGTGATTTTGAAGCATGCCGATTTCAAATTTGCCACTTTCGAACATGTCTGATAAACTGGTTGGTGGCCATCTTGGATTGTTTTCCTGCCAAAAACTTCCATAGTAAAGCAATGGGAAATTGGAAATGTCTTCGAGAGCCACAGGACTTATTTTAACCAAATTTGGTAGGATGCATCGTTGTTCGTGTTCGTGTTGCAATTCTGGCCACAATCTTCGGGTTCAACTTATAGGTGATGGGCTTTCTAGTTGAGATGCCTATGTTCCAGGTGGGCGATACAGGCCTCTTAGCCCTCTTGTTGTTGAATGCAATGTATATTGCATCCAGCTTCATTAAAAACTTTTAAGTTATCCTTCTACAAATATTGGAAATAAAAATACCAATCAGACAAGTTCCATGGTTGCATTGCATCGCTGGTTCCATGCGCCCATGTCCTAAAACATACTGCTTAACAATTGCTAAGGATAACATACAATAACTTAAAATATTGAACATAGGGCATTAACTACATATATTTTGCAATTATGAACACAGAAAAGCAATGTCAGGTATTGTGCAACCAAGTATGAACAGTGCAGTGATTGATGTGACCATGCAGCATTCTGCTCAGAGTAACTACAGTCTGCCACGAGTCACTCAAGTTTTCCCAGCTACTCAGTACTGCATATTACCACTCATAGGACTGATTACAGCCTGACACCTTTGCATGCTGTTAAGCAAGGATTGTGGGATGTTGGCCCAATCATATGTCAAGGCGTGCTCAAGGTCCTGAAATGACTGTCTGCAGGAGGTCCCATGCCATGTTTGGAGATTGAGCTGACCACTCCATTCTCTCAAAACCCTATTCCAGGTAGAGGTTTCTGTGTGGTCGCACATTATCATCCATCAGAATGAATCCTTGCTCTATTGCATGAGCATAGGGCCGGGTAAAGGGATTGATCTTTATCCCTATACCTCATACCAGTCAAGATAGCCAGCCTCTCTGGAAGTAGTAGAATTCTGTGTGGCCACCAGCACTAATGCCAACCCACACCATTACTAAACCGCCACAATAACTGCCATGTTCCACCACATTGGCATCAGCAAATCTTTAATTTTGACGGCACCACACACGAACACATCCATTGCGAGTCCAAGCAGAATTGTCAGAATGTCAACTTCCCATTGAACAGGAGTCCAGTTCAGATGTCCTCTACTCCATTCCAGTCTTGCTTGATGGTGCCTCTCAAACTCAAACCACTGGCATGCTGTCTTTCTAACTGTGTGAGTGGATATTGTCATCCCCGTCATGCCTCTAAAGTGGTTTCGCAATACTGTAACCATGGATTCTCCTTTTGGGGGCATATACTCCCAAAATCTAACTTGGGACCCCGAAAAGTAGTGGCAGTGGGTCCCACAGGACCCCTTAAAATCTTGCATGATTTTCAATCTTAATTAATTTTGTTTTTACACAAAAATACCCACAAAATCTAGCATCGGATCTCCATATTTCATAGCTGTGAGTTCATGCTACTTTCTAATTTTAGGATATATGAAAAAAACCGCATTGAAACCTCAGATTGTCAGTTTAGGACCTACATTTCAGCTTGGGAGCCAAGATTTCAGGGTGTGGGGTCCCTGGAACTTCCAAAATGTAAATGTCATGTGAAACACTGACTGTAACATTGGTAGCATCACGTTTGTGCTTGACCGGTCTACTGATACCGGTTCCACTGTTTGCTGCATCCAGCAGCCTTTCAGCAGACCAATGCCATGATAAACTCTATTTCACAAAAAGTAAATTCCTTCAAATGCAATGCGAAGCTATAATGCTTCCGCATTGGTTTCTACGAAATAGTATACTTACCTACTGGACCACTCTATGATAATGATATGTTTCCTAACATGTCTACCCTTCCAAATAAATCCCAATTTGAACAACACACATTAGACGTACCTAGACGTGTCTAGGAACTCCCATGCCGGTCACACTGACCAGGTCTGAGTCCAGACCAGCCATTCCCAAAATATTAGCGAAATAGCTAATGTGCAGCTGACCCAACCATGAGGGGTGGTTGAAGCTGGGTCGCAGTCCAGTAGGTAAGTATACTGTTTCATAGAAACCAATGCGGAAGCATTATAGATTCTACTTCAATATACTGGACCACTATGATAAACACCAGAATTTGACAGTCAAATAAAACTGGTGGGACACACACACACGCACACACGCACGCACGCACGCACGCACACACACACACACCTGTTTCTGAACCTAAGTAGCCAGCAAAGAAGGGTCAGAAAAAGAGAGGGAAAGAATTACTATCTAAACCGTGTCAATTCTTCAGTGATGTCAAGAATATTCAGATACTAAGAAAGCTGCTTCTGCTTTCTAGAATTCGGGAATCAAAAACGATATGGAGATAACTTACCAATTGTTTTGGTTCGAGGAATGAGACAATACAAATTAGACAGTGAGTTACAAACTAAGATACTAGTACTCACCATCTTAGAAGAGTCAAAGCAACCATGGTCACAGCTCAAGAACTCCGGACATCTATCGGTGAGACCACCAAAAACATGCAGTGTAACTGACAGCCCAATGATGACAGAGGTGCGATGTGCCCTTACCTGGATGACCGATTAGCTAGGTTAGCAATTGCAAGTCGGTTCGATGTACCTGAGAGATCACGCATATAATAATCAGTAAAGGAGGACTCCCAATGCCATTGTGCAACAGACATCAGATCTTCCAATGAAAAACCATTGTATAAGGCTGTGGAAGCAGCAAGCCCTCTGACATCATGCGACCTAGCCCTATCAATCTGAATACCTGTAGATATGGTATGTGTACATTTAATAGTTCTATAATCCACCTCGAAATGGTGTCCCTAGATGCCCTACCATGTGGTTTCTTATAGCATAACCATAATGATTTTGGATCCGATCTCCATGTAGACATTCTTTTGAGATACATCTTAAGAGATCTAACTGGACACCATTCCACTGAGGAAGGATCATGTCGGATTAGACTAGGTAAAATGATAGGCTTACCTGGAAACTTTAATGATTGTGTTTAGACATAAAGTTCTGTCTAGGTAATAAACGCAGACCGTCTCCAGAAATTACAAAGCAGTCTTCCATGTGAGAAGCTTCAAATCAATACTTCTGATTGGTTCAAAAGGATGAGCTCCCAACACCTGTAAAGCAAGGGAAAAACTCCAAGGTGGGAGTGCTAATGGTTGTCTTGGCTGCTCATTCTCCATTCCTCTAATTATCTCATTAAGCAAGCAATTCTCTTCATCCCCAGCAGATAGGCTAGGAATGACAGCCGCTAAGGCTGATTTGTATGCTGCCAAAGTTGATGGAGCTAAACCGCGTGAGTGGAATAGCTCACAGAGAAAGTCTGCTACTATTTGAACAGAGGCTCGAAAGGGATCTGTATTTCGATCAGAGCACCATTCTGCGAATCTACTGATTCTATAATTATAAGTCGCGGATGTTGATCCCCTTCTGACAAGGCGATAAATTTCGCTGCCTGCTCATAAATTCCTTCCTTAACTGAACTGAACCTTCCAAGATAACTGTCATGCAGTTAATTGGAACATTTCCGGACGATCGTGGAAATGACGTCCTCTGTTCTGGAAGATCAGATTCGGTAACTGTGGAAGGAGAACCGGTCTGCAGACCAGAACGTCCAGCAGATCTGAATACCATGATCTGCTCGGCCAGTCTGGAGCGATCAGAAGCACTTGGCATTCCTCCTGTTTGATTTTCTACAGAACCTTTGAATCAGGATTGTTGGAGGGTAGGTGTATGCATACATCCCTGCCCAACTCAACGCCAACGCATCCACTGCGAAGGATTGTGGATCTGGAATCGGAGACACATACGTAACCATCTTTGTGTTCTCTTTTGTTGCGAACAGATCTATGTTGGGTTTTCCCCAATGACTGAACAGTTTCTTGGCTACTGGAAGGTTCAGCCGCCATTCCGTTGGTCGACAAACCAATCGATGACTCAATGAGTCTGCCAGGATGTTCAACCTTTCCGGAATGTGTGCCGCTCTCAAGATAATTTTCATCTCCTTGCACCAACACAGGAACTTCCAAGTAATCATGCACAATTCAGGTGACTGTGTCTCACCTTGGCGGTTTTGATCAGCACTATCTTGTTTGTGACCTGATCCAGAAAATGCTCCAGTGCAAACTGCACTGCCAACATCTCCAGACTATTGATATATTTCAAAACATTCAACCGATTCCACACCCCAGACACTGTCTAATCTTCCAGACAAGCCCCCCACCCCTCCTGTGACGCATCTGTGAAAATCGTCACCTGAAGAGATGGAGGAGACAACGGAACTCCTTGCAAGAGATTCTGTCGATTGAGCCACCATTGAAGGGGGTGACAAAAGGAGCCATGGATTCCAGCCAGGACATTCCTGAAATTGCTGGGCTTAATGGTGTCAATGGAGTATGTGGTACCTTACTCAGCGTTAATGCGGCGACCACTCCAATTTTTAATGTGGCGACCACTCCAATTGTACCTGATGTCCATGCAGTCTCAGAGGAAGGACAGCCTTTTCAAGCCAATTCAGTTATTGGAGCCTTTCTAAGTGTCTTCAACAATATCATCATGGAGTCCACCCGGCTTTCGGATGGATAAACCATGCCTGACTGAAGATCGAAGAACATGCCCAGGAATACAAATTTCTGAGATGGAACAAGATCTGACTTCGAAATTGATCACCCATCCCAGAGAGCCAAGCATGTTTGTTACTACTCGAAGACTGCCTTGAAGTACACAGGGATTGTTCGCCTTGATCAATCAATCGTCTATGTATGTATGTATGAAGAGCCACGCCCCTCTTGCGGAGTTGCGTTGTCATAGCAAGAACCACTCGTGTGAAGACCTGAGGAGCAGTAGTGAGACCGAAAGGCAAGACTGTGAATTGCCATATGCGGCCCTGGAACTCAATCAAACCATAGAAAGTATGCATCTTCCAGGTTTATTGACATTGTCAACATACCTTTCTCTAATCCTGACATTACAGTCCTTGTTGTTTCCATTTTGAATTTTGGAGACTGGACAAATTGATTCAATGGCTTCAGATTTAGCACTGATCTCCACCAACCAGTGTGCTTGGCTACCAGGAACATGATCGAATAAAAGCCTGGGCTGTGCTGATCTTGCACCGATTGCACAGCGCCTTTTTCGCAAAGAGCATTAATCTCATCGTGGATAGCTAAAAGCCGATCGGACACCATTGGTACTGGAGTCTAAATGCGGTCCGTAGCAAGATGTGGAAGGAGCCCGCTTTGGGACCATTCCGGAGAATACCCGTAGGTTATCCATGAATAACCACAGAATCTCGTACCACATCTGCCCATTGATGTGAAAACAACTGCAGTCTGCCTCCTAACTGGAGCGGCTGAAGAAGTTGACACACTGTCCATTCAACATTTTCTAAGACGGGACCGCTGGACTTCAACGCTACATGACCCACTGTTCCCGGAAACACCTGAGTGGTTCGAAACGAAAAGGCCATCAGAGCCATTAAGACCCCTTACCGGCCCCACGGCCGCTTGGCTGAGCTAGCAGCTCCGCCCCAGCCACCATGCTGGCTGGGCGCGGAACCGCTGCCACCCCCTCTTCCATAGCCATCAACCTTGGCATCCTTGGATGCCAACGATTGAGCCTGGAATCCCGCTCTTCCTCTGACCAGAGGAATTAGCCTGCTGAGCATACCACGGATTGGGGTGGGAGGCAGGAGCAGGCCTCACAAATACACCTTTAGACTGCTGTTTAACCTTGAGTTTAACAACATCCTTCTTTGGGTATACCTGTTTTAGAGCCAAGTCAACGTGGTGCAGCATTTCACACCTGTCTGCGACACCTTCAAGGGTGCTCCACGCTTCACCCCCAAAGACCTCGGGACCTCTCATGTCCGCCCCAAGCAGTGAACGTTCGATGTCCCAATTTGGCTGCGCATAGTCAAGGACCATACGACACCTCAAACGCAAACAGTGTGCAGTAGCCCGAGCCACAGTCCTGGGCTAGCCGTTGACTGTCCATCAATGTCTTAATCACTGATGATGGCACAGTACTACTGTCCCTTCCTGCATCAAAAACACCCTGCAGGAAAGTATTAGAGTGTGAGAGTGAAGCTGTTGCTGCTCTCGTCGCTTCCTCCACATACGAGACCTCGTAAGGATACACTCGTAGGGGATAGACAGCAGGTTTGACCGTAACTGATTTGCCATCCTTCCCCAAAGGAGGATGCTCTATACCCAGAGTTGCACTCTCATCAAGCGACAACTGCGGCGCAGCGACGTGCCTCCGCTAGTCATCTAATGGTACCCGGATACACTTACGGACCTGCCTAGGGATTTTAGGCAGTTTCCGCTAATGAGCGCTGAAGAAGCGATAACCGCCATATCTGTGGTATTAACATCCAACAGAATAAACGATATACGCGAATGCTGTGTCTCCATCAGCTTGCGTCTCTGAGCACTAATGCCCGAGAGCGCAACTGACTCCTGGACCCGCCCCAAAATCATAAAAATTTCTTATGATGTCTGTGGCCTCCATCCATTCAGTCTTAGTTGCCAAAGGACCACATGGAAGAATGAGGGGGTCCTCCCCCTTCATGTCGGCCATCCAAGTCACAGCCTCCTTGGCAACCATCTGGTCAGGACCCGCACCAGACCCAGTATCACTACCGGGAGCCGAATGCTCTGATCCAGCCATCTGCGGAGAGGGTGGACTCCACAAATCAGGCATGAAACAAAACCCCTCAGGTACGGTGCTGATGGAATACCAGACACCATGGTAGCAAAAGTGACTTGGTCACTGACCCCAGCCTGCTCCAGCACTGGACCCCGTTGAACCAGTGTGGACTGGCTCGGGTGAAGATGGGCCACATGGCATCCACCTCCATCCGCTCAACGAGGCCCGACCCGGGCCGCTGCAATAGTTGGTCCTCCTCCTCAGTTGATAGATCATGATCTATAACCTGGCCTGTCTCCGGACGCTGCGGACGAGAGAACCCTGCTCCTGGCCACAGATCCTGTAATGTTCCGCCTTGGCAGAACCGGTACAGGGCACTCGGGAGCAGAGCAAACCACTAATAGACCCTCATGGGTGCCGCTTTTATGGATACCACTAGGTCCAGCCATGGACGGACGGGTGCCAAGCGACGGGTCCATCCCCTGCTGGGCCAATGGCGGATCCACTGCAGTCGATGCCATCTGAATCATGAACCATCCCAATGATTCATCTAGCATCGACTGAAATGACCCAGCGATCTCAGCCCTAACAGAGGCTAACGCTGCGTCCAGATCTTTTTTAGACACTGACGCTTTACCCGACTGCTCATGTCGTGATCTCTGAAAGGCTTTCCATGTCGATTCTGACCAGGCTAAGCACACATCACACCTCTGATCCTTGTCACAGGCAGAACACTTAGCGCACTTGTGACCTCAAAGATTGAGCTCAAGTATTTATTGCACTTTCCATTACTGCACCGTGAATTCTTCTTTTTCTGAAAAATACAAGGGGAAGAACAAAAATATTAGTTTTTTAACCACACCTCAGTAACAAGAAAACTTTACCATACTGGGGTGCATGGAACGAAATAAACACACCAGAAGCAGAGCAATCTGGTTTTCGGTCATCAACCATAATATAGGACCCTCCAAAAAGTCATTGTTTTATTGAGCCCCATGATTACGTGTGAAAATCATTTAATGAGTCCAATGAATAAAAAATTATTATTCCAGACTTCAAAAATTTATTATTACTGTTCATAAAAAACGTGATTATTGTGAAGTAGACTCAAATAAACACAAGAAATTTTATTCATAACGCATCAAAGTGATGTACGAATGCGATATGAGCCTAGGTAATTGAGAAATTTGACCAAATTTCTCTAACAAATACGTAGAATCGTACCGCCGCTAAAAACGGCGATTTACAACAGGTTTCGCTCACTCCCCAATTATATTGAAGCACTCGCCTCATCGGAGAACCCAAAACATACAAACCAAAGCGATTAATACGAAGTAGGGTAATAAAAACACAGAAGACAGCGTGATAGATGACAAAATTGGCTGTCAAAACAAACCAATTTCCACTCCGGCATCCATCATGATTGATGAATCCTGGTCATTTACGGACGCAGAAACAACGAGCACTTGTTAAGGATCAAATATCCTGATAGTAGCAAACGAGTCCTCGTGAATAAATGGCTAAAAAAACGCCAATCTGAAAAACATAACATATTGACAAACATCCAACAGTAATATTTATGTCCAAAACAACATAACTATGGAACAATATCACCTTTGCAGACAGGGATAGCTCCGAGTCAGACATCATTGACGAATTGCAGGGAAAATAAGCCTGAATAACACTAAAACTGGAGTTTTATGTAGGCACAACAAAACACTGCACGTTTCACGCAAATATTTGTGGAATTGCTGGTCTGGACTCGGAGCTGGCCAGTGTGACCGGCGTGGGAGTTTCCAGACACGTCTAGGTACGGGTCCCTAATGTGTGTTGTTTAAATTGGGATTTATTTGGAAGGGTACACATGTTAGGAAACATATCATTGTCATAGAGTGGTCCAGTAGGTAAGTATATTGAAGCAGAAAAGGAATTCTCTTATCTTCTGTGGGAAAACATGTGCTTCACTGAATGTCAGTAGACTGCACTTTTTAATCTCAATCCTGGCAAACATGAGTAAGCCACTGACTGCACAATGCCCATTTCCTATGCACAATGTCCATTTCACTGTCAGTTTCTGTAATGACATTAAGATTAGGTTAGGATTTCTTTGGGGTAGGAAAATCTAGTTTTTCTGGTATTTAGGTATATTATTTTAGAATATCTTAGCAATTGTTGAGTAGTATATTACTGAATGCACCATCTTTGTGCTATGTATTCCTAATTATTCTGCTGTATACTGCTTTCTTTGCAGAAACAACTGACTTTTACCATACCTATTGGCAACCAGAATGAACTGACATGGGTTACCATGGGAACAATAATTACAACAGTACTGGCTTGTGTCTACCTTATTCACCTAAGCAGAACCACAGAGTTGGCGGGACTAACCTGAATTTAGGATGTTTTCTCTCTGGATATCCATCCGGTTGGCAGACGACCAACACACACATGAATGGCTGCCATGGTATTAGCTCATCTATGTATCACTGCTGGTCTAATGAGCTAAAACACAGTTTTTTTCTTCCAGATACAGAGGAAAATTGGAGATTCAGCCATCTTGACTTGGAACATTGGCAATAGTGTGTTATTGCTACATTAATTAGTCAATGTTTCAACCAAATATACGAATATGGAAAGCGGACCATCAATATTTTTCAAACAAATTCATCATTTTTCTAGTCTCAGTCAATATTAAGACATTGGCAAATAACTATGCTGGGTGAATGACTGATATTGAAGTTGGTCCTTATTGTAAAATGGCTCACCCGTCCTAATCCTTGTTAGAGGTCAAATTAACGGTTAGGATAGAGCCAATGATTTTCCGTTTCAAAATAACATGTTTTCCGTTTCAGGATATATTAAATTCCGTTTCGTCACCGGTTTCCTAATTTTTCAGCTTCAAATGCATCATAATGTGTTGCTATCTCCCCATGGTTACCACCAACCCTTGTAGGTATGCTTCTCCAGAGGCCAGAAGTATAATGAGGCATTGGTAATTCAATAAATATGATATTTCAGTGAGGAAACAAGCAATATTGGATAGAATTTAAATCCAGAACTTCACCCTTAAAATTCAAGCCCATTAAATTACCAATGAAACATCACAATTCTGGACTCAGTCAATTGTCACTACTGCAAATTGTGTGTGTGCGTGACCATAAATATTTGTGACGTAACGCATAGGGTTTAACAGGTGCAATATGGCAAATGTTTCTACACTTGCTTTATAATACATATACCCAGAACTAGTGACTGCTAATCGCGCGTGACCGGGCACATGCTCGAAATGCTAAAAAGTCGATTAGAATTAAGTCTGCGTAACAGTCTATCCAGCTTGTCAGATTGCGCCCGGAACACGTTTGTGTACCGGGAACGTGTCAGATTGAGGAATGGTCCGCCATTTTATACTTTAGATTTGCCACTTCAATAGTTTTAAAAAGGCGTGAAAATGACAAAATATTGAATGTTGATGTTCTCTAGCTTTATATATGAATGTTTTATCAAGTTTCTTGGTTATGCGTCATCGTAATTTAACTCTAAACGTCCAGAAAGGGCTTCTATGGGTTTTAATTTCGCGTACAATTTTGGAATTATGTACAGGAAAGATATCATCTCTGTGTACCGGAAAGACATCTCCGTGTACCGGAAAGACACGAAACAAAGTCTTGCGCATTGGAGTAAACGGATGTAATACTTTTGTCGTGATTTGGGAATATTTTGACATAAGCGAACTCTACTACTTTGCGATAGACATCAAATAACGCCAATTTTAATGATAATAAGCGAGAAATTTAAATAAAATTAATATTTTCACCGAGATGGTCAATTATTTAATGCGATTATATCTAGTTTTTGTGGAAAACATTTAATTGTCACCAAGATACCAGATTCCGTTTCACTATGTCCATTCCGCAAATTCCGTCTGTTTACCGCGATCACGGAAAATCATTGCCTCTAGGTTAGGATAATCACACGTTGAGTGTGAATACAATTGTCAGGGCTCATACCCATGCCTGGTGAAACTTATTTCATTCAGCAGATGTCTTCAGTTTCTGTGATTTTGACGTAAATGTTTTAACCAATGGTCAAGTCTGCCAGAAACCACCTCTGCGGTGGTCTTAAGAAATGTTCAATTGCAGGCCAAGGAAAAGGATGTTTTTGAAAACCTATCCGATAATTGAGCCAGTCATTCCAGTGGTAGTTTTTCAAAGATAGCTTTCTCTTGGTTTGCAAATAGTCATTTGCTATGCAAAATGTTTAATTTTCTTGACCATTAAAGTGTAAATAATTTAAGCACTACTGAGCACTATCTGTATGACCTTTCATAATGACCTAAAAAATCATGGGTCATAGAACAGAAACTGGGTTCTGTACTGCTGTCACTGACCTTTCCATTTTTAGCCATGCCTCGCCCATCTCTAGCTAAGCTCCACTCATACCTCGCTTGTGTTGGGATCAATCGATCTCTGAACTCCCTGACTCAATTTCCAGAAACCTATAAAGGTAAGCTGTTGAATATTTTGAAATTAATTTAACCGTGTAGCAGTGCCCAGTCAAATTAGTTTCAAAATATTAAACAGCATGTTTATTAAATACTAGACATACGATTCGTTCAACGTGTCTGACTATTAAGAGTTAGACAGGCCAAATAGAATCATTTGATGTACGCCACTTAGCTGATTATGATGTCAGATTGATACCCTGGACCGGTGAATTAACCGTTGACAAACATTCCAAATAACTGTATAAAATCTGGTAGTGATTGGGCGCAATAAACGTTATAGAGCAGAAACTGATATTTGTTCTTTCAATCCTTGTGACCTCAACAGTCATTGTCAATCAAAGGAACCTGTTACACCCCACTGTATGCATAACAAGTGTGTGTGGTGAGTGCGTGTGTATGACAAAGGGTTAGCGTTAACATATAATAGAAACTAAGCAAAATGCCAGATAGGGCCATCGTTTATTCTTTGACCTTTGGTGTAACAGTAGCAAAGTTGTAAGTGAAAATTTCATTACAACAGGGCGTGGACAAAAAAATGTCCTTTTATAGAAATAATTTATATTAAACTTAAAATATATTTTACAAGAACCTTTTGTCAAACTGACACAATTATATATATACAAATAGTATTTCAATGTTTGCTTTTGTACAAAGAGTAAATAAAAAGCTACAGATACAGCGGCGATGTGATGGATGTTTTGTCAAGAAACTATCATACAGATATATATACTATATATAAAATATGGGTAAATATTTAACTGCTGGATTTATAATATATTTTCATGCAATCAATCTTGGCGTAAACCAGCTATGCTTTCACCTAACCCACCCCTACTCAGGGCAATGTCTCATCAAAGCTGGGTGCAGACCTTAATTTGGGTCACATACACATTTAGTATTGAACTGCTATACAAAGTTGTGCTACTGAGGCAGCTATGCTCACCTTGGAATCCAACATTACAATGACTCATTTGCGCTACGGGAATGATTTTATATTGAGCATGGCACAAATGCGAGAATAATAGAATTCGCACTAATGGTACCTGCAAATATCAAATTAAAATAGGGTTTTTCAAGAAGACAGTTGTCACTGAACATTTAATAAGATTTTCTTCTAATTTTAATGATTTAGGATAACCTTAAGCTGTTTGTATGAACAAATAGTTCTTGAAATTCGGACAATTCTGCCATGGCACAAGACTGCTGTGGCAGAACTGGTTCACCATGGCACTATTTTTCAAATTTCATCAATTATAATCTTTGTTCTACCTTTGGTGAATTAGAAAACCTTGCTTTAATATGACATCATGATTGATACCGTGACAATTAAGTAGGTAGGCCTGCAATTTTCATCCACGGCAAATATTTGCTGTGGAAAACTTAGTTTATCAGGGCTTTGCTGATTCCTGTGGCAGATTTCGAATACACTCTAATGTCCGCTTGATTTACTGAAACTAGGTACAATGGTGCATTTTAAATATGTAATTAACTCGGTGAAAATTTTGCAAAAATACAGACTATGATGCACGACTTCAATAATATTTTGAGTTTAGTTTACCATAGAAATTGTTTAACCCTTTTATTGTCATACCGGCCTCTGTTATGGTCTTGTGGAGTGCCCATTTACAGGCCAAGAGAATACAATTTTTGAAAATTTACCACTGGAATGACTGGCTCAATAACCGAGCGTCATTCGTGATAAATTTTCAAAGATTTTATTCTCTTGGCCTGTATGTGAACATTCAATAGGCAGATGTTAATATTTTCTTGACCAAATTTGGCAATTAAAGGGTTAATGTGCTGTCTCTTAGGCTGTGTTCTCACTAGAGACTTAACCGGCGTAGCGCAATACTTAGGTATGGCGTTATTCCCGATTAACTCCTCAGTCAGAACACGGCTTTAGTGTAATAGTAACTTAAAAGTTATCCTAAAGCATTAAGACTTGAAAGAAATCGTTGTAAAAGTTCATCTCCATTGACGCTTGCAATATGTCCAAGGTGAGGAGAGCTGCCTAGCTATAATATAGTAGCAATACTAATTGTGTATTTCCTATCGTACAAGTCCAATGTGCTTGGTTAATTATTTTTATTAGTTGGGATTCATAACTAGTATAAGACGGTCTGTTTGTCAAAAATATGAAATATTGATTGCTTAGGATATTTTACAATACTTATTAATGCATTAAAAAGTATTAACCATTAATTAATTACAGCCACTCTGCATTACTGCGATACCCATGCAAACCTGTAATTGTCTGTTTCTGTGTAAATGCAATAGAGGGCTCTGATCTGTCACTCATAATCAAAATATGGGACTTCTTAGCTGACATCACAATCAAATAACATACGTCTCTCATGAAGGGGCCAAAAGGTCTGACAGTAACCATCGAAATAGCGTGTGCTTGCTGAATTTACAATTTACTAAGCATTCTGTTGAATATTTTGAAACTAATTTGACTGGAAGCTGCTGCTGCTATTGCCGGCAACGTCTCTCGGTCAAATTAGTTTCAGAATAGTGGCGAGCATAGCTGTATAGTTACCTTAAAATTCAGATTCTAGAAATTCATGGTTCGAAGTGTTAACATGGATTCAAACATGTGCATAAAGGGGGATCTGATCTGTCACACAAGTATCTGGTGTCATATGTTAGCTGTAGTCACAAGCATAATGACATCTCACAAAATTGTGTGTCTTTAATGAATTTACAATTTAATAAGCATATGCTGAAATTAATTTGACCGAGTTCTGTTGCTGCCATAGCTTCGTATTCAACAGATTGCTTGGATAGTCACTTTGAAATTTAGATGCTGGGAATTCCGGTTTCAGTTTCAAATCGATTCCTCCTTCCGGTTTCAGTTTCAAATCGATTCCTCCAACGCACGTAAATTGTGGGCGGAGCTTAGCTAGAAATGGGCGCGGCATAGCAAGAAATCCATCTCTATTATTAAATCTTATTATGCAATTTTATTTAAGTTTGGTGAGCTAGAATCTGGTAAATAAATTTATGAGCTTTCCAATTTAATGAGTATTTTTAAGTACTTCCACTGTCTGTAAACCTTTAATGGTCAAATTTGATCAAGAAAATCAAAATATTTGCTTATTTAATGTCCATTTGCTGGCCAAGAGGACTATTTTACCACTAGAATGACTGGGTCGTTTATTGAGCCAGTCATTCCAGTGGTAAATGTTAAAAAATATTCTTCTCTTACCTTGCAAATGGACATTCCTCAAGACTACTGCAGAGGTCAGTTTTGGACTGCTTGACCACTAAATGGTTAAATAGCCGTCATAACAAGAAAAGCTAATCTACTAGATTTCACAAGTCTTCCAATTATTCACATCAATGTTTTCCTACCCATCATTTGCCTGACTATATCATATAGTAGACAGAAATGCCCATCTTTTGAGTGTTATTCTTTAACCATTGTCTTGAATACTCGTGGTCAATGATGGGTAGGAAATCATTGATGTGAATAATTGGAAAACTTAGTGGCTGAAATCTGGTAGAATCGCTTGGCTTTGTATTTTCCCCAGTTGCTATATTTATTTGACTCATTTAGATACTAGATGCATATCAAATAGAAACTCAATAGATTTTAACCCTTTAAAGGGATGCTAATCATATCTCAAATGTTATACTGTACTGATAGAGAGAGAGTATTGTTTATAGATTCCATATTCTGTCACATTCCCGTTACTGTATCATAATTATCTGCTTCGTAATATCGCGTAAATGTTGAACAGTGACTGGCGACATTTTGCCTCCTCAAGCGATAGTGTGTGATGTCATGTAAGTGCCAATGCATTACATTCTTTATTATGTGATACCCATCTCGGTGAATATTATGAAACTAATTTGACCGGAAGTTAATATTCAACAGCTTACCTGTATGATTGTTTTTATAGCCCATTGCCAAACTAAAGCTGGCGCCTCTATGACTGAGCGTATATACCGAGGCAGACACAAAAAAGCATCCGCTTTTGTTTCTACGAGAATTGTTAATACTTACCAGATGTACTATTATGATAATGTCTATTATCTAGTCTAGCTCAACATAAACAATTAAAACTCCGCACTCTCCATGGTCCTGCGCATACTGTGTCCAGGAATTACCATAGCCCCAGGTACCGAGTCAATTCCCAATCACAGTCAGATTCGTCTTGACAAACAGCGAAAGCAGCTCAGCCTCACCTCAGCGGGGCGGCTGAGGTGGGCCATAGTATATCTGGTAAGTATTAACAATTCTCGTAGAAACAAAAGCAGATGCTTTTTTTATTCTACTTCGAATAATACTTACCAGATGTACTATTATGATAAACTCTGGATTTTGACAGCCTAGAAACTCAGGTGGGAGGAGGTGAGGCTCGAACCAGCACTCATCTACCATCCGACAGAGAAGGTTGTGAAGAGACTATAACCCTGGCATACGCATAGAGTGCTAAACTTCCATGGTCTAGACCGTGCTTCCCCCCTCCCCCTCATTTGTCTGCACAAATTCCAGAGGGCTGTCAAAAAGGGGAGGTAACACCCACCAGACCCGTGTCAGCCCCAAGTCTCAGCTAGGGCAGTCCAGGAGAGTGCAAAGAAGCTACTACAACTTCTAATTTTGAAAACAGCTATCAGTATATCGATTAGACTTTCAAATTTGAATGAATCTAATGTCTGTTGCAATGAATAAGATACTCTTGAACCAGACAGTTTACTTAATCAGTCTGGTATTTCGACTAAGTAGATTAATATTAGTCACTTTAAGCAAAGACTCGCCATTTTCTGAGTGCTTGGTCTTTCTTGATCATCACAGGAGCTCCGCCCAATCCACGGTCGTTCACAGATCATGTGCATCACCATTGCTCAGTGCATGTGGAAGAACCATGCGATGTATGCAAAATATTGGTCGGATGTGGCTTTAGTTAAGATTCGACAGATTGGCAACGGCTACCGGATTAAGTGCGCTGGAGATATCGCGAAGGTAGAAATCAGTAAATGACAACTCGGCATGCCCCTCCTCTAACCGATGATGATGCTAGTGCTCGGACTTGATGGGCGTTTGCACGATCAATCTGCTTTCCTGTTGCGATTTTATGCGACATCTGAATAGCATCGACTATCCAACGAGAAATGGTGTCTTTCGAGGCGCGAAGATGAGGAGCTTTGAGACATAACCAGAGATTTTGGGTCATCTCTCCACTCCTCAGTACGTTTCTTATACATTTTCAGACATCTGACAGGACAGCAAGCAGAAGAGTTTGGGTCATGTCTAATTAAACTTGGCAAATTGATCGGCTGACCTGGATATTTAAGTGACTGATTCTTTGTTCTGAGAGATCAGATCCCTTCTGTCTGGAAGACGGATTGGATTGCAGACCAGAAGGCCCAGCAGATCCGTAAACCATGATCGGCCTGGCCAGTGAGGGGCGATCAGTAGTACTTGGCATATGCCCTCTCTTATTTTTGCCAGAACTTTTGGGATGAGAATCGTTGGAGGATACGCATACGCGTACATTCCCTTCCAACTTATCGTCAGTGCGTCTACTGCTAAAGCTAGCAGGTCCGGGATCGGTGACACGTCACCATCTTTGTGTTTCCTTTCATCGCAAATAGATCCACATTTGGCGTGCCCCAATGTTTGAAAAGAACCTCCACTACCGATTGGTTGAGCTGCCATTCCGTCGGACGGCAAACCGTCCTTTGACCGAGAGCATCCGCTAGGATGTTCAATCTTCCTGGAATGTGTGCTGCCCGAAGAATAATATTCCTCCCTTGGCACCACAGCAGAAGGTTCCATATCATCATACACAACTCCGGTGACCTCGCCCCGCCTTGGCGGTTCAAATAAGACACCACTGTTGAGTTGTCTGTCCGTACCAGGACAATCTTGTCTCGGATTAAGTTCTTGAAGTGCTAATGTAACCGCTAATAATTCGAGAACATCGATGTGTTTCTGCACATTGGTCCAATCCCATTCCCGTGGCAAATCATCCAGTACTGCTCCCCAACCCGTCGTCGATGCATCTGTAAAGGTTGAGGAGGTTGTAGAGGAAGACCTCGCAGTAGATTCTGTTCTGATAACCACCACTGAAGATGGAATAGCAATGGTTCTTTTACTGGAATCCTCAGAGACAACGGATCAGTTCTCCGAGACCATAATGACATTAAGTACATCTGAAACGGCCTGCACCTGAGTGCCGCATAAGGAACCACCTTCTCCAGAGATACTAGTAAACCCAGTATTCTGAGAAATTGATAGGCTCCTAGAGAAACTGACTCCAGTACTGCAATCAAACTCTTGACTCTGCTCTCCGCCGGAAAAGCTATACCATCCCGGAGATTGAAAAGAATTCCCAGATACACAAACTCCTGGGATGGAGTCAATTCTGATTTCTGTAGATTCACAATCCATCCTAGGTCCTTTAATAAAGCCAGGACTACCTGAAGATTGTTGCACAGTGACTAGATCCCCCGCCTTCAGCAGCCAGTCGTCTATGTAAGTATGAACAATTATGTTTCTCCTGCGAAGGTAAGAGGTCATGGCGAGAACCACTTTGGTGAAGACCGGTGCTGTGGTCAGACCGAACGATAACGCATTGAATTCCCAAACATTGTCTTGAAACGCAAAGCGAAGGTATTTCTGAAAAGGAATTGACATCGGAATATGAAAATATGCATCCTTCAGATCTATTAATACTGCCCACATGCCTTTTCTCAGCCCTGTCATCACCGCTGCCAGTCTCCATCTGAAATTTTGGTGAGAGAATGAATTTGTTCAGTGGTTTCAGGTTGAGAATCGGTCTCCAACCTCTGGTACATTTCGGAAAGAGGAAAATTATCGAATAGAAGCCCAGGGAGGACTGATTGCGGACTAAATGAATCGCATTCTTCTGCTGAAGATCTAAGATTTCTGAGCAATTGGCATCTAGACGATCGGATTCCCTTGGAACGGGAGTCCATACTGGAGTCGATGTTAAAGAACTAACAATTGATGGATGGGCCAGTCCAGTTCATAGCCATTTCTTAGCCAATGACAGACTAAAATCTTGCACAACCTGTTCCCACTGGTTTTGAGAACAGTTGAAGTATGCCTCCGACAGTAGGAACCTGCACACAGCTCACCGTCGATGTTCCATGATAAGACACTAATTCACTTGTGTGAAAATTCTCGACTCCCTTCATTCCTGGCACCACCGGAACGGGTCTCGCCGGAAACCAATCAGGACCGATCCCCACCTCGTGGCCTCTTGGAGTATGACGGCCCGGGAACGCGGCCACTTTTATCCTTACCGTAACCGCCGCGACCCAAGCCGCCACCATTGACACAACTTTGGAAAGAGCTTGCCATGCCGAGCCGCCAAACAAGCCCGGACCAATGAATGGCGCAGAAGATAACGCAGCGCTCATTTCTGGTCCTGGTTCTGCGCAATCGAGAACCATTCTCTCATTCCGCCAACGATCTTGTGATCACCTTGGCCAGGCAATCTTGGGACAAGCTTATAGTGTTCTGGATAACTCCGGGAGCAGCCTCTGGCACTTCCCCCACCTTCCGCCACACAGGTCAGCATACCCTGCAAGACGGTACATCTGTGCGAGAGAGCAGCGATAGCTGCTCTCGCCACCTCCTCAATGAGAGTCAAGTTATTGAAAGGAACGACCCTTGGCTTTCCCGGCTAACGGCCTGTTCAGTGCTTCTCTTTCCCCTGACTGAAAGCCGAGGAACACGAGCGTACTGATGATAGGCCTGCCAACCCGAGATGGTCGGACATCTATCCAAGGACCTGCACCCATTCGGCCTCAGTGCAAAAGGATGAATCGTCCATCAAAGGACTACCATTCTCATCCTCCTCACCCTTGGATGAGTAGGCCACCGACGATCCATGCTGAGAGCTACGGAACAAACTTCCAATACAAAGTGAATCCGTATCCCGACTACTTGCGGCTCCGGTAGCTAGAATCACCAGATACAGATTCACCGCAATCCATCGGCTCCAGCACAGGAGCCGGGACTACGGCAGGAGATGGAACTCCGAGAGGAGCCGTCAAAAACGCCTTCATGATGCCAACGGGAGGCGTAAAACACGGCTCCAACGGCCTGAGTGAAGTCCTGGTGAAAGATGCCCGACGGAATGTCGACATCTCCACCCGGCTGGCAAACCCGTACAAAACCTGTGGGTGACCCGCAAGAAGTACTAGTATCTGCCACCTGAGAAAGCTCTGGCATGCCAGTCTTCCATCAGGAGAATATCTTCCTCCTCTGCCATTGGCTCTCAAAGCGGGAGGAAGGACAGGTGCTTGTCCCTCCGCAGAACTGGCCGGACCACCGATGGGTAGTCCTGCACCAGCCTGCATCGTGGACTGGAATGACTCGAACATCGCCTTAAATTGGGCCACCCAAACACCCAAGGCCAAGTCCATACGCACGTTCAGACACTCTTCAAGCCCTTTTACTGACGCCTGATCTACTTTGGCCGCCTTGTCCCTCGCGATCCTCTATAAACGCGCACACCGATCGCGATCGAACTCCGCCACCAACTCTGACGACCACTTCGCACATACATCGCAAGGCCTTCCAACCTTGCACTTCGCGCAGGCAACACAGTGATGGCCGGAGAACTTTCATTTCATGAAGCGGTTGCAGCGCTGACAGAGCGTGTCAGGAGGGGCCTTGCCCTGCCCTTCACTTTCTGCGAACACAGAATAAGAATTAAAATGTTGCACATTATAATATCATGACGAGCAACACGCACAATATACTTGATTGTAATATAAATCACTTACAAAACATTAACTTTCTCTTAAATTAATGATAATCAAGTTTTAGGCAGGAAATATTTGAAAATTTTATAAACACGACTTGGAAATTAACTAATCGTTAAAAGAACCAAGAAATAAAGACCAATCGCTACAAACACCCTCGACAATGAAGCGAGAGCTAAATATCGGCCTAAAACAGCGTGCATAGACACACCAAGCCAAAATTAAACGTTAATCATGGGCGCCGCCATCTTGGCTACGAGCGCATCCATCTTGGAAGGAACTGAGTCGCAAGAGAAATTAACCGAGTACCCGGATAAGATTAAACAGTTAATGGTTACAGAGCGACTCCAACAATGGCTACCATTTTAAAATAATTTAAGGAAATTTCAAACAGTCATTACGGCACGAATGTATAAATTCTAGATTGATACAACCTGCCCCTGTGATGACGTTCCCCTTCCTTTCATGAAGCCAGCAATGGATAACTTCAAACACGCTGAATTCCATTAAAATTTGCAAAATTTTATGAGCTCAAACACATGCGACTTAAGAAGTCAGCAAAATAGACAAATCTGACTGTGATTGGGAATTAACTCGGTACCTGGGGCTATGGTAATTCCCGGACACAGTATGCGCAGGACCATGGCGAGTGCGGAGTTTTAATTGTTTATTTTGAGCTAGACTAGATAATAGACATTATCATAATAGTACATCTGGTAAGTATTATTCGAAACAGAAACGCTAGACTTTTTCTGATTGGTTGAAAAGTAAATAATGACAGCATAGGCTGTAGAAATGTAGCAACCTGTATCTAAGTCTGAATATTTTTCTTCAGCGGCATGATAAAACGCTTAAAACTACATGCATAGTTTATGAGTGGCATATTAGATCATCTGAATATCTATCAAGAGATAAGGTTAGTTATCATTTAATAGCGACATTTGGTCATGAATATCAAAATATTTTCTCATTGTACATCGATTTGCAAATTTACCACTGGAATGACTGACTGGCTTGGTTATTCCAATGGTAAATTTTCAGAGTTCTTCTCTTGGCCTCTGAATGGACATTCATCAAAATCACCGCAGAGGAGGCTTTTGGTCGGCTTCGTCATGAAAGGGTTAAACAATCATTGTGATGTGATATTTATTATTAATATGACGGCTTAAAGCATCAGCGGTGTGAGATTTATTATTGTTAGCTCTAACAAAACATAGTTTGACACTTACTGCTGGCTGAATGCACTCCAGTTGGTATAGGTTATGAATTGTCAGTTCACTCGTTAGATTACCACTTTAAGGGGGGGGGGGCCCCTTACTTTTGAGATAGGTTTATGACATCACCGCTAGGTGAGTGAACTCATGTCATCATGTCACCACAGGTTCTCTCCTCGGACTCGCTGTACAATTTTCTGCACTCGGTGCATCAGTCAGTGACCGCTGAATGGCCTAAAAAGCCATTTGTCAGGCCACAGGTTTAGCCACATTGTGCTATTTGGGTAAGAGTTATTTCGCATCGACAAACCTATATGTGCACCAGCTCTCTCACTTGGCATAACCTGCTTTGTAACAAGTGGCCTGTATCGCTCAAGTGGAACATTGGCATTTCAACCCATCTTCATTGAGTTTTATACCAATCAGTGCCATTTCCAATGACTCAGTCAGATGGTTTAGTTTTCGAGATACTGACAACAATCTCTGGACTGCTTTTTGCAATAGTGATTTGAACAAGGTTTAAGTGAAAATAGTTTACATCAGTGCTAACAATAGAAATTGATGACATACAGTCAAATTAGTATTAAGACACCACCCAAAGGGAGAATTCGATGGGGGTCTCTTACGGCAGCTGGTTTCTTAATAAAGGTTCAAATACATTGCTTAGTTGAATTTAGCAAATGAAGAAATTGGTCTTGAGGCAGGTGGTTTCTTAACCCTTTCACCAATAAATCCTGAAAAAAGTATATTTATGATATAAAATTAATTTTGTTGAATAATTTGAAATTAATTTTACTTGAAGCCATTGTGCCTTAGGCAGCAATGGCTTCCAGACAAATTGATTTTAAAATATTCAATAGTCTTTCTGTATGGATGACATCAAAATGCAATATAGGGAATTCATCGGTGACAGGGTTAATACAGGTCGTCTTTATAGAAGGTTTAATTGAGTGTATTCCAAGCCATTCATTAACACATGTACATCTGGCTGACTGGCCAACTTAGCATCAGTTGGGTAGCCAGGTGAGCTAGAGTTTATTTAGAAAATAATTTGACTGAAAGTCATTGCTGTCTTAGGCATTAACAACTTTCAATCAAAAATATTCAACAGTATAGATTTCAGAGCACATAATACATTTCATTAGGTGCTCTTACCAATTTTGGTGTTAATCCATCGAGAAATAACAAAACGTGCTGCCATTGGTGATGATGGATGGACAGATTGATGATGGACTGGTGGTCATCGCTAGGAGTCAAATGACTGACAAGTCAGCCGAGCTAATAAAACCAATTTAGGCTTCAATATCTATCAAGTAAAATAATCCAAAATGGCCACCAAGCACTACACTTTTATTGGTCCATGGCGGCCATGTTTTTTTACCTATCAACTTCCCTTGAACAAACTAATGGCCCTTAGACCCTAATCATATTCCCCAAATTTTGGCCCGATCTGTTCAACGGTTCTCGAGAAGTCATTTTCGCTAAAACTAGGTTATCCAAGATGGCCGTTGAACCATTGGCCAATCAAATTCCTTTGAACAAACTTGGTTCAGCTCTTGCCCTATATGACGTTTCATGAGTTTTTAATCGATCCACTAAGCAGTTTCGGAGATTTTTCAAGATGTTTCTAACAATTGGCCAAAATCCAAGACGACTGCCAGCCAAATTGGCCGATTGACTTCCTTTGCACAAACTTGGATCTCTATGCCCTAAGGATGCTTCCTGTCAAATATAATTGAAATTCGCCCAGTGGTTCTTGAGAAGTCGTTTAAAGAAAACGTTGCTGGATGGACACCATGGCATAAACTCACTTGGCCATTCTGGCCAGGTGAGCTAATAACTGTGTGTAGGTGATTCTGGGCTATCTGGGAACTATTTTTTTTACCAATATCCAAATACTCAAGGCATGTGTGAGTGCAAATCTAAATGTTTACCTATATAATAGGAATATAATTTATCATATATGAAGTCATCTATGTAGAACATTCAGTATTGCATTGATACATAATACTATCTATTAACCCTTTAATGGTCAAGATCAGTCAGGAAAATAAAAATTGTTGCTTACTTTGTCAGTCTGATAGCCAAAAGATACTATTTTTGAAGATTTGACATTGGAATGACTGGCTCGAATATCGAGCCAGTCATTCCAGTGATAAATCCACAAAAATAGTCTTCCATTAGCCGACAAATGTACATGTTGCAGGACAAATGCAGAGGCTATTTTTGGCTGGTCAAATGCAGAGGCTATTTTTGGCTGGCTTGACCATTAAATGGTTAACTAACTGGTTTGTGCAATGAGTATAAAATGAACAGTATCATCAGCATGTACCTAATAGTAAGTTCTACTAATGCAATGGTAGATAATTTTGGACATAATTACAAACTCAACTACTATAAATGGTTATTCAATTAGCATGTAATATGATTGTTATGTCAATATAGCTATTTCAATATTTCCTTAACACTCTATTATCATACAGTATTCACAGACAATATTAATATATTAACACGATGATTTAACATTAGAGTAAAATAGAGACATTATTGCATTCTTTGTTTCAATGATTTTATCTTTTGCATGAAGAATATTTCGAGGACTTCTGCACACTGGAAAAACGGACTATCGCTCGGGTTATAGTAACGACAATTGTCAAAGATTTTCGAAACATCTTTAGCGAAATCCACAAGTCGTGCATATGCTCGATTTTCTACTCGCTGCCTGACAAGTGACAGATCTGTAAATTAAGAACAAGGTGACTGTAATCCCACATACATGTATAAGACAATATGGGACGATGAGTGCATCAATAAGAGACAGACTGGGTGGATGGTGGTAATAATCAGTAGTTGTACAAATTCATAACAGGACTACCAGAAATAGTATATTATAACTACAGCCCTTAATCTGGACTCGAATTCTTACACGAAATTATCAAAATCTGTGACACTATTTATGACATCATCTGAATTGTGAGCAAGCTGCTGATATTTAACAAATTCTAACTTCTCATAACAACAGGTAATCCTACTTAGTCTTTCTTTTATCCAGCGGCTATGAAGTCATCTACTGAATAGGGACATCCATTTCTAGCCAAACTCGACCCTCTGAAAGCACATTTGAATTTTCATCTTTCAAGGGCAGCTAAGTCAACTAGTTTCAATATATTCAACAAAATGTTTATTAAATTGTGATGTCGAAGACATACCATTCAGAGACCTACTGTTGGACCGTTGTCATTTTTGTGTTGGACTTCCGTCACTTGATTGTGATGTCGGCTAACAAGTGAAATATTTTGATTAGTGTGACAGATCGGATCCATCCACTGAAATCACCGTGATAGACTTAAAGGTCTAGCGTGGTTAATTCAATTCGGTAGATGACTCTTGGCCTGCAAATGGACATTTACTTGACCATTAAAGGGTTAATCAGCTTTAATAAGCTAACATTGGAAAACTTGTTGGGTTGTACCGTTCTCTCGAGATATGTTTAAAATTATTTAACAGGTGCTAGGTTCAGATATCCATCTTCTTCCTGTTCTAAGTGCATATAAAACCATGTCTTTATTCCACACACTGATCTGATGACAAACAGTTGAAGCTTATCAAAATAACCTAATCAATTATTTTTTAATTGGTACAAGACAAGTGTTCTAAATTTACAACACACGTACATACATACCCATTGGCTCTGTTATAATTTTATGGTAATCGGGCACTTGTTGTGGATCAACAGGCTCGAGAAATGGCCAAGCCATCTTGTGACTCTGAAATAAGTAGACAAACAGATGTTAGTGGAAAAGTAAAATAAAAATACAATTATAGGTATAGATCAGGGTTTATGGTCTGCTTCCACATGGGTGCTCAGCTGATTCCATCTTTACCCACTAGACATTATTGTTTTCATTCCTGCACAATCTCAACTCACTTTGGGAGCGTACAGCCCGGCTGCTGTTTTCATTCCTGCACAATCTCAACTCACTTTGGGAGCGTACAGCCCGGCTGCTGTCAGAATGTTGGGCTTGTGGTTGTGAAAAACTTGAGATACTCAATCATTCACCTATGTACAACCCTACTCAACAAGTCTAACCCTTTACTGGTCAAATTTGTTCAAGAAAATCTAAATATCTGCCTATTGAATGTCCATCTAAAAGCCAAGAGAATACAATCTTTGAAAATTTATCACTGGAATGACTGCCTTGGTTATCGAGCCAGTCATTTGTGGTAAATTGTTAAAAATTGTATTTATTCTCTTGGCCCGTAAATGGACATTTCACAAGACTATGGTCTTTGGTTTTGGCCGGCATGACCATTTACCCTTTAACTCATATCAGCCAAACACGGCTTCTGCGGTAATCTTGAGACATGTCCATTTGGAGACCAAGAGACTATTTTTTTTAATTCATCACTGGAATGACTGGCTCGATAACCGAGCCAGTCATTCCAGTGGTAAATTTTTAAAAATAGTCTTCTCTTTCTATAACAAAATAAAAAATTTTTTTAAACAAATTCAAAGGTTAAAGGATTAATGATAAAACAAAGAATTGAAAGAGTTTATATTGAATGCCTGATCATATGTTCAGTCAGTCAGATGACATTTACATGTACGTGCATAGACTATATTAACAAAAAGCTAAACAATATTAAAAACAAAAGGAAGACAGCTAATTGTACATGTGATGAGGAAATGACACACTGCAGAGAAGAAAGCTATGATGGATGAACACACCTGTAAGCTGAGGACAAGTTGTCTCAGATTGATAAAGTCATGCTCAGTAAGCGATTGCTGTACCACTGGGTCCTGGGTATCCTGTTTCTTGCAGTTTGGACAGATATACACTTCAATCTTGTTGGCTTCATGTTCGCTGATGTCTACACATCGACCATGGAACCAGTCTTGGCAGCGGTCACAGCCAATGTAAAACCTGAAGCATAATGGTATTGTTTATAATAGTTATTAAATTGTAAATACATGTCTGTTAACGCTAAATGTATTGTTGAATGGAAGGATCTGATCTGTCACTCAAGTAATTGCTGTCATAATCAAAACATGTCACTTGTTAGCTGATGTCATAACCAAAACGATATAGATCTGCAGGGAAAGTTCCAAAATTCTGACGAAATGCATCTAAATTGTATATTTTTGGTGAATTCACAATTTAATAACAATTCTGTTGAATATTCGGCAACATGGGCAACAACATTCCTCCCCCCCCCCCATCAAATTATTTCCAAAATCTTCAGATTACCTGTATAATTACCTTGTAATTGCAATTCTAGGCATTCGTGCGTGTGTTAAAATCCATTTTGTGGACGGATCTTAGCTAGAAATTGGCAGGTGATAGCTACAAATAGATCCATCCCTCTATTGTTAAGGTAAGATAATTTTGAAGTGTTCTATATTTAAGCTTAGAATACGACTCATGGGTATTAACACTATTACACTGGCGTAATATGACAATGAAGCATTTTCATTGGATAATGAGCGTCATGAGATTTGTGACAAAACAGGTAAATGTGACTCCTTTCTATTATGATGTCATGTGAATAATCTCTGGGTTGTCTCCGAACAATGAAATTAACAAAACTTTCATCTGTACTTAATGCACAGTATTTGATTAAGAGCTGCTGTATGTTTTTTATGATACAGTATATAAAATCTTACGCATTCCACTGCAGAAGTCGGTTTTAAATCACTTGACCATTAAGAGGATTGCTCAGCTTTGTGTTGGTGAGATAGGACCTGTGCTCAGCTTTGTGCTGGTGAGATAGGACCTGTGCTCAGCTTTGTGTTGGTGAGATAGGACCTGTGCTCAGCTTTGTGTTGGTGAGATAGGAACTGTGCTAAGCTTTGTGTTGGCGAGATAGGACCTGTGCTCAGCTTTGTGTTGGCGAGATAGGACCTGTGCTCAGCTTTGTGTTGGTGAGATAGGAACCGTGCTCAGCTTTGTGTTGGTGAGACAGGAACCGTGTTCAGCTGTGTGTAGGTGAGATAGGAACTGTGCTCAGCTTTGTGTTGGTGAGATAGGAACTGTGCTAAGCTTTGTGTTGGTGAGATAGGAACTGTGCTCAGCTGTGTTGGTGAGATTGGAACTGTGCTCAGCTTTGTGTTGGTGAGATAGGAACTGTGCTCAGCTTTGCGTTGGTGAGATAGGAACTGTGCTCAGCTTTGCGTACGTGAGATAGGAACTGTGTTCAGCTTTGTGTTGGTGAGATAGGAACTGTGCTCAGCTTTGTGTTGGTGAGATAGGAACTGTGCTAAGCTTTGTGTTGGTGAGATAGGAACTGTGCTAAGCTTTGTGTTGGTGAGATAGGAACTGTGCTCAGCTTTGTGTTGGTGAGATAGGAACTGTACTCAGCTTTGTGTTGGTGAGATAGGAACTGTGCTCAGCTTTGGGTTGGCGAGATAGGAACTGTGTTCAGCTTTGTGTAGGTGAGATAGGAAATGTGTTCAGCTTTGTGTAGGTGAGATAGGAACTGTGTTCAGCTTTGGGTTGGTGAGATAGGAACCGTGCTCAGCTTTGTGTTGGTGAGATAGGAACTGACAGGTTAACCCTTTGTCCCTTGAAATGCAAGATTCTCAATTTCAAGACAACTATATAGGAAAGCTTTTGAAAAGCAACAGGCAGTACCAACTCCCATTCATGCACACACACGCAATACCCTCTTCCCCTTATGGGGCGAGGGTAGTAAAACAATTCCCAGGATCATTGTAGTTTCGATACATCTGCATCCAATCCCATTAAACATTACTGCAAATATTAATCATTCTTTGACTGATATAGATGTAACATGAAAGGCAATTCAATGTGTGTGCGTTCGTGCATCCTCAAACCCTCCCTAGCAGGCATCCAAACCATTGGTGCATTCAGTAAGTCAAATCTTTTTCCGTTTGCCGAACAGATTTCAGTCACGTGGTACATTAGGGTTATTGAACGGTTGATTGTTCACGACGAATGTTTTGTGGCATGGGCTGATTGTTTGCGGCAAATGTTTTGTGGCAAGATGAATGACTGATAGGCGACTCGTCATGAAAACCAAGATGGTGGCAAAGATTTACAGGATCACCAATTTAGACACGTTGATTATCAATTTAAGCTTACACAAGTGTTTTTAGACTTGGGTCGTGTTCTCACTAGAGAGTTAATCAGGAATAACGCCATACGCCAATATGGCGTTATTCCTGATTAAGTCTAGTGAGAACACGGCCTAAGATATGTTGGTTTTCACCTGCATTTTGTATTGCTTGTCGATTGTTACCGAGATCCCGATATTCATTATGACGTAAAAAATATGACATCATAATGCTCACATCTGATAAAATGTCATCACTCCTAAATATCATGTGACCGCATAAAAACAGTTTGCCTATCATACACTACCCTTACACATGACAGCTCATTCAGAAAGGCAAAAATGGGTCGCCACAAATTGTGAACCTTCGCCCTACTGAACTCAAGCTGGTTCTCTTAGATGGTTGTGATGCCACTGGCCTGAGATAAACATTGTTGGCTTTGTTGCACCCTAATTGCAGTGAGGTAATAAAATTTACAACTTGTGTAAATAGATGGGTGGAAAACACTCATGGCTTTGTGGACTGGCATGTCTTAACCATTTTACACTTAAATTTCTTCAAGAAAATTTCAATTTTCTCACAGAAAATGTCCATTTGCAGACCAAGAGGTTATTTTTGAAAATTTACTACTGGAATGACTGGCTCAGTTATCGAGCCAGTCATTTGTCGTAAATTTTCAAAAATAGTCTTCTCTTGGTCTGCAAATGGACATTTCTCAAGACCAGTGCTGAAGATGTTTTTGGCCGATATGAGTGTTAAAGGGTTAAAGGATTGGACGTGAAGAAGCTCAAGATTTTGGCTGAGGACAAGACACAGTGGTCAAAAGCGAAGAAGGACTGATTGCAGCTGTAGGATGTTTCTACTACCACAGCACCAGAATACTCTTAAAATAATAATTTATTGTTTCCTACCGGAGATGCAAGTACATCAATGTCATAGCAGTTTATATGACCGATGTTGAATATTGTGAAAACACTATCAACATTGAGTCACAATCATCTATGTAAATGATATTGTGTCCACTACATTACATAGATAGATGGATAGAGACTTGATGGTAACTTACTGAGCGTCATCATATGGCGTCCTACAGAGGCAGTACAACTCCTCTGATGTTTGCTGTTTCTGTTTCTTGCATTCATCACACACGTATGTATCGAGATATTTAGCCGTGTCCTCATTCACTCCCACACAGGCACCATGGAACCAATTTGAACACAGATCACAACCGATGTAAAATCTGAAGAAAAAGATTTCATTACAGAGAATATAGTCGCTTGATAGTTAGGGAGTTCAGAGACTGATCTATCGCAACACAGGCGAAGTGTAGTTGGAGCTTAGTTAGAGATGGATGGGGCACAGCTAAAACTGGATTCCTCCATTGTCCTGTAACCATTGAATGGCCGATCAACCCAAAAAACCTGCCTTTGCAGTGGTCCTAAGAAATGGCTGTCTGGAGGCCAACAGTATGTGTTAAAGATTTATCACTACGATGAATGAGATTACTGAGCTGGTCATTCTAGTCAAAAAATTTCACAAATAGTCCTCGCATACAAAAGGACATTCCCTAAGTAAAAGTTTTGATTTTTTAATTGATCTTCGCAATTCAAGGGTTAATATTGAGTGGACCATAAAGGTTGTTATTTTGTTGACACCACAAATTTACTTGAAGATGCACAAATACATCAAGTGTGAAGAGATGTAAGGTAGCTCTAACACTAACCTAACAACGTTTGATATGACACCATTTTTGTTTTAGATGCATACATATTCAAAACTAATTAACTAATTAAATTAGTTTTACTGATCGTGCATGACATTCCAAAAGCAAGCTCGCTCTACACACAAACACTTCAATTACCACTGAGTAAACCATTTTGAATAGATCAAAGACGCCCATGCATAGTTCCGGTTTGATGAGCACAAGTGGTATAGTGTTGAAGTTATGGTACACAAAATTCATGTTTACTGCTATTTGTACTGACCACATCAGCGCAATACAGATTTTGCCTAGTGGTGTAATATCCCAAAGTTGGTGACGATACATGAAAAGGTCCGTCAGAATATTTTGCTTTTGATATTAAGTATAATTTCTGAACTTCATACTTCCAAATCCAAGTTTATTGATCGCATATTAAAGTGAATAGACTGGCCATGTATTAATTTTCTTGTTCCGTGGAAACATCTGACAACCACAGGTCGAAATGTTTTTATTTCACAGGTAGGTTCCAAAAACATTAAGATTCAGCGAAATGTTATTTGATATTCAGTGATCAACTCATGAACCGCAAGACAGTCCTATTTTTAGCTGTGGGTAGCATCTCAATAAGCCACCATGTAAGTAGGGTGTTCAGAAAAGCTTATGCTGGGCGGGAGTTTCAAGTTTTTCATGTACAGTAAACAAGCTTGGTGTATGCCTGCATTATAAGCTTATGCTCACGGTATGTGGCATAATAAATGTAGGTCAGTGTGACCTACTTTTCATGCTTCATCTGCAGCTACTGAGATTGTTGATATGCTACAAAGGTGGTCATCTAACACTGGCTTTACAGTAGTCATTGTTGTTTTAATGCACACAACATTTTACAAATTGATGGAAAGTAAATGCTACACCAAAATCCTCAATTCCTTTTTGGAATGGGCATTAAACAAGCTAACACAGCATGAGCTGAAACAAGTCTTCTTAATCCCATGGGTATTTGGATTGAAATAAGTGCTAATTTGTAACAAGAGACCCAAAGGGCCTGTATCGCTCACCTGAACCATAGTGGTCATTAACAATAAGTAAAACTCTAATGAGTTGAGCAGACTTGTAACAAGAAAACAGAGGCCATGTTTCTTTATGTATCAACTTCCCTTGAATAAACTTTAATGGCCCTTAGTCATCAATATCATATCTCCAAAATTTCTGCCCAATCCGTTCAGTGGCGCTGGAGACAAAGTTGCTTTCATGAAAACCAGGCTATCCAAGATGGCCGCCTAACCATCTGGCAAATCAAGCTCCCTTGAACAAACGTGGTTCAGCTTGAGCCCTAAATGATATCTTATGAATTTTGAATCAATCGCTCAAACAGTTTGGCAGTTTTTTAGACAGTTCTAAAAATCGACCAAAATCCATGATGGCCGCCGGCCGATCAGCTTCGTTTGAACAACTTAAATCTACATGCTCTAAGGATGTACCGTGCCAAATATAATTGAAATCGGGCCAGTAGTTCTCAAGAAGACACTTTTTTGCGGGAAAATTATCCAAGATGGCCAGCAAGCCGTTTATCCGACAGATTCAGAAATTACAAATTTGAGATCCGAATACCCAAAAACATATATAAATAACCTATTTCGGCCTCAAAATCCACCAAATAAAAAAATCCAATATGGCCACCAAACACGCTATATTTTTATTGAATCACGGCGGCAATGTTTTTTTTACAGATCATCTTCTCTGAACAAACTTTAATGGGCCTGACCCAAACGTTGGCCCGATCCCTTCATCGGTTCTGAAGTTGTTTTCGGAAAAAGTAGGTGTCATCCAAGAGGGCTGCCAAACTCTTTGGTCAATCAAGTTCTCTTGAACAAATTTGGTTCAGCTCTTGCCCTAGATGATATTTCATGAGTTAAACGGTTTTGGAGAAGATTTTTTAGAGACATTTTAAAATAATCGGCCAAAATCCAAAAAGCTTCATTTGAACAAACTAGGTTCCCTTTCCGCTAAAGATGCTACCTGCCAAATATAATTGAAATCTGCCTAGCAGTTCTTGAGAAGCCATTTTAAAGTTCCCATTGCTTTAGTATGGGCACCTTTGGCAGGAAAATAATCCAAGATGGCTGCCAAACCGTTTATCCAACAATTTCGAAAATGGCAAATTTGAGCTCAGAATAGTCAAAAACATATATAAAACCAATTTCGGCCTCAAAATCAGTCAAATAAAAAAAAAATCAAATATGGCCGCCAAACACGCTACTTTTTGATTGGCCCACAGCGGCCATGTTTTTTGACAGATCAACTTTCCTTGAACAAGCTTTAATGGCCCTTAGTCCCCAAGCATACCTCCCGAATTTGGGTCTGATCCCTTTACCGTCTCTGTAGAAGTTGTTTTCAGGAAAACTAGGTCATCCAAGATGGTCGCAGAACCATTTGGTCAATCAAGTCCTCTTGAACAAACTTGGCTTTGCTCTTGCCCTAGATGATGTTTCATGAGTTTTGAATCGCTTCCCCCAAGCAGTTTTGGAGATTTTTTAAAGATGTTTCCTAAAATCGGCCGAAATACAGGATGGCCACCTGCCAAATTGGCTGATCGGGTTCATTTGAACAAACATGGATCCCTATGCCCTAAGGATGCTTCCTGCCAAATATCATTGAAATCGGCCTAACAGTTCTCGAGAAGACATTTTAAATTTCCCATTGCTTTCAGGCCAGGTGAGCTAATAATGCAGGTAAAATAGATACATGAATTTGTGTTTTGTAAATTTTGTAACTCCTAGGTCTAATCGTCCAGCAGTCTGTCTGTCTGATTGACTGTCCATCCAGGGTAAACAATGGTGGAAGATTTTATTATTTCTGGATAGACTGACACAAAACCTGGACAAGATCTTCATACTGCCATGTAATAGTTGTGTTGAGAAAATAGAGCTGATTCAATCTCACACTCCAGAGTTATCACCCTTGGTGATTGATAATATAATGCATCAAGGGAGGTAACACTCATGATCATGATAGCCTAATTATCATTGTTTTGATTTACCTCCCTTCATCTTCACTAGAAAACAACCAAAATATGTAAAACTATATATTTCTTTAAGGTATTTAGGCACAATATATTGAAATAATCATAATCCTATATAGATCATGTATTTTCAAGAGTGTAACCCTTTAAGAATCATTATTCGACAAGAAAATCTCTTTTTGCTTGTTCAATATACATTTGGAGTCCAAGAGATTAGTTTTGAAAATTTACCACTGGCTTAGTTATTGAGGTCAGTGATGAATTTTCAAAATGGTCTCTTGGCTGTAAAATGGATATTTCTCAAGTCCACTGCAGCGAGCAGTTTTGGCTGCCTTGAAAATGAAATCATTAACCCGTTAATGGTCATACTGTCTAAAACCGGCCTCTTATGATCTAGTGGAATGACCAGTTATAGCCCAAAAAAATACAATTTTTAAAAATTTACCACTGGAATGACTGCCTCGATAACTGAGCCAGTCATTCCAGTAAATTTTCAAAAATTGTATTCTCTTGGCCTGTAAATGGACATTCAATAGGCAGATATTTAAATTCTCTTGACCATTAAAGGGTTAAGTGTTGAGCAGCTGAGCATTAAGGGCCTTGAGCCTCTTGTTCATATTTATGGACTCTTACATGGGTATGACCAAGCTGAGCTTACCTCGACTCATCATATGATGTTTTACACACACAGTATAACTGCATGCTCCGGCCAGTTGATATGAGCTTCTTCTTCCTCCGTGCCCTCGCTGATTCTGTACTTGGTGACGTCGGACTGAGCTGGTCACTCATATCAGAAGGTGAAATGGAACCAGAATCATTGATGTGTATATTAGGGGCTTGTTTGTTAACAGTAAATGCACCAAGAGCAGCACCTGCCTCTGTTAGTATGCGCTTTCGTTTGGCCGGTGGGGATACAAAGTTTGTCGGTGCAGAAACTGGCGGTATGACCATCCCAGGTGGAGACTGTATGTGCAGCTGTTTCCGCTTGATCTTCTTAAGCTGCTCTACAACTTCCTCCTGCAGACAGAAAATTAAATAGGACTATTTAGCAATCACAGGTATGGAATGTGTAGTTCTGTAAACAATCTTAAATTGCTTACCGCTTCCAAGAATATAGGTGAGAAGGGATTTACAAACAGAACTGGCAATTGTATAAAAATGCTCAAATTATTTTGATAATAAATCAGATTTCAAAAATGGATAAACAGAAAGCAACCCTCACCATTCTCACTATGTATATTTATTAACCCTTTAAGCCTTAAATTTGTTCAAGAAAATTCAATTTTCCCAAAGAAAATGCTGATTTGCAGACCAAGAGATTATTTCTGAAAATTTACCACTCGAATTACTAGCTCGGTTATCGAGCCAGTCATTCGTTGTAAATTTTCAAAAATAGTCTTCGCTTGGTCTGCAAATCGACACTTCAAGACCACTGCAGAAGCCATTTTTGGCTGATATGAGAGTTAAAGGTTAAACAGGAATACGCACCTTTATTTCCATCTGAAGCGTATGTTCCATTAATGCACGCTTCTTCAACATCTCAGCTTTCAGTAGCTCTTTTTGCTTGTAGAGAACGGCCTGTTGTTTGGTTGCCGTGGCACGTCGCTGTTTCTCTTCCACAGTGTCAATCTTCCTCTGTTTACGCTGTTCAGTACGTTCATCACGGTCAATCTTATCCAGCATACTCTTCATTGCCTGAGTACATGCTATCATTCTGTGGACAGAAACATAAGAACAGATGCTATCAACAGAATGCAATAAACACTGTATAGTGCGGGGTGGGTGAATGGGGTGAGGTTAGGAGATTTTGCATTAATACATAAGATTCACCACTTACTGTATAGTACAGTTTGGAAATAACTTAATATATTTCCAAAACAAAATATAATATACTGTTGAATATTTGATCATAATTGGATTTGAAGACATTGCAGCCTTATCACAACCCAATAATGTTCAAAATATTCAACATTTCCTACTAACATGTTTCTGTTTTTTAAACTTATTTAAGAGCTGAACTGCAGTATTGAATGAGCACGGCAAGTAGCCAAGAAACCCAGTAACCGATACAAAAGGTGTCATTACAACTTCAGCATCTTCCGAATTAAACTGACGACATATAACATATGCCAAAATGTTACTGCAAACGTTATATTTTATGGCCATTTTCCATCTTTGTCAGCTTGAGGACTAGAGCATTGATGATTTACTATTTCTTAATCTTATTTGTTCCACGTGTTCTGCTTAAAAACATCATGGCAGCATCTAACTCGGAACGGACTAAAATTGGGATAAATATGGTATTATGTGTGAAAAGTTGTCTAAAATCACTAAAAATTATTCTTAAAAGGAAACATCTTTTAGTCTGCTAATTCTCTACTTCATATTTGTTATTATAAACAAAGATGTAACACAATGTATAAAAGCGCAAATTCACAGAATGGTTTAAAATAAAATTGTTAAAATTATGTACTTTTAGAGGCTTAAATTGTGTGCCTAGATGTAATGAAACGAAATAAATCTTGAGATACACAATTTAAGCCTCTAAAAGTATATAATTTTAACAATTTTACTTTCAAGCATTTTGGTGTGAATATGCACCTGTAAATTCACAAACACTAGATTCCCAGAGATAAAGTAGTATAGATTTTAATGATTGACAGATTAACTCTATGATTTTGAGGAAAGATTAAAATATAATTTCCTCCATATTCTCATTTCTGTAATAAGATTTATTTATTCAGACTAAAAAGAGGTGCATATTTTTTGTTATTTTTCTACTTCATCTTTTAAAGGTCATATTTGGAGAAATTTTATGTACAATTTTGCAGGTATTTAAGGCATTATTGTATAATAATTAATAACAAACAAGTTGTATGTGTCTAACATTCGCCAAATAGCTAATATTAAGCCGCGAAGTCAGCGTATGACAGAATACACGAAACTACGTGATGACTTACCTCCCTTGATTTTGAGCTCTTCCGCGTCAAGAATGACGTAATAGTGGAACAAGCTATTATGCTTATAATACATGCAGCTTCGTTCAACTCCAGCAGATAATAAGCACATTTTGGTTGCATTTTCTCGCTCAGTTAAAGATAAAAATAGCTTTTTCAGGTCTTAGGCCATTAAAAATAATAGAAAGTTATATGTTGATTGATTAAACCATAAATAAACAACTAATCATAGAGACTAATGCGCGCGCTCTTACTTAGAACACATAATATAGCCTACGTAGCGGATTGACAGTTTTTTGTTACTGAATTAAATACATGTGGATAAATAAAACAGACACACGTAGGGCAGCTAGATCTTTTTTATCTGTCTAAGACAAAGATGTATGAGATCTCAATGCATTTTCTTTATTCTGACATATTTTTGCGAAATTTTGGTAAAACCAGCCATGAGAGGCTATGTAGGCTACATGGTTTAGGCCTAGAGGGTGGGGTGTAGTTAGAATCACGCAAAAAATGGCAACACCTACGAAAGACCTATGCGGGAGTTTTCTCGGTTTTATGTTTCCAAATATGTTTGAAAACGAGATTGCTTCAATGGAGATTTTGGGCCGATAGAAATATGCATGAACAAAATTATCCTGTAAATGACAAGATAATCTACAGGAGTGTGAGTTTTTAAAGCTTAGCATATAATCATCATTTTCGAGACCGACTGTAGGTTTTATCAGAAACCATTCTGATTTTACCTAACACACATATATGCCTGTGTCACTATAGTAAGATTACAGTCGAATATAAGAAGAAAATTAATAAGCGTTGAATAGACATTGCATGACCGTAGCAATGGGTGGATGGGGGGGGGGGGGGGCCTATTTTCACGTTGATGCAAAGTATATTAGTTTGAGAAATTACCACCAGGCGGTAAAACAAGCATTCCGTGTGATGGAAGCACATAAATAGCAGCAGATGAACGAATTCATAGGAGGACTGACATATCGGTTATCGAATGTCTCCCTTTCAGTTCATGCGGACGTCAATGAACGCTTATAGTAAACAAACAATTTTGACAGTCTTCGATGCGTAGGCTATCCAACATAAATTTGTGGCATGTTAATAAACATACAGTAGGCCTATTATATGTAAATATGGCAATTTAGTTAATGTTACGCGCCAGGCATATCAGAAACGGCATAGGGCGGAGTCAGAGAACTCGGACTAGTTTTTGCGCATCTTCACTCAAATATGCAGTTGATGTGATACACGACACAATTGTACACACTCGGGGCCATTATTTGTTTATAGTACATAAACCTACAAATTCCTCCAGTAAAAGTGTGGGAAGAACTTAAATGTATACGTTAGCTACACATTACATTCAAAGAAGTGGGGGATATAACCCCAAATTTTTACATCCTCACCCACATACATATATAGGATATGCATGCATGTGTCGGCCTATGTTTAGAACGACATGCAAAACACTAACAAAAGTGGTAATTGTAGCTCGCGGGGTAGTGTCGGGCTGTTCCGGTGTCTGATGTCGACTCGCCGTGCCACAAGTGCACGACGAATGATGACGCTGGTTAGCTTCCGGTCTCGGGGTGACGGATCCTGTACGATACTGCCCTACGGGTAACAAAGACCGGCTCGTAAGGCCGGTGGAACTCAGTCGTTCTGGTGGGGCCGTGCGACCATCGTCGCGAACATTAAACACTACAGTCTCATCCCAAGAGTTTGTGTTACCAGTATGTCTGTCCATAGCAATTTCGTGATCTATGGACTTACAAGATTTGATTGGTGACTTAATTACACTAAGTCAATAGTTTTACCTAAACAGACCGTCAAGTATGCTAGATAAAAATAATGAGCATACGAAAATCCAAGACAGAGACAGCCTGATGAACTTTTAAACGTGGGGCTCCCGGAGGTACCACACAGACTTGTAGGTCCGCAGAGGTATCCCCGCAAGGGAGGCTCCCGTACACGAGACGTAACTAATTAACTTAATATAAGCTATTATACCTCTAAGCTGAAAGGAAAGAAAATTATCTTTGTAGTGACGAAAAATCATGTGCCTCACGCTGGCACTACTCATAGTGCTAGTTTGGGTGAGGTGTATTATCCTCACGTGGACTGTCGTCGCTGAATCCTTGCGAGAGGCAAGTGCCTCGCGAGGGCCTCCGTCACGGGAAAATGTCGCCACTGCTTAAAGCGGGAGAAGAGTAGTGGCCCACCAAAAATGCTGTAGAGAAAAAGACCATACCTAGTGAGATTATGACTATACGGTTGCGTGCTGTTTTACGTGAAGATGGAACGAACGATTCCCGAAGGATTCCCACATCACCGTTTTATGTAATTCTTAGTATGCTGAATTAGTAGTTGCCGCTTTTATTTATGCGGGCCTTCTTCTATGCCTATGCTCACATTTAGTTTTTAGAGACAAGAATTATTTTAGGCCGCAAATGGCGGGTGTCTACCTAGCTTTTTAGATACGGCTGTCATTGAGAACGGATGCCCCAAGACATCAATACTGAAGACAGCGCACATACATGTTACTTAGTAAGACCTCCGAACTGGATAGGAATCCGGACATCTCGCTCCGTAACCACATAAAACGTCACAGGACACTAGTTATTTTTCACAAAAGCTGATCTATCGTTATGGTGGGGGGGGGGGGGGGTAAGAGAGATGAATACCCACCGTAAATGTCCTTCCCGTGAGGGGGTGGCAGATCTGAATATCATGCCCAGACATTCTTACAGAATTCGGTGGGGATGCGCATCTCGCCCGTCACCAGGTTCTATGAAACTAACCGTTTAACCTGTCGTTAGGTTTAAACACAAGTTGCCCAGCTTTGCACGGCGGTGCGGGAGGATTGTTCAGCAGATTAAAGAAAATAATAATTAAGATATGTTTTCGCAGTGCTTTCCTACATTGGCAAATGTGCTAACTACTAAGTATCCGAGGATACCACTTGTACCCTTTGGCTTTCCCGGTGTGGTTCCCTGTCCCCGCCACGCCGGATGGACGCCCAGTTCCCCACACAGGATGCAGCCTAGGATGGGTACCTCTCAGTATATGCCTGAGATAAAGACCTGTCCAAGTTATGAGGCCATAATTCGGGACAGAGTCAAGATGCACACTGACGACTCCTGAGCCAAGCGAACACAGTACTGGGCGCCAATAGGGTCATCTTGGCAAGGGGCCGTAGCCCCGCATAGACTGTACAACGGAGGCGATGTCCGCTAGACGCATCGCAGCTAAGGCCCTCGCGTAGATCGTACTTTGACGTCATTTTAGCTGAGGCCCTGTGCAGATCGTACCTAGACAGATCATCCACCCCCCGGGTACCTGGGCATCAGACTGCTCCACCCGTCTGGCAAGTGACAGGTTACACCGTCTCACACACATACCCTCCTGCTTCCCAAAGAAACACTTTTTATGTTCTCTGATTGATCACAGGAGGCATGACTCGCAATACGAACGCTTGCCATGGCCTGACTGTACATTCAGCCATCTTGACCACTCATAACCAGAAACGGGTTGATGAACTGACATGATCAAGACGACCGGCCGGGGACCCAGTCGATAGCGATCACCATCTGAGCTCACGCTCAGGGGCAACCGACGGTCTGGTTTCCGCAAACAGGATTCCCGCAAGCAGCTCATGACGGAAGCGGATCGAACTCAGGACTGTAATCACAATATAGAATGTTTAACGAGTAGTCAGCACTGCTGTGACGAAAGTTCCCGTACACCGATGGTACGGATGGAAGTTGACAACAACCCGATCATTAGCGGGGGATTGTTAGATGCGGATGAAGATACGAAACTAAGCTTAACGGTGCGGGGTACGTCAGCCAGCTCTGAAGACGTACCGCGCAAAGTTTACTTGCTGCGGTCGAAAAGTTTAGATGAACCTGCACTACATCAAACGGAGGCCATGCTAGTTGGTCCGGTGATTAGGCGCGCTAAATCAGACTTGACATGCATCACTGTTGGAACAAGCCAAATAAATCTGTCACCTGTGGTGAAAGATCTAGGGGTAATGCTTGATAATGAACTGACCATGGAAAAGCATGTTAATCATCTCTGCAAAGTGTGCTCGTACCAGCTACGTAATATTGGTTGCATCAGACGGTATATTACGAAGGAGGCTACAATCATGCTTATACTGGCGTTAATATCGTCAAGACTTGATTATTGTAACAGCTTGCTTATTGGTGCACCAAAACAACTTATTCATAAGCTACAGATTGTACAAAATACCGCTGCTAGAATCATATCACTCCACCGAAAGTATGATCACATAACCCCTGTCTTACAGAATTTGCATTGGCTCCCGATCGAGCAGAGAATCACTTTCAAAATGTTATGCTTGACTTACCAATGTGTTTCCGGTACTGCCCCTGCATACTTAACTGAACTAGTACAACCATATTCGCCAGGTCGATCACTCAGATCTGTCAACCAGATGCTGCTAAACGTCCCAAAAGTAAATTCTACTACATATGGCCACAAAACTTTCGCTTACGCAGCTCCCACCGAGTGGAACAATCTACCACTTAGTCTAAAAAACTCAGCATCATTAGATATTTTCAAATCACAACTGAAAACCACCCTTTTCAAACGAGCATATTCTCAGTAGATATAGCTATACGCACTAGCGCTTAGAGCACGCATTGTCATGGATTCAGCGCTTTATAAATGTACTTATTATTATTATTATTATCAGTGCGGGGACGGTTAAATAACCACTTTTTGGCGTGGCCGGCATATCCGGCGAGTCATCCACCAAAGAACATCGCTGCCGCTACATCTGTAGAATCACATTTTCAGGCCGGAAAGGCCCGACCGCAAGTTCGTTTTCCGAATTAACTCTTGATATATTCGTGAACAATATCTAAAAAGTTCCAAAATGCTCCCGCAAGCAATGGGAGTTACAAAATTGCTTTAGTGCGGTGGGTTGGATTACTGCTAGCTACGGAAGAAAAACCGACAGAAAGCGAAGTGATCTGCGTATGCCTGTCGAGATGATAGTAGCTGACACAGGTCCAACCTATTCGGGCCCCTGGCCGAGGATGCTCTCGAACTCTGGATCTCGTCTCCTTTTATACTACATTCTAGAAGTTCTGCGTACACGTGGTTATGATGCAACAGCAATATTTTGAAGATGATCAAAAGGGGTTTTCTGTGGATAACTCAGCCATTTCTTAACCGATTTTGAAATGGTTTACAGATTTGGAAAGCCCGTCGAATTCGGGTCTTGATTAATGCCAGATTCGGCGGGAACAGGTAATTAAAAAAGATTACATTGTACCGTGTCGGTACACTAAAAGCGTCATCCCATCTTGGTCGTAAACTACGCGCTCTGTCAAAAATAGCATCTAAGCGTGTGCATGCGCACTATGCGCTTTAACGAACTTAGTCGTTTTTATAACGCGATCTCTCCCATAGGCTCATATACGCTTATGGCTCTACCCAGGGGGGCGTGTTCAGGGACCGAATCCAGGACGGGCAGCACGTACCCAGCTTGGCTGGTACGGCCGGTACCTGTCCGGTCGATCCAAACTACACCATGCGCAGACCCGACCACTGGTATTTTTGGCATAATTTTTGCAACTGCATGAAGGCAGTGTTATTTCCTTGTTAAAGTAGACAGGGGTAGATCCAGGAATTTGTTAGGGGGGGGGGGGGCGTAAATGGGGGAGGATGTCCCCCTCCCACAGACGGGGGTGAGGGGGTTCTCCCACAAAAAAATGTGTAAATTAGATGCTCTGAGAAGCCATCTGCATTCTGAGTGATCAAGAATCACAGACAATCTTTTCCTACTGCTCTTAACGTTTGCACGGTCACCAAAAATAATAATAGTAGGCGTGGACAATTTTAGGGGGGGGGGGGGGAGGGTACATTCCATTTTGCCAGATCATACATATAAGCTATGTTTGCGACACACCTAGTATAACTTTGTCTCTTCATCAGTCTGTCAATGAGATTTTTTACATTTCTGAAGAAACTGTCTACATCACAACTACATGAATAGCATGGCGGACGTATTTATTATTCATGGAGATGTGAAATTTGTCAATGTACAGGGCCACCAAAATCAGCAGGTGTCAGTTTTGACACTTTGCCCAGCAACTACATACATATAATTAAAACAATTAAAATGACAGGACCATTTTTCAGACACTGCCAGTCATCATGAAGACTACAACATGTTACATATTCGCCTTTTGTCCAAAATGTTAAACGTGTGTACGAGTAAAACAGTGATCAATAGACTCCATAGACGGCTATATTACCCCCTGGTATGTTCAATCGTCTCTGCCACTCCCATCTGATTTTCTGAATCAATATTGTCAGCCAGGGTGTAAGGGAGCAACGCACGTGAACGTTTGTCCTCTTTACTCTCACATCTACATGCAACACAACAAGGTATCTGGGATCTTTTACACGAACAATTGCCTAAGCATTTTCTCCCAACACATTTACAACAGGTGAGTTCTTTGGCAACCTCTGGTAATAATGGTTGTGTAATGTTGATCGGTGTCAAGGACGATTCACCCATCTTCCATCCAAATATGAGTACAGATGTTGCCTAAGAATTTGCTCCCAACACATTTACAGCAGGTGAGTTCTTTGGCAACCTCTGGTAATAATAGTTGTGTAATGTTGATCGGTGTCAAGGACGATTCACCCATCTTCCATCCAAATATGAGTACAGATGTTGCCTAAGAATTTGCTCCCAACACATTTACAGCAGGTGAGATCTTTGGCAACCTCTGGTAATAATGGTTGTGTCATGTTGATCGGTTTCAAGGACAATTCACCCATCTTCCATCCAAATATGAGTACACTTGTTGCCTAAGCATTTGCTCCCAACACATTTACAGCAGGTGAGATCTTTGACGACCTCTGGTAATGATGGTTGTCTCATGTTGATCGGTTTCAAGGACGATTCACCCATCTTCCATCCAAATATGAGTACAGATGGGAGATCCATTACTGCTATGTGGGCACATTTTTTAATTTGTGTTGCATAAAGTGTACGCATAAGATGCTGATGGAATACATTCTCTGTAGCGGATGATAACTCAAATCCCATGACTATGGGGAGATTTCTAGCAAAGGATACAAGTTCAAGGATTGCGGTCTGACATCCGAATACAGAGGCAACTCTGATTATGTATACCCTTCTTCAAACAAGAAACTGTGCTCGACATCCTCGGACGACGAAATCGTCCCAGGAGCTTACCATAGCTACGCGGAATGTATGTGGTCTGAGTGCAACATCAAAGAGGCAAACCTTAGGTGCAGACTGTGAACACTATAGCATCGATATCGAATGCATTCAAGTGACTAAAGTAGCTAAACACTCAGAGCAGCAACTACAGACAGGCCATAAGCTAGTGCTCATGGAGCAAAAACAGGCTACATACCGGGGCTTAGGCTTCGTAATCGGACAAAGGGTCTTGGATCATGTCATTAGTTTTGGATATGTCCGTGATCGCGTTGCATTCATCAACCTGGCTATACCTATACTAAAACACACCACCACAAAGTGTCGAATTGTCAACGCACACGGCCCAACTACCGAAAAAGCCAAAGAGAATCCAGCAATATTAGATTTCTTCTATGCAGAACTGAGCTCCGTCATTACAGTCCCAGCTAGATGGCAACTGTTCGTGTGTGGAGATTTCAACTCCAAGCTGGGTAAACTCGGAATTGCGGACAAAGGTTCAGGACTTGGCTTATGCATAGGAGCCTATGGAGAGGGCACATGCAACAGCAATGGAGATGCACTGGTGGCATTCCTTAGTTCCAATGGCCTATTTGTCACAAATACGGCTTTCAAACACCCATGCCGTCACCGGACAACATGGACTGGACACATTACTGATCGCAAAGCCCCAAAAGGTTTAAGGCTACAACAGCTGTCTTCAACCAAATAGACTTCATACTATGCAAGACAGAAGCAAAACCCTTACTCCGGAACGCTCATTCATATGGAGGCACATACCTCAATTCTGACCATAAGCTAGTCATTATACGCGTTCAGATGAACGATCTCTACCCACTATATAAACACCATACCAGGCAAGAGGGTCTCTAGTCACCTACAACCTACCCAAGCTCATCAGCAACACTGACACTCAAATGTCATACAAAAAAGCCCTCGGGGAGCAGATAACTAACATCGATGTGAGCTCCGATCCAAACGAAGCCCTAACCAAAATATTGAAATCTATGGAATCATCTTAAAAACAACCAAACTAGGTATACTGACAACCCTCTAGTAGTAAAACTGGTAGAAGAGCAGAAAGCATTAGAGCTGCGCATCTATCGAAGTGGCCAAAGTGAAGATCGCACCAAACTACGCTGGGAGCGCAATATTATTCTGTGCCACATTAGCGAATGCTTAAAAGATCTTGATATTCAACAGGCAGACTCCCTAGCAGATGAAATCACTGCCACGGATGATTGTCATAAAATGTTTCAGGCAGCTCGAGCCTTGAGAGTTACTGACTACACACCACCTCTCACTGTACACAACTCTGAAGGACACTTTATCGGGACTGACCCGGGAAAAGCCGAGGCGATCCGAGAATGGTTCAAGAACAGTTCATTGACAACGACGATGAGCCCATGCACCTGTTCTGAGGAGATCCCAGGCCATTACTAACACTAATTAAAACAGCATAAGTTGAGAAGGCACTTAAAGCCTTGAAAAATGGACGTGCATCTGGACCTGATGGCATGAGCAATGAACTATTCAAATATGCAAGTGACATTACCTCAAAACCGATCACGCACCTAATCAATTCAGCTTTTATGCACCACCTTCCCATCGACGCTGTAGGCCAAGGCACCCGTATCACACTACCCAAGCCCAAGAAGCCATCTGGGCCGCCAACCAATCTGTGGCCGATTGTGCTCCTCAACAGCATACGGAAAATCCTATCCAATGTTACTCTATGCCACATCCGAAACAAGATCGATTACTTCACCAGATCATGTCAAAGTGGCTTCAAACGTGGACGCAGCTGCGCAGACATTGTATGGGCTCAATGCATGCTTGTATCGGTAGTCATGTCCAAACACTGGGACTTCCACAAAATGGGCATTGACATGTCACGAGCCTTCGACACAATTAAATGCTCAAAGATCCTAGATGTACTACGTCAGGCCAGTTGCAATGAAGATGAGCTACGACTAGTGCGATTACTGCTTGGAGACACCAAGCTGAGAGTACGAGTCAAGTCTGTAGAGTTTGAGACATCAATCGGCTCCCCACAGGGAGATTGTCTATCTCCGGTGCTTTTCACCTTCTACCTTGCTGGCGCATTGAAATCCACCCCCGCCCCCCTTGTCAATACTGGGAATGCCGCTAGAGATGGAATATGACGACGATGTGGACTTCATAGACAAGGAAAAGAAACCCCTTGACGAACTTCTCCCAATAGCTGCAAGCAAACTAAAAATTGAGAATCTCTATGAATGAATCCAAAACAGAGTTCACCCACATATACCTATCGACAAAGCATGAAACTATAGAAAATGACGACCCACTTCGTGGCGGCGAACCATGGAGGAAAAGTAAAATCCTGGGCTCACTGCTTTGCAGTACTGCTGACATTTCTGCACGCTGCGTCATGGGGAACATAGCTTTCCAGTCCTTCTGGAAGCTATGGATTCGTAGATCAAAGATGCCCTTGATAAAGAGGCTACGTTTATACAATGCAACCTGCGTATCCTTGATGCTATATAACTGTAACAGCTCCAAAGGCAGCTCTAGACAAACTCAATGCCTGCCACCGCAAACACCTACGCAACATCACTGGACACCGATGGCCAGACAGCATAATTTCCAATGATGCACTATACAAGATGTGTAATACGTCGCCGCTGTCTGTAAAAGTCGCCCAGCAAAGCTGGTCCATGTTTGGCCATGTGCTAAGGATGCCAGAAGAGACACCAGCACAGAGAGCCTTGGAATTCAGCCTATTCGGAGCCAGCAAATACAAAGCCAGGAGAGGACGTCATTGCATAAATCTGCTAAGCATGCTACGAGGTGACCTAAAAAAAGCAGGACTCGGTACACTCAAGTCAAGAATGGACCTGAGGAAGCTAAGGATTTCGGCTGAGGACAAGACACAGTGGCAAAAGCGCCAATGTCGTAGTTATTGTTATTGGTTTCTCCATACTATCACAACATGCTGAAGTTCACATCATCACGGTGTTTCAGAGCTCTTACTTTGCCGATCCCAAACACAAAGTTGGTATCATTCTTCCCGGTAAATGCATACAGAAAGGGATGGAGAGCAATCCTGTGGCTCCGATGATATTGATAGCTGATGAACTGGTATCCATTGTTCTGCGCTGGCATAGTATACGAGCATGACTACTATGTCAGTGTCATTGGCATATATGGCGATATGCTTAGTGTGCATGTGGTGTGCTGCATATATCGCATGAAGGACTATTCAAATGTCATATTCTTCATGGTCTGAAATGAGTTGAACTATCGACTGGACACCTGACAATGACAGACATACGCTCTTCTGTTCATCCAAGAATCCACCAGAAAGAAACAAACAGACACCATTCATCATATGATCTGCTGCTTCAGCTTCCCAAGACGTGAAAATAGTCTTGTAATTTCATTTTGTTGTGAGACACTTTCATGAAGTCTTTGAACTGAGGAGTTTTTATGGAACCAACAACCTCATATTCCCTGTGTACTTGTTGAGAATTCCTGTTCTCGTTCCCCGCATTTCCGACTGTCCTTATGGTCATAGCCGTCACCTGGAAAATGTATATTATTACAATTTTCAGGGACTGCGCTTATCACTTTCCATAGGGTCCGACTTTGGTAAATGTCCCTCCTTCCGTGAATGTGTGCTCCTGAATGAAATAAATAGAGTCTATGATGAAAGCAGTACTCTTATTCGATTGTAATACTTTTTCTTCCACTTTTATTTTAGTTTCCTGTAGCATTGAATTCAACCAAGTAGCCTTGTTGCCATGTCGCATTGACTCATCTAACTCAAATAAACTTGGCGGCTCGGCAGAACACTCAAACTGCCCTATTGTTTTTTCTAAGCGAACATCATTTCCCATGGCTTTCAGTTGTAGTATTCTCTTCAAAATCATGGCTTCACTATGTAGTTGCGTTTTGCTTTTGTGGTAGGCTTTTGCATGATTTTGCCTTCAACTCTTCGAATGCATGCAGTTTCACTTTATTTTTTTTTTTAGATTCATTCGTCAAACATTTTTGAACAGCTGCAGATTCAATAAGGGCAACGTTTTCCAGATCGGAGGTAATCATAGCTGATGCTGTTTGTCTTGTTACTATGTTCATCATGTCTGATGACTGGACTTTGAATGGATTTATCAGCTCAGAAACACATCGCATGATTCGATGTACCATTTCTTTCTTGCCTTCATTATGATGCTGAGTGGCTCCCTCTCTATATGAAATGTTCATCATGTCCTTGAAGTTTGCTGAAGTTTCTGCCACAATGAGTTTAGTGTACACCCACTTTGTCCTTGACTTATCATCTAGTGTATTATCTTATCATCTGTTTGGCATCTCGATTATAAGTGTGTTCTAGTGCCATATCGGTTGGTACACCATTGAAGGAACCATCCTTCCGTCTGACAACAAAGTAGCCATTCAAGAAGTAGTTGTAGTTCTTTGTTTCCATAGTTTCCAATTTATTCATTTCCTTTAGGTAGAGAGGCAAGGAGTAACTATACTTGTGATGTCCAGCTGCAATGATGTATGGCAACATGTTGTTGGCTTCTGCTAAACTTTGTTTCCATAGTCCAAGTCTTAAGGCAGCAGTGAGTCGTAGAAATAAATCAATCTCAGTAATGTAGTTTCTCCATAATGTATGTGTTGGTGAGTCTCTTCGTTAGGCATCAAATTTGTTCATTTCTGTCACCAGGATGGAGAGTGCATCTGATGGACGGGCCCAGTCTGTCATTGGTTGTTCATCTGGTTCTCCGTTACAATCTTTAAGAAAGGCACACAGTCTTTAAATTTGCTGTCACCTTCTTCACGTCCAAACCATCCCCGTCTTCAGCCAGATACCAATCTTTAAACGCCTCTAAATGAGGCATGGCCCTTGCTTTCCGCAACATCTTATGGACTCGTATGGCCTGGTTGTAATCGCCAGCTGGGCCAAATATCCTATTGGCTGTATCCAACTTACATGTACCACTCTGTGCCAGGATTGCCTCTGCTCCACTATTTCTCATAATCTTACCAACTGCCCCAATATAGTTGGCTGCTAGATGGAACTGCCCTAAGATGAGAATCATGTTGAGGTCAGTTTAATCATTGGGACCTGCCTGTGCGCATAACCAATAAGCTATTTCATACAATGCCTGATCTGCCGTGACAATAGTGTGCTCCATGCCGAACATATGAGCTAGCTTTGCTGTATATTCCAAACCCATATGGATCACACTAGGATCAGTTGGAGATGATGGAATCATAGGGTCATACCCAATATTGGTGGCGGATTGCACAAGAGATAACTTGGGAAAGAAATCATTCCACCCCATTGACACATGAATGTCAAGTTCGAGCAACTTCGTTTCGAACACATCGACATAATTGCCAGGCCATATTCATGTGGTGTAGATACGGATCACTGGTTGATGTAAAATCTCCTTTGCCGAGCTGTCCAAGAGACCTGACTTTCTGTCTCCCAGCAAGTGTATCTAATGAGGCACAATGTACGGACTATTGGCAGTTGATAATGATCTACTTTTCCCCGAGATGTTATGATGTTTTGTATATTTCCAAAATTACCTGTACTCACGTCATTAAATTGAGGAGTTTAACCCGTATCACACTGATGTCAATATTCCATCTTTTACTGTGTCAATAGCAAAGAAACTAGTGTATATTTTTTAACAAATTTGGTGGAAGATGTTGCTGTCTACGACAGCACCATCTCACACCCAAGTTTGTTGAAAAATGAAAACCAGTTCATCTTTTAGTTTAATTTGAAATTTTTTAATTTTGATACCAGAGTGGTAAGGGCTAAAGGTGGTGTTTGCAGACAATCGATTATAGTACCATCCATGTTGCTACTTATTAGTGGAACCGTATCCTTGTCAGCCTGATAGTTAACATTGTCTACCACCTAGCTCGCTAAAGTGTGATCATCCTTCTGAACATCAGATGGTGCATTATTGCCAGGGATCCGTTCAGTCATATACATTAGTTGTTAGTGCATGGAATGTCGTGCCATCTGACGTTTTCTCATGCCAGTCGGCATTGTCCATTGCGAAAAGAACAAATTCACAACCAGTCACTGCGGGCGGGCAGAAAATATCTTTTTCTTTCTCAATCATGTTGGAATGTATCATAACTGACACATGTGTTCATATGATTCAAGACTGTGATCAAATCCGTATCCCGTGTGTTATTGTACACATGAAACGCACTTCCTATTGACAATGGTGTGTGATTTGCACATTGCATACGAAAGTTGCTATGAAAAGGTCAACCCTTTCTGGGTAATGTCAATGTCACAACAGAGTCACCCATCAGAATCTTCTGGAAAGTCTTTGTCAGAAAGTAATGCAAAACAGAAATTAAATAAGGTAGCCAGCATTACAGACACTGCATTGAAATGTGAAATATTCAAGCTAGAGTTCATAGTCATAGTGTTTTGTCTCATTTCCTTGTAGTGTTTGACGTCTTTACTAAGACTTTTACTGTTTGTTGAAGTAGTGGTTTTTGGGTGTCTGAACTGGACAACTTTTCAATTTTGCGGAGTGTCTGCAATGGTTATACTTGACGCTCATACATGGTCACTGCCAGTAACTTGTCAAAAATGCCAAAAGGTCTCCGAAATGTGCCTGAAGTGTGACAAGTTCATCATTGGTTAGAAGGTTTAATGTTTCTAAGTAAATTTCGACAATGTATTCATTCGGTAACCATATTAGGGGGATGGGCTAGCATGTGTTTTGGCCAATATCTGTATGATAACCAGTTATTCTATGGTAGTGTTAGCATAATGTGATAGGTGTATGAATGGGGATTAATTTGATGTACGAAAATTTTATATCAAGTGAGTATGTCCGAACTTATATCTAATGTTTACAGCTACGATAGGCTAAACCGAAGTGGACTTATTGGAATAATTTCACTTTTTTAAATTTCCCATTAATACAAGTTGAGATATTGGCATAATCTCTTTTTCAGTTAAGAGGGTATCGCCATTCTGCACATTTTGATACCATGTTTATCCATGTGCCCTTAGTTTTCACATGTATATCGCAAAATTACGTATTTCAAGAAATGGTCGAAATCGCTGATGAAATTCGCATAGGAACGAATATAAATTGCAATTTTCAAAGGTAGATACACTGATCTCAGAAGGTTGCCCTCTGGATTCTTACTAAAGAAATTCTGAAATTCAATAAAACACAGGGCAACCAAAGCTAGCACGAGGTGTCCACGAGACCTAAATATCAGGGTTTACCCTGACTAATTTGGCTTGTGTGCGTGCGTGCGTGCGTGAAAGGAGGGGTGGGGTGGGGGTGGGGGCGGGGTAGAGCTACAGCTGAAAAATCATAACAAATTCTGTGCTAAATCGTAGGCGCAGTTGTGCAAAACAGATACATGTTGTTTATCAAATGGAATGCAGGAAATGACTTCGCATAGCATCAGAATTTTCCTGGGGAAAGACCCAGACAACCCACATACCCACCAAACCCACCCTTCACCAACTGGCCATTTGGAGGGGACACATGCTCACTCACAGATCTTCTTCCATATTGGACTAATTCTAGATCTGCGCGTGACGACCATCCCACCAATACTGAATGTAGCTAGATATAACGTGGATACCGTATCTACTGAATCACAGTGAGATATTTCCTCAGAGCAGATCTCTTCTTTTTTTGTTCGTGCTTGACATATTCATATAATACGGCATCGCCACTATTATAAACTTCTGACTAATGTCTACCGGGAATATCATTGAGATCATTGCCTATTTCAAAATTCATTGCTAAATACAATAGAATGAAAGTTACCCTGGTTAAACCATGTTGCCTGTATTAGCTTTGCTTAGCAGTTGTTCCACTATGACGCCATAGTGGCTTGGAATTCAAGGGAAGTAATTCATGACGCGATACTCTAAAGCTATGTACTTTATCACTAATAAATATAAAAATATATCATGTATTAGAAAATTGAAAACAGCTTTATGATTTGGAAGGACTGAATATATTATGTCTTAAAATACAATCTCCATATATGACCTTAAAGCCAGACAGTGTTATGAGATCGTCTAATCAGTAATCTTTGTATGGGTAACTAATGACCGTTATAACTTTATATACCATTTACTTTATGATATGGCATAATCTATGCAGGTTAGAGATGGACACACTAGGGTCAAGTTCGACTCGCTAACTATAGTCAGTTTGCTGGTTTACTGATCATGCGCAGTTGTGAACTTGATCGTAGTCGACTATAGTTCGTTGGTACCCAGTTCTCTATTGAATTACTATTGCAGAAAATTTGGAACCGGATACCAGTCTCCATTAACCCTTTCTGTCGTCTGTTTTGATGACCTACGAAAATGGGTTATTTTTGTCCACTAAGACGTCAAAAAGCAAAAAGCGTTCATATGGCATAACGTGGGAAGGAATTTGGGCTTGGGAACATTGGCATACAATGGGAAAGCATAATTTCATCAAACCTAAGTTATTTAGTGAAATATTTACACTTTTATACGCATTTATTCGTGGCAAGCGATCAGTGTCCACCATTTTGAAATTTAAACAAATATCGGCCTAACCATCTGAACCGAGGTCGGGTGCTCGGTTGACTAGCTAGTTAACTATTTGAAGTTCGGCTGGTACTCTAGTTAGCTATAGCTAACTATGGTTAGGAGTCGAACTTGACCCTGGTGTCAGTGTTTAACATTAACAAGAGCAATAAAACAGCATAATTGATTTGTTAAGACACAAACCGTAGTCTTTCAGCAGTGATGGCGGGTTTCTTTGCTCTAGCAGCTTCTAGTTGCAATCTCTCAGCCGCTGTAGCAGGCATGATACCTTTGCGTGGTAAGCCGAATGATGATGATGATATACTTTCATTTCCAGCTGTAAAATAAACATAAAGCAACATGCCCATCACAATACAGGGATCCATTTATAGCTATGCCACACACATTTCTATCTAATCTTCGCATACTAGTGCAGCAACAGCTCCAAGTTAAATCAGTTTCAAAATATTCAACAATGTTTATTAAATTGTAATTTCATCAAAAACTTAATTCGTACACAGATGGAAGACGTTTTGGTTTTCGTTATGACATCAGATACTTGATTGACAGATTGGCTCCTTCTATTAAGTAGCAAGTGGCAAGTCATGAGAATTAACTCGCCACGGTCAAGAAAATAAAGTTATGCAGACATGAGTATGGCACAAAATGCCTCATTTATTCTTAATGAAATATTTATTATCACTACAGTTTCTGCTAGTGGCTTGTTGGCCGTTGGTTGAAGAAAACTTTGGTTGAACCTCACAATGGTTTGTTGAAATTGGCCTAATGGTTAAGTACTCTTTTAGCCAATTTTTGGCAGTTTTTCATAAATCCAACATATTATAATTAAAATAGACACCAGCTTTCGGTTATAGTTTCCTTGAAATTGATACACTTGACTGAATTGTTGATCTAATGGCGTGAATCAGACATACATGCAGAGATATACGGAATACTTCAAACCAGGAGATAGCTAACAATAATAATAATAATAATAATAATAATAATAATACAGCATTTGTATAGCGCCATTTATCAATTTGACTAATTTTCAAAGGCGCTTTGGTACATGTGTTTTTAGTTTTTCTTTAAATTTCTCCCTAGAGCTTATCGTTTTAATATCCAGTGGTAGGGTATTCCAAAGTTTTGGCGCGGCGATGCTGAAAGCTCCGTCTCCACATGACTTCAGATTGGATCGTGGAATGTTTAGCAGGTGTTGATCTGTAGAGCGAAGAGCACGGTGAGGATGGTGGGGCATAATGAGATCCTTCATGTATTCTGGAGCTTCATCGTGCATGCATTTCCATGTTAGGAGGATAAGTTTGAAGTCAATTCGTTGACGGACAAGTAGTCAGTGGAGGTCTTTCAGTACAGGGGTTATGTGATCACGTTTCTTGATCTTCATCAGGACACGGGCTGCAGAATTTTGAACCTGTTGTAACTTGTTCAGTGACTTTGCCGTTATACCATATAGTAGGCAGTTACCATTATCCAGACGTGATGTTATAAATGCATGGATAAGCATTTCTGTTGTTTGATGTGTTAAAACAGTTCTTATTGAATTAATGTTTTTTAGATGGTAATATGCCGCTTTGCAAATAGATGTTACCTTCGCATCCATATCCATAAACTGATCAAATATTACACTTATATTTCTGGCCGATGGATTTGCCGTAATCAGACTGTTTACTAGTTGGACTTCGGTAGTATGAACCTTACTACGTTGATGTTTTGTCAATATCACGAGGAACTCGGTTTTGTCTGGGTTTAGTTTAAGCTTGTTAAATGTCATCCACTGACTAATGTCTGCAACACAATTCCGTACTTGTTCAAGAGCCATGGTCTCGTTTGTATGCACGTTGGGTTGGAATATCAGGTAAAGCTGCGTATCATCCGCATACATGTGGATCTGGAGATTATGTTGTTTCACAATGTTTACAATAGGTGCCGAGTACACAGTGAAAAACTTCGGACCGAGAACTGAGCCTTGCGGTACACCGTACTCTAACAGGACACTAGCGCTGGAGGAGTTGGAGATAGTCACAGCTTGGTGTCTGTCTGTGAGGTAGGACCTTACCCATGATAAGGCCGTTCCAGTTATGCCTATGCTTTTGTTCAATCGCGTGATTAAAATTTCATGATCGATCGTATCGAACGCGGCAGAGAGATCGAGTAAAACCAGGAACACTGCGTTGTGATTGTCTAATGCGAGCAGAATGTCTGTTCCATGGTGCTCTCTATAGGCTGACTGAAATTTTTCAGCCAGTTGGTACTGCTGCATATGCTTAGATATACGATCTGCCACGACCTTTTCTACAAGCTTAGACAAGAATGAAAGGTTGGAAACTGGTCGGTAATTATTAAGGGTATCCAAGTCCAATGATGACTTTTTGAGCAACGGGGTCACTAAGGCATTTTTCATGAGAGATGGAAAAACTCCATCAGCTAAGGACACATTCACGATTTTTGTGATTATCGGTGCAAGGATTTGAAGATGGTGCTTAACTATTGTAGTTGGTATCGGATCGAGCGAACAAGTCTTGCTTGGCGAGGACATAATGATTTTAGAGAGTTCCTCCTCGGTTGTTGGACGGAAAATTTCTAACAAGAGGCCCAAGGGGCCTGTAGCGCTCACCTGGACCATAGGCATCTCAACTAGAATGGTCATTAACAACAAAAGGCCCAAGGGGCCTGTGTCGCTCACCTGGAACATTTACAACTCAACTAATCTTTATGGAGTTTTACATCAATCAGTGCCACTTCCAATGACTTTCAGTCAAATGGTTATTTTGCAAAGGTGCTTTTGAACAATATTTAAGCAAAAATAGAAGACATCAGTACTAACAACAGAAATTGATGACATGCAGTCAAACTTGTATTAAGACACCCCTCAAGTGAGAATCAGAAGACAGCCTCTTATGGTAGCTGGTCTCTTAACCCTTTAATGGTCATCATTTTTCAGTAAAACAAAAATTCCAGGTTGCGTCTATTTGCAGGCCAAGATATGGAGCATTTTGAAAATGTATCACTGGAATGACTGGCTCGATTATCGAGCCAGTCATTCCAGTGGTAAATTTTCAAAAATTCTCATGCTGGCCTGCAAATCGACATTCCACAAGGCCACTGCAGAGGCAGGTTTTCACTGGTTTGACCATTAAAGGGATAATAAAGTTTCAAATACATTGCTTAATTGCATTTAGCAAATGAAGAAAATAGTCTTTAAGGCAGGTGGTTTCTTAACCCTTTCAGCCATAAATCCCGGAAAAAGTATATTCTTTACGATATAAAACTTATTTTGTTGAATATTTTTAAATTAATTTGATGCGAAGCCGTTGTGCCTTAGGCAACATTGGCTTTCTTTAAGAAGGGTTAATACAGATGGTCTTTATAGCAGGTTCAACTGAGTATATTCCAAACCATCCTTTTAACACGTGTGCATCTTGCTGAATGGCCAAGTTCGCGATGCTGCAGTTTATTTAAAAAATAATTTGACTTAGTCATAGCTGACTTAGGCAGCAACAACTTTCAATGACTCAAATACATTTCAAAATATTTTAACAGTTAGGTATCAGAGTACACAATACATATATCTTAAATATTTAGGCAGCAGTTGCAGGGAAAAGGTTAACCTGTTAATTTAGTTTTTATCTATTATGGTAATAAAGGCTGTCATATGTCAATGGATGGTGGAAATGAAACTCCAATTGCACATTAATTAACCATTTAACCATTGAATTTAAGAAAAGTTAGATTTTCTCATAGAAAATGTCTATTTGCAGACCAAGACTATTTTTGAAAATTTACCACTGGAATGACTGGCTCGTTAAAAAGAGTCTGTCATTCCAATGTTAAAATTTTCAAAAAAAGTCTTCATTTGGTCTGCAAATGGACATTTCTCAAGACCACTACCGAAGCCGTTTTTGGCTGATATGATGGCTAAAGGGTTAACCATTTTCCTAACCTAGCAAAATAGGTAAGATATTGTGTCCTCTGATATCGATAGCCAGGTGAGCTAATAATAATAAATTGATAAGCGAATCTTATTAACGCATTTAACTGGAAATAATGCGCTAAGCTGTTGCTTAACAGCTGTTGTGTAAGCTGTTGCTGTCAATTGTATAACAGCAACAGCACTGTCTATGACAGCAATGGTCTTCAGCAATGGTGTTTCCAAACTGTACACCAGCCATTCTAATACTGGCTTTGTAACAATTAATCTTTAGACATTGGTGTGACAAGGGTTGAATAGTCATGCTGAAAACTGTTGCTGCATTTGACAGTAACAGACATCATCAGCAAAACCATTTTCAAAATGTCCGTCACCATGCTACATGCTATCCAACAAAACTTGTGAATAACTCAATACTCAACTAAATTCATTGCTAGAATTAATTGGCTTTAATCCTTTAACCCTCAAATTTATTCAAGACAATTTAAATTTTCTCAAAGAAAATGTCCACTTGCAGACCAAGAGAAGACTATTTTTGAAAATTTATCACTGGAATGGCTGGCTTGGTTATCGAGCCAATCATTCCAGTGGTAAATTTTCAAAAACCGTCTTCTTTTAGTCGGCAAATGGACATTTCTCACGACGACTGCAGAAGCCGTTTTTGGCTGATATGAGTGTTAAAGGGTTAATGATGAATTAATTAAATAAATCTTTTAGAATCAGTATATGAATATGGCACACTTCATCAGCTCACTACCTCACAGGGTATTAATTTCATTTCAATCCTGAGAATTAGTTGTGGTTTTAAATTACAAGATTAAATGTTTTCCTATGCTGGCTAAATATCTAAGATATGTATTGTGTATGCTGACATATATGACTTTGAATATTTTGATATTTATTTGACAGAAAGTTGTTGCATTCTAAGGCAGCAATGACTTTCAGTCAAATTATTATTTTGAACTAGTGAACAACTGCTGCTAAGTGAGTTTGGTCACTCTGTCAAATGATTACAAGGGTTTTAGAATGCAGTTAAACATGCTATAAAGACCACCTGTACTAAATGCCAATTTTACTACATGCCGCCAAGCCGTTTATCTGATAGATTCAGAAATGGCATGGTTGACATCAGCATACTCATAACCCTGTACTAAACACATTTTTGCTTCAAAATCCATCAAATAAAAAAATCCAATATGGCCGCCAAACATGCTGTATTTTGATTGGCCCACTGCGGCCATGTTTTTTTAACGGATCAACTTCCCTTGAATAACCTTTAATGGCCCTTAATCTCTAATTAGATCTGCCAAATTTCGATCCCTTCAGCGGTTCTGGAGAAGCTGTTTTGGCTTCTGAACAAACTTGGTTCAGCTCTTGCCCTAAATCATATTTCATGGGGTTTATTTCAGATTTTTTTAAAGACGTTTAAAAAAATCAGCCAAAAATCAAGCTGGCCACCGGCCAAATTGGACGATCGGCTTCGTTTGAACAAATTTGAATCTCTAGAACCTAAGGATGCTTCCTGCCAAATATAATTGAAATCGTCCCATAAGTTCTCGAAAAGTAGACATTTTAAATTTCCCATTGCTTTAGTATGGGAGCTTTTGGCGGGAAAATTATCCAAGATGGCCACCAAACCGTTTATCCGACAGCTTTGAAAATTGCAAATTTGTGATCAGAATACCCAAAAAACCTATATAAAACCAATTTCAGCCTCAAAATCCATCAAATAAAAAAATCCAATATGGCCGCCAAACATGCTGTATTTTGATTGGCCGACTGCACCATGTCTTTTGATCATATCTGCCAAATTTCGGCCTGATCCATTCAGCGGTTCTGGAGAAGTCGTTTTCACTAAAACTAGGTCACCCAAAATGGCCGCTGAACCATTTGGCCAATCAAGATCCCTTGAACAAACTTGGTTCAGCTCTTGCCCTAGATCATATTTCATGGGATTTGCTTCGATCCACCAAGCGGTTTCAGAGAAGATTTTTAAGACATTTCCTAAAATCGGCCGAAATCCAAATTGGCCAATCGGCTTCGTTTGAACAAACTCGGATCCCTATGCCCTAAGGATACTTCCTGCCAAAGATAACTTATATCGGCCTAGTGGTTCTTGAGAAGAAGTCGTTTAAAGGAAAAAGTTGACGGACGGCTAAACAGACGGACGGACGGTCGCCATGGCATAAGCTCACTTGCCCATTCTGGCCAGGTGAGCTAATAAGTAGAACTCTAATGAGTTGAGCAGACTTGTAACAAGAAAACAGAGGCCATGTTTCTTTATGTATCAACTTCTCTTGAACAAACTTTAATGGCCCTTAGTCATCAATATCATATCTCCAAAATTTCTGCCCAATCCGTTCAGTGGCGCTGGAGACAAAGTTGCTTTCATGAAAACCAGGCTATCCAAGATGGCCACCTAACCATTTGGCAAATCAAGCTCCCTTGAACAAACGTGGTTCAGCTTGAGCCCTAAATGATATTTTATGACTTTTGAATCACTCGTTCAGTTTCGGCGAACATTTTAAAAAACATTTCTAAAAATTGGCCTAAATCCAAGATGGCCCCCGGACAAATTGGCCGATTAGCTTCGCTTGAACAAACTCGAATCTCTACAACCTAAGGATGCTTCCTGCCAAATATAATTGAAATCGGTCCAGTGATTCTTGAGAAGTCGTTTAAATGATAAGTTGACGGACGGACGGACGACGGAAGGTTGCTATGGCATAAGCTCACTTACAGAAACACTCGATTAATGTGGCATCTAATAGTTGCAATGAATATTGAATCTGGACATCAGAACTCAATTACCTGTTAGTTAAATTCCCCATAATTCAACTAATATACCAAATTTCATGAAAATTACTATTTATCTGTGCATGAGACCTTTAACTCTCCCACTAACATTATATCATTGTTCTTAACTCCTAAACCACCCTCCTAACCCTAACCTTAGGCTAGGCCCAGACACTAACCCGTACCTCCTAAACCACACTCCTAACCCTAACCTTAGAGCCAATGCTAGGCCCAAACATTAACCCTTAACTATTAAACCACACTCCTAACCCTAACCTTAGAGCCAATGTCAGGCACAAACACTAACCCGTACCTCCTAAACCACACTCCTAACCCTAACCGTAGAGCCAATGTCAGGCCCAAACACTAACCCGTACCTCCTAAACCACACTTCTAACCCTAACCGTAGAGCCAATGCTAGGCCCTAACACTAACCTGTACCTCCTAAACTACACTCCTAACCCTAACCATAAGAGCCAATGCTAGACCCACACACTAACCCGTACCTCCTAAACCACACTCCTAACCCTAACCTTAGAGCCAATGTCAGGCACACACACTAACCAAGCACTAATCCTAGCCCTAGCTTGATGCTAACACTATCCAGCTATTAGACACATGTAAGGATATATGCTTAGAGACATATGGCCCTATCACAATGCAATCATACAAAGACATATTACTCGGCTCCTGTTTATGATGGAGACAATATCTAATGTACCTTTAAGCAAGGATGTAGTGACAGTTGAAGTCGCATTGTGTAGACTAGAAGGTGCGGTTGGCGTAACAGTTGTTGTTTCTGCTGGTGCAGGAGAGCCACCTTGCATCTGTTTCTGCATAGCAAGAAGCTTGGCCTGGATTTCTGGCTCTTGATTCTGTAGCAGAGCTTGTCGCACAACTAAAACAAAACAGACAGTTTAAACCTTGAAACAGGTTAAAATGCTTATACCATCACACTTATTATTGTGCACTTCTTTCCAAATGATAAAGTCAAATTTAGGTAAGAGATAGCGAAACACACTCTATTGCCGATTCTGAAAATGATGCTTAACCATTTCAGTGATAAATTCTTCTATACATGGATATCAATTCCAAAACTAGTGCATAGTTATACTTATATATACACGCATTTAGCAATCAAATAAAAGTTGTTTGTGTCTTAGACAACAAAACTTGAAACATTAAAATCTAAAAAATCAGCAGTGGTTTTAGCAATCAGGCTATCTAACAGATCTTAACGTAAAGTGAGAGCCTCGAAGCAGACCAGACAGTATAACAAGAGGCCCAATGGGCCTGTATCGCTCACCTGGAACATTAGTATTTCAACTAATCCTACTTAAGTTTTACATCCATCAGTGTTACTTCCAATGACTTTCAGTCAAATGATTTAGTTTTCGAGATACTGACATTAATCTCTGGACTGGTTTTTTTTTCATTAGTGATTTTGAACAACTTTCAGACCAATTGTTTTCAAAATATTTATCAGGTTCAGAGATATAACCTTTGGAAAATGTCGTCTGCAAAAACTCAGTCAGACGGTTACTAGAGGTTTAAATACAATTTGAAGAAAATGGTCTCTAAAGGCAGGTAGGTGGTCTTTATAGCAGGTTATTCCCCACCACCACAATCCATTTAACACATGCACATCTGGCTGAATCACTGCGTTAGCAGCAGGGGTAGGGTGAGCTGGAGTTGATTTAGAAAGCAATTTGACTGAAAGTTTGACTGCCTTAGGCAGCAACAACTTTCATTACTGCCTAAGGCAGCAACAACTTTCAATCAAATACATTTCAAATATTTTTAAGAGCATAGATGTCAGAGCACATAATCATATATGAGTGACTTCACTAAGCAGGGTAGGAAATTAAGTCATATCCCCCTTGTTAAATTAAAATTAATGCAGATTTGAATGCTTCAGAGCGAATAGAGATCATTTAATTTTACAAAGATTTAATGACAGGGTAGGAATTCCTACCCTTGGCTGAACGCTTTCATGCATGCATAATACATATCTTAAATATTTCTGCAGTACTGGAAAGGTTAATCTGTTAATTGGAATTTAATATCTAGTTTGGCAATAAAATCTGACATGGTTATGAATCAATGGACGGTGGGAACAAACCATTATTTGCCCTATGAAAGTGAGACTGCAAATATTTAAGGAGTGATAACTCTGGCATTTGACGTCCTATCAGTTTCATTTTCACAACACAGGTATTAGATGCCGTCAATAACATTGTGACCAAGTTTGGTGTCAATCCGTCAAGAAATAACAAAATGAGCTGCCATTGTTGGTGACGGACAAACAGATGGATGGATGGACATACAGAAGACGGATGGGGTTATCGTTATACGACAGCTGACTTGACAAGTAAGCGGAGTTAAGAAAACCAATTTCGGCTTCAAAATCCATCAAATAAAAAAGTTGAATATGGCAGCCAAACACGCTAAAATTTGATTGGTCCACGGCAGCCATGTTTTTTACCTATCAACTTCCCATGAACAAATTTTAATGGCCCATAGTCAATAATCATATCCCCAAATTTCAGCCCGATCTGTTCAGCGGTTCTGCAGAATAAGTCGTTTTCACGAAAACTATGTCATCCAAGATGGCCACCAAACCATTTGGCCAATCAAGTTCCTTCGAACAAACTTGGTTCAGCTCTTGCCCTATATGATATTTCGTGAGTTTTGAATCAATCCACTAAGCGGTTTCAGAGATTTTTAAAGCCATTTCCTAAAATCGGCCAAAATCCAAGATGGCCACCGGCCAAATCGACTTTGTTTGAACAAACTTGGATCCCTATGCCCAAAGGATACTTCCTGTCAAATATAATTGAAATCGGCCCAGTGGTTATTGAGAAGAAGTCGTTTAAAGGAAAAAGTTGATGGACAGATGGACAGACGCTGGACAGTCACCACGGCATAAGCTCACTTGGCCATTCTGGCCAGGTGAGCTAAAAATTAGAATGGAAACAATGAGTACAAACCTTTAGCTTAGTTGTAATAGTGAGGCAAGACATGACATGGTTCATACAAGAATTTGACAAATTCATTCAAACACCTTAGACACATGACCAAAGGTCTGTCTATGTCTCTCGTTTTCAAGGATTCTAAAACTGGGCTATCTTTAGGGGGGTGCAGGAAATCTTGCAAATTAGATGTTCTACAACACCATCTCTGCACAACGCTGAGTGATAGTCAGCAGCCTTATATTGCATGCAACTTATGAATATATTGGGAAAAACACATATTTTCAAGTACTTTGCAAGGCAAATTTTCAATTCAAACACTCAAGAGCTAGTGCTAAAATTCAAGTACGTTTCAAATTTGTATGAACCCTGCATGATGATAGTTTTTAAATCTAAGTCTATAATAGAGTCAAAGGTGGATGTTGTTTGCACACATACATCACGTATGGTTTGTTAATAAATCTTTAACACTTTAACCCTTACCACTCTGAAGTCAAAATATTAAATTTTCAAATTAAATTAAAGAATGAACTGGTGTTCATTTTTCAACAAATTTGGTGGAAGATGATGCTATCGTAGACAGCAACATCATCCACCAAAATTGTTGAAAAATTAACACCAATTTCTTTGCTATTGACATGGTTAAAGACAGAATATTGACATCAGAGCGGTAAGGGATAATGTTCGGGATTTTTCACAAAAATTTTAATATTTCCTCGGTGTACATGTATGTCCATTTGCAAGCTAAGATAAGGTAATTGTTGAAAATTTATCACTGGAGTAACTGGCTCGATTATCGAGCCAGTCATTCCAGTGGTAAATTTTCAAAAATAGTCATATCTTGGCCTACACATGGACATTCCTCAAGACCAATGCATAGGCCGGTTTTGGCCGGCTTGACCATTAAAGGGTTACGGTCAGGGTGTGTGTTTTCCTTATCGACATCAAACATACCTTGTTGTACCACATGCGGTGTCACAGCAAATTTATTCACTCCTGCGATAGGAGTGACAGTGGGGCCACCACTGGCAACTGATGCCACTACAGAAGACGTTGGTAATGCTGCTGTTGCAAGAGGGGTGCCCAGCGGCTTTGTGTTGATGGGTAAATTGACTAGAGTTTGAAGTTTGGTGGGCGAGACCATTATTGTTGATGTAAGTCCGGCTGGGGACGTCGCCGATTGGAGACGACTTGTCGCTGCTGTGAGTATTGCAGGTGTTGTTATTTTGCTTACAGAAGGGGACAGAGTGGTAACATTTCCCAATTTAGTCACTACTTGTTGTCTCATGGTTGCTAAGTTACCAGCTTGTATTACTGATGTGGATGACGACGGGCTCAGAGTGGTTGAAATACCGGCTACTCTCGGAGTGGTTGATATACCGACTACTTTCGGAGTGGTTGAGATACCGGCTGATGACATTAAGGTTTTCACTGGTGTAGTCTGCAATGACAATGAATTTATGGAAGTAGATGGCATAGCAATAATGTTTGGTCGTGCCCCGCTGAGGATTGATGGAATGGGTTTCTGAGGAGAAGCAACAGCAATGAGTGGTGTGATGCCTGAAGAACCCAGCACAGACATGGGCTTGGTGACAGCGATTACAGTAGGAGTACCGACTAGAGTAGACTTGACTGGACTGACTAATGTACCGGTAGGAGCGCCTACAATCTGTACACCAGCTCCTGCTGCAGCAGCTAACTGTGCAGGAACAATGAGACGTGTTGCCCCTCCAACACCAGTTCCAACTAATACTGCGTGCTGCTGCTGTGGTTGCTGTATTTGTCGGACGGTCAGTGCTGGCTGGACACTGGGTGCCGGTGCTGGCTTGGCTGCAGCAGCTAATGATATAGTGTTCAGCTGTGCTGCGGCTGTAGACTGCATATTGATCAGCTGAAGTCGTCCATCAGGCAAGCGCACGATCTGCTGACCTGTGAAGAAATATACAGAATGGATCTTTCCATTTTCAACCATGCTCCGCCCATCTCTAGCTAAGCTCCACCCACACCTCGATCGTGTTGGGATCGATCGATCTCTGAACTGCCTATCAATTTCCAGAAAACTATACAGGTACGCTGTTGAATATTTTTAAACTAATCTGACTGGGTGCTGTTGCTGCCTATGGCAGATAGGCAGCAACAGCACCCAGTTAAATTAGTTTCAAAATATTCAACAGCATATTTATTAAATAGTAGACATACAATTTGTATGTGTCGGACTATTAACCCGTACCACTCTGATGTCAACGTTCTATCCTTTTATTGCGACAGTAGCAACAAAACATTTTCTATCAAATTTGTTTAAAAATGAACACCATTTCATCAATCAATTTAATTTGAAAATGATAAATTTTGACATCAGAGTGGTAGGAGTTATAGACGGGCTCAATAGAATCATTTATGACGTAATGATAATGACGGCATCCTAGATGTTGCTTAGCTGATTATGACGCCAAATCATCGATGGATACTCAGGAAAGGTCTATTGTGATAACAGAGAGAAGGCATATCAGGAACATATCTCGCTGAATCCATGAATCACCTTCCTATGTTAACTGTCTGGCAGATGTAAGCCAACAGACATTAATTTCAATGTGAAATAACTCTGGACCTGCCGACTATTTTGAAAACAATTTGACTGAAAGTTGTTGGTGGCTTAACCACATCCAACTTTCAGTCACATCGTGTTCAAAATAGTAAGTAGGTCCAGAGTTGAACCCCATAGAAAACGTAGTCTGCAGAAATTCAGTTAGCAGATAGTTATATACTGTTATGGCACTATAAGTCTGAATTAATGTTAAACAATAATCATTGAGCTAAAACAATCAGTTTGGAGAAATAAATGTTTCATCTGCTCTCTTCATTCTCTATCACGTCTCAGACTAACGTTCAGTCATTTGGTACGATAAATATAATTCTCATACATCTCAATATATATGGCAGTAGTAGAATAAAGATTGGCCCTAGCAATACATTCAGATTATGTCTTGATCCCCTGCCACACAAATTTACAAAACAGTCATTTAACTGAGATAAATGCTCATTAACCTAAAACAAGTTTTTAGCTAGTGACCCATTCCACCTCAATTCGCACTCATTCTTCATAACTGAGACCTATTTAAATGGTCTCAAAAGATAGGCAGAATCACTTGAAACATCGCTCTTCTGATATTGTTCTGAAACTAACGGGACGCTCTATTAGAATGGATGTATCCGTTTCGCGTTATGCTATAAGTAGCTTGTGTGATTTCGCGATTTAATCGAAAATCTTGATTTAAAAAAAAAATCTTGATTTTCTACGATGTAATTGAAAAAAAAATCGAAAAATCTTGAAAAAATTGAGCAGACTAAGATTTTAAAGCTCATCATTCAGCAGTAAAAGAATACAGTTATAATCCATTCGCGCATGTATCCACTGTTTTTTCTTGATCACTTCACGCATGTGTTCACTAAGTCCTAATCAAAACACAAAGCTCTATGGTAAACCAGCTAACAATAGCGAGGTAACACCTTTGTTATTGAGAAAACCAGCTAGTTACTCCGTCAAATTGCCATATAATTTTCTTTCTTTCGCTGCAGACTCCGAGTTTGTCGTGAAATACCAAGTTTATACTTAGTTGCAGTGTTAGGCAATAATCACTGAACATAATTCTTTTTAATTCTTTTAGCAATTTCAGGCTGTGTACTAATTTTTCCTTTTTGATTCGGTTGTCATGCCTAATTAAAGAAATAAAGCAACAGCATTCCAGATTGTTGTATTTTGAACTGCGCTCTCTGTTGATTACTCTTAAATGTAAATCGTACATTCTGAAAGCAACTATAAACTGCACCATAGGACGAGTTTACGCCGTTACTATCGTAGCTACTCAAAGCTACAGTCCTATGTATATGGACTGCGCAGTATCTGCCCGGGTACTAATATTACCATCTTCGCCCCACTCGGGTAATGACCTAAACTCGTCGTTCAAAGGGAGGCTATAAGCGGAAGCAGGATTTATATTTTTACTTGACAACATTTTATGTACAATTTTGATGAAATAAATGATGTTTATGAAACTATACGCAATATTTAGGCGGTCCCAATTAATAATTTAAATCCCACGATTATGGATATACGGTATACATTAAGCATAGACGTAGGATGGTAAGAATTTGTCGCATGAAATTGTGTTCTAATTTCGTGCCATTTTTGTATCATTTATTTCAACTTTTTCTAGAAATTCCAAGTCCCAGTTTTGGTGACTTGTCACATTACCCCAGTTTATATTTTTGGGAATTTGGACATACGATTCAATAAAAAAATTGCCATTTTTTAAAATAAAATCGATCACGATGTTTCAAAGCAAAAATCGTGCAACCCTAATGCTACTCCCACTTCAAAACTTTGAACCGTGAATTCCCAATTTCAAGTTAATTATACACGTAAGCTGCTAAGATTTTGAAATTAATTTGAATTGGGCTGTTGTTGCTTATGGTAGCAGAGGCTCAAAGACGTACAATTCGTACACTAGTAGACGTTTCTATTTTCGTGAAGATTTTGAAATTAATTTGAATTTGAACTTGCCTATGGTAGCAGACAAACAATTCATCCACTAGTGATGGACATTGCTATTTTCTACACGTTATAATGATTGTGACATTAGACAACTAGTGAATTCATAATGATGTCAGAAACTTGTGACAGATCATATCCCTCCATTGGCATTCAAAATAAAGTTATCTCCCCTTTCTTAATTACAGGCCTACAAGGCACCATCAGTCAAAATATAGTACAATTGGAAAAACAGGAAATTTCAGACAAAAATATGGGAACATTTAAAGGGATTTTCCCACCTAAACGCTTCCATTATCTTGATTTAGTGCTGTAATTGTTTTTGGAATATACTGATGAGACGTCTTAGGTAGGTTAGTTATGGGGCTAGGAGGTTTTGACCATAATATAGGAAACACAGGAGCACTTGTAGGCCTGCCATTATCTCCTATCAATTTTAATCTTAAACTAGTGCTGGAAAATTTAAAGTGGAAACAACATTATTGCTACATTTTATACACAAATTCTGCTTGATAGATCATGATATCAAATGGACATCTAGCACACATTACCCATACAAAGCTGAAGCTCTATATGCAGTGATAACATAGTATAGATAGACTAACCTGGCAGCAGGCCACGAACATGCAATGTTCCTGCAGGACCATGCACAATCTGAACAGTCTGTTGAGTGGTCCCAGCAGCAGGTGAGCTAATGTTGCCCGTAGTCGCCACAACTGGCACAGCAGTGACAGCTTTAGCAGGTTGCTGGGCTCCGACAATAACTGAGGGAAAAGAGTGTTGTTTTGCTATTTAATCATAGGAGGTTTCAATTAAATTTAATTTATTTTAACTATATAATTATTGTTGGTGTAGGACTACTTGATGATATTTGCTAACAAATATATAATCAGCAACGTTACTGATGAACACATTTAGCCACCATATTGCATACCACATGTATTTCAACTATCCTACAGTAAAGTGCTGTCTAACACTTACATTACCGAAAACCTAATTTCTATTAATTAATACCATTAGTCTTAATGCTACATACAAGATGATTTTTTCACAATGTATGAAGCATATTGTAGAATATATAAAGCATATCCCGTCAGAATATCTTTTAAAATATTGAACAGCCTTCTTGTATTTTTGCCTTGAAATTCAAATAGAGGGATTTCTTTGTTGAAAAAGTTAAACAGTAGTCACAACCTAAATATAGAATGTATGCCAAAATATATAGCAAATTTTTGTTAGACTAAACTCTTTCTTTCTCATTAAATAGATTAGACATTTTAGAGATGAAAAACATAGTAAATATTAACTCTTTAAACCTCATATTGGCCAAAAACAGTTTCTCCAGTGGTATTGAGAAATGTCCATTTGCAGACCAAGAGAAAACGATTTTCGAAAATTTATCACTGGAATGACTGGCTCGATAACAGAGCCAATCATGGCTCGATAACCGAGCCAGTCATTCCAGTGGTAAATTTTCAGAAACAGCCTTCTCTTGGTCTACAAATGGACATTTTGAATAAGAAAATTAAATGTTAAAGGGTTAATAACAACATGTAAGATAAAATGAGTTATCTAGAGATGGATATTCAGGGATTGGTGGCTGGTTGGGTGGGCTGCGCGATGTTACTGTAAGCTTAACTGCATTTTCCATGGGGTTTAACTTTGGATATGCTGAATACTTTGAAAACTATTTGACTTAAAGTTGTTGGTGGCTAAAGCACCAACAACATTCAGTCAAATTATTTTCAAAGCAATCAGCAGATCCAGTTAATTCCCATTGAAATTATTGTCTGGTGTCTTGCTGTAGTCAGACAGTTAGGTACATACTTCTGGGTTGAGTTGAGATTGGTACAGGTTTTGGAATCGTTGTCATCACTGTAGGAGCTGGAATGGTTGTGGCTCCAGGTTTTGGTGCCAGGGTGACTGTAGGCGTAGTTCTCAAGGTAATCGTTGTCCCCGGTAATTGAAGACGTACTCCAGCAGGCTTACTTGGTACTGTTGATGCTGAAGACAAGAGCAAATAAACATAATTAACCCTGTACTCTGTCAAGCCGGTTTGTTTGGCCAATGTTCATTTGCAGGGCAAGAGACCATTTTTGTAAATTTACCAATGGAATGATTGGTCCGGTAACCAGACCAGTAATTCAAGTGGTAAATTTTCAAAGATAGTGTTCTCTAAGTTCTCTTGTCCTGTAAGTGGACATTTAGGATGCAAATCTCTTGCTTTTCTTGACTACTAAAGGGTTCAACGACGTATAGTGGCAGTGCTCCAGATAACTTTCTTCATTGGGGAGTAAGGTACTCTTTTCCACTGACATGTACTGTGAAATTCATGAGGAGTACCAACCTTGTTGAATACTGCAGCTTACTGGAAAATTATCAGGCCACCCTACCCCTGATAATACATATATATATTATAATATATGGAGTTGTGTTCTACCGTAGCCTATGAAAATGTAACTCCCTGCAGTATAATATATCAATCATTATGCTACAGTAGCAATACATAATGGTACATGATTTTATATGATAAAGATCATATAGCTAGTGTAGAATGCTACACATGAATTTCTTCCATTCTGGTGAGTGGTGTCGTTCTTTGAGGGCCATTGTCCCGCACAGAGAAATTAAAATGAGGACTGAACTAAGTGCATTAGTCTCTGATGACTGATGGGTACAATGATGACTACAGGATTATGAATCACGGAAAATGTGGTTATAAATTGATAACTTATTCTAGCAAATTTACGATCTCACCATCAGCCATTTCAACTGATCTTCAAAATTTGTATTGGAAAATTAATTTTAAGCCTTTCCTCTACTCCAATGCCATTAGCTTCACAAGAAATTATCCTTTCTGAAAGACAAACTCGGGATTACATTGTTTAGGTTTAATTGAGCGATTATGCTCTGGGTCGAATTTATCAGCATTCGTAGTTTTGATAGCTATGGTAAAAGTTAGGCCTGTAATCCCATCTCCAACTCAAATGTGTCAAGAAATATGTTCCAGTGATACTTTCGTTCATTTGATACGAGTCAAATTGTAGTAAAATGTTGATTGAATTTTTTTCTGTCATAATATATGTGACTGGAGCGTGTACCACAGTATAGATAGATGGCCCTTTAGTATATTGATCATGGCAACAGGCGAGTAGAGGCAGATTAATACACGGATGCATATCATGCATACATGGTATGATGAATATTTAAACTTCTGCATAAATAGACAATTTCCATGTGTACAGTACACTTGTACACACCTTATCTAGAGTGCTGTATACTTGTGGCTTGTGTCATTCCTCTTGTAACATGAGTGACGTATTGACAGCTAAATAGGTAGGTAATGACAATAATAAGCAAGAGTGACTTGCTTAGCTAAGACTTAGACAGCTTTGGCCAAAATGTTAAAATTTTTACCAACTGATCGACTTAAATACTAGTTGCAACTAAGAATACATGTTGAAATATCATCCTAATATATACCTAATACCTTTAGAAGCTCACCTAGAGTCATCTTTGCAGTAGAAGACAATTGTCAAATACAATACAGAAAAGTGTTAAAAGTGAATTACCTGGCTGCGTGAGAAGAGTCTTTGGCTGAACTTGAACCTGCTTGATAAGATTTGATGTGGTTGTAATGCCTGGCATTCCTGTTAGGGTTTTAAGCGTACCGAGAGGACTGACAGATTTCATGATAATCTGTGAACTGCTTACACTCTGCATGTTCTGCAGAGCAGCAACTGCGGCTTTGGCGGCTGCAGTTGCTGCAGGTGTGGTAGTATTGGCCAGGATGAGATTAGATGTAGATGTTGTACTTGTAGCTGTAACACTGCTTTGTACAGTCTCTGTTGATGCTGGTTTTATAAGCTTATGATCCATCTGAAGTCGCAACTTCTGAGCATTTTCCCGGACTTGAGCAATACTAGCTTTCTCAGCAGCTGCTTGCCGTTGCTTTTCCAGTCTGTTTTGAGAAGAATCAACAATAGCTTGATTAGTGAGGAAAGATTTATGCATCACTTGAGCTACAGTAACGCTTCAACAAACAAGCTGGACACAAACGGCTTCGGAAGTGGTCATGAGAAATGTCTATTTGCAGACCAAGTAATGAAAATTTTTTCAAATAATTTACCGCTGGAATGACTGGTTCGAAAACCACGCCAGTAATTCCAGTGAAAGATTGTCAAAATATATAAAACACAGCAGCGCGAAGAGAAAATTGAGCTTCTTAACCCTTTAACACCCATATTGATCAAAAATGGCTTCAGCACTGGTCTTGAAAAATATCCATTTGCAGATGAAGACAATTATTTAACATTTACCACGGGAATGACTGGCTCGATAACCGAGCCAGTCATTCCAGTGGTAAATTTAAAAAAACAGTTTTCTTTTGGTCTGCAAATTGACATTTTCCATGAGAAAATTGAAATTTCTTGAACAAATTCGAGGGATAAATGGTTAATAATGTTTATAGGTACCTCTAGAATATCCGCCTAAAGTTTTAGTAATTTACATTCACTATTAACAGAGTAGCGGTAATTTTAAAATTTAATGGACGGGTGCCAAACTAAAAGCCAGCACGGCAGTGAATTGTAAATCAGGCTCCGTACTGATGTCGGTACATATGCCTAGAATAGGTGAGAAGTTTCAGCAAGATTGGATGAGAACTGTTTAGTAAAAAGAAACAAAATGTCCACATCAACAACAAGAACATGACCAAGCTTTAGATCCCGGTCTGGATCTAAATAGTAGGTTATATGGATGAAGATAATGGTTAATACATGATGGAACAATAATAAACAAACTAATAAACAAGTAGGGAACACTTTATTTGTGGACAGACAGACTAACTGACTGACAATATTATTTGCCAATTGTCACATACAGTACAACTCAGAAATAAATTATCATGTTTCCAACTATAAAACAAAACAGAAACATGTTAGTAAAACTTTGAACGAGTTAAGAAATGTTCTGTTGATTATTTTGAATATAATTGGGTAGGAAGATATTGCCGTCTTAGATTGTTTGTCGCAATGTCTTCTAATCCAATTTGGTTCAAAATATTCAAGTTATTTCTGAGCTGTATTGCAAAACAATATTGGTGACATGTCTCACAATTTTTTTTACACATTTATATTCCAGTGCTCTAGGGGTTTACCAGTGGGACACCCTAGTTGCGACATAGGCAACTTTATTAGAAATTTCTGAATATTTGAATAGTTACAATTTGCAACTAAAAACTAAATCAAGAGGATAATTAGTGTTCGGGCTATAACGGATGCTGATCTAGGCTGTTGTTGCCAAGGAAAGCAACGGCCGTAATTACCAGCTTGCAGCAAAATTATTTTCCTAATCAGTAGCCATCCACCTTCCACAGTGAGCATTAGATGCAACATAATAAAAGTTAAGATTAATGATTAATTTACTTTTCTCCAAACTGTTTGATTTCCCAGAGTTCTAGCTGCTCCTCAGGTGTCCACACCTCCACCACGCTTGGCTCTGTCTGCTTTGGTGATTCAGGTCGCTTTCTCTCTCGCAACCCACTGCGCTGTGGTGTATACTTCTCTGATACATAAATACAAACATAACACGTATAGTGCATAAATTACGGCACTAAGACACGGTTCCTAGTGATGCAGGCTAAACTTTGACTTGACAGCATATCAATTATGTGAGAAACATATTCTATGCGACTATTACTATTTTAGTCATCACAGTTTAGCTGTAACCAGCAGATTTAATTGTTATAAAATAGTATACTAGAACCAGACTTTTTAGATGATACTGATTCTCTATGTCACTAATTCCTCATTATCCATTATCTGATAGCAAAATCATCAGAAACAGGAACAACAATCAGAGATTGATGAAATCTATAAAACACACACGCACACCACACACTCTCCGCAAGCAGTGAAATTTATGTAATTGGTTCACCATGACCTTTGAGATGTCAACTATAAAATCAATAAAGTTCTTTGGACCAGAGAAATTTGGTGAAGATTCCTTCATTATAACTTGATTTATCTGCCCTGTAGGTGGGGCTTAGAATACACCTTCCGTATCCTCTGCGTATCGTACGAGGCGACTAAAGGAGGTAAGGGTGAAGTAACCCTGACATAAACCTCGAGTGCTGAAGACGGAGGTTCCAGGCCGCACGGCGCACTCTAATAAACCATGGACCCACGCACTTAACGCTTATGATCAGGTCGATAGTCACTTACAGGACTGGCGGTATGATCAGCGAACGAAAAGAAGAACTTGATTTATCATCTGGAAACGCAACACAATGTCTGTAATTGAGTCACCATGACATTGACATTTTGAGTATAGAATCAATAGGCTTCTGACAATTGTGGGCAAATGCCCACCCAAGTTTGGCGACAATCGCTTCAGTAGAATTTGAGTTATCATTTGTTTAACCATTTTCAAATACTTTGTTTATGATCTTTGGAGATATTCTACCATTTTCATACACTTGGCCCGCCAACATGGTGTTTACACTGGCCTTGAGAAATACCTATTAGCAAGCCAAGAGATGACTATCTTTGAAAGTTATCATTCAAGTGGTAAGTCTTCAAAACTAGTCCCAGTCAAATTAGTGTGAAAATACTCAACAGGTAACCTGAGAAGTTACCGTGAAACTGAGAATCTGATAATTCAGGGTTCAAAGGGTTACAAGAGGCACAAGGGACTGTGACAGGACCATTAGCATTTGAACCATTTGCATTTAAATAGAGCTGATGGATAATTAAAAAAAAATCCAAGATGGCCACCAAAGAAACTGACCAATCAAAATTCTCACTTGATATATTTAAAGCCTACCACCATAGGATCATTCTACTCAAGTTTCGTTGAGTAGCATTTTAAATGGTTCTGGAAATCTTGAATGAATCCAAGATGACCGCCAAAAAATCGACCAAACAAACATTTGAATAGAAGTTCTAAACTATAGAATCCTTCCAGCCAAATTTGGATAAAATCCACCAAGCGGTTAAGGAGTTGCGTTCTGACAATTTCTGGTAAATTTTTCATAAAATCTATGATTTTCACACCAAAATTGGCCAAGTAAAATTGAGTAGATGCTCTGGAGCCCGCCATGATACGGTTGCTCTAGTAAAATTTCTTTGAAATCTGTCAAGCAGCTTAAGAGAAGCGTTTTGACAATTTCAAGTAGATGTTTCATAAAATCTAAAATTTTCACCCCAAAAATCGGGCAATCAAAATTATGAATAAATGTTCTAAAGCCTACCTGATAGTATCAGTTCAGCCTCCTTGTTTTCAAATCCGTCAAGCGGTTAATGATGAGTATAATTTTGACAATTTCTAGTACATTTTTCATAAAATCTAAGATTTTCACCAAAAAATTGACCAATCAAAATTCTGTATGTACAAGTTCCGAAGACTACCCCAATAGGGTCTTCCAGGCAAGTTATGTTGAAATCCATCAAGTGGTTAATAAGGAGTAGGTTTTTAAAGAAAAGGTTGACAGACACGACAGGCAGTCGCCAAGGATAGCTCACTTGGCCTTTTAGTCCAGGTGAGCTTTACAAGCAGTTAATGAGTAGTAGCGTTTTAAACGATTTCGAGCCATTTTTCGGAAAATTCAAGAAGGCCACCAAAAAATTTACCAATCAAAATTCTATTCTGAAGTATACCACTCTAGGGTCCTCCCAACCCAGTTTGCTTGAAAATGTTTAAGCGGTTAATGACGAGCATCATTTTAACTGATTTCCAGAAATATTCAGAAAATCTTAGATCGCTATCTAAGTTACTGAATAAATTCATTAAACAATCTTTGCCAATCTGTTTATACAGTACTTAACAAAGTAACAAGAGTGACACGCTATAGTTGCGACTTCAGCAGCTTTGTAAGAAATGTCACAAATTTTAGACTGACAGACTGAATTTACCATCAAGAGTTTTAGGCTCACATTAGCCATGCAGTCGAGACATAGTCATTCAAACAGATTCCAGAAAATGTAATATGTTCAGAAAACAAAGTAGTCAACAAATTTCTTTTTATAATACAGTTCATTTAAATCATTCTTCTGGTTCAGGAGAGATTATCTCTCAATCCTTTAACCTTTAGATTTTTTCAAGGAAGTTTCAATTTTCTCATCGAAAATGTCCATTTGTAGACAAAGTGAAGATTAGTTTTGAAAATTTATCACTGAAATGACTGGCTCGGTTATCGAGTCAGTCATTGCAGTGATAAATTTTCAAAACTAATCTTCTGTTGGTGTACAAATGGGACCACTGCAGAAGCTGTTTTTCATAGGTTTGAGTGTTAAAGGGTTAGGAAGTCACTGACGGACGTGGCCTGCATTTTTAGTTGCTATTCGAAACAATTATAAGTCCCTCTATCTACGTGTACAATTTTTTGACATTTCGGACAAAGCTGCATAAGTCGCAACTATATCACACTTGTTTTAGTCAAGATTGGCTCTAACTGATGCAAGGTTGAGTTGTAGACTACTATTTTACTGGTAAATTCAAAACACCCATCAAATGTGACAGACCAAATCAACCATCAAACGTCAGACCAAAACAACCATCAAACGTGTCAAACCAAAACAACAATCAAATGTGTCAGACCAAAACAACCATCAAACGTGTCAGACCAAAACAACCATCAAACATGTCAGACCAAAACAACCATCAAACGTGTCAGACCAAAACAACTATCAAACGTGTCAGACCAAAACAACCACCAACCTTGTCAGACAAAAATAACCATCAAATGTGTCAGACCAATTGACCAAACCAATTTATGTAAACAAAATCAAAAGCCTACAGACCAGCTTAAAGTAGTACTTAGTCCTTAAAAAAGGTTACTGGAAATTGGTTAAAATTCAAAATACTTGTATACATGATTGAAAGTAAGTTTGCATGCCTGTAGTCTGTAGCCTATGTCCTGGAGCTCTAATGTGCCTAATCGAAAAGTTTGTATCAAATTAACCATCAGTTCAGGATGAAGTCTGTTAAACAATTTATCAAAACTACTGGAAACATTAAGATGCCCACTGACCATATTGACCAATCAGATTTTTGTATTTAAGAACAGAAACCTACTGCGTTATGGTTGCATGTTTACGGACATGCAAAAAAATAGATGAATGACAGATGACTGGACAATCAGCCATGCTTAGTCCAGAATGATTTGGAAACTATCATAAGAGGATTGGGTGCTTTCATTTTGGTCCCCCCCCAATGAATAAACCGACTAAAAGCATTTCTTTTACAAACATTCCCTCCAAATCACCACTCAGAACCGTTTTCCTAGTCTAAGTGTACTCAAACTAAAATCATAGATAAAGCCCTGCAGTGTATAATCTTACTTGGTCTTTAGCTAAAGGTGGGTGGGAGGTGGGGGGGGGTGGGAAAGCAATATCTGTATAAACTGTCTCACCTTTAGGATGTGTTGGCAAGCCGATGGGCACAATAATTCTGCGCACTAAGAACTCAGACCGAAGTCCATACGGCCCAATGTCTCGCCGCTTAAGCAGTTCGGTGGTGGTGATTTCCATTTCAGTAGACACTGTATTAGTGCCACCAGCTGGTGGTTTGATGGCTAGGTCATCCCAACGAGCACATGCCCAAAGAATCCGCAATTGAACTGCAGCACCGGCCAGAGAGTTCAACATCTGTGTGCGATATCGCCATGCTGACCGGAACAATGGTCTTGGGCATGGATAGGGCCAGTTTACATTGGCCATTTTACAGTTATAATTGAAACCATTCGCATCTTTTAAGCTGCCTTTACGAGCTAATCTACGTAATTCATGTTTTTCAAGAATGAATAGACTGAGTTTTCTGTGGCGTGTTTGAAATTTTTGACAAATAGGCAAGCTGCCTTTCTTCATAGCAAACCTACCACCAGTCTTTCTCCCAGAAGCAGGTAATGTATAACGAGCGAGTGTAAGTGGCTCTTTTGTAGAACGGATTGGTGGAATCTTTGCGCGTAAATCGCTGATACTAAGACTAGCCAGTATTTGTTGTGCTGCTGTTACCTGTGCACTGCTTAGGCCTTTTAACACTGATGCTGCTGCACCGCCTGACTCCGGAGTTGCTGCCATTAGTCTCGGCTTTGCCATTGTTGCACCTGAGGGTAATGATGTCACTGAGAGAGATGATGTTTTATGTGTTGATGTTGTTACAGATGAAACAGAAGATGATTTTGCTGCCATTGCAAGAGATGAGGAATTAACAAGAGAAATTGCTGAAGTGTTTTTTGAGTCTGATGATACTACACTTGATGAGATTTTGACCATGTTATTTACATTGGTAGACGATGATTGTAACAGTGATAATGAAGATGATAATGAAATATTTGAGGACTGTACAGCTGATGATGGTGGTGATGATGATAATGACGATGACACATTCTTACTAACAGTAGCACTATTTAAAGCTGTAGATGAAATAGTACTACTCTCAGACAAATTATTAGTTCTTCTGACACATGATTTTAATGGTGAGCTGTCACTGTCCCCTTCTACATCAACCTCAATATCAGCATCCTCACTATTAATGTCCACTTTAGAATTGGCACTAGACGATGGAGCTATAACAGGTTTATGTGTAGCACCATCACTTATAACAGAATTGCTAATGTCTTGTGTGCTATTGTTAATGATATTGCTCGTGTTATTGTCTGCATCAGGAACTTGTGAAGCTCCATCATCATCTTTCTCATTCAAGTCAATAACAACTTCTGAATCAATAATATCTACATTCATTTCTGAGTCATTATCAAATGTAGCTGATGGCATCACCTCCGCGCCACTCACCTGATGCTCAGATCCGAGTTTGAGAGGATTATTTTGATTCAGTCCTTCTACTGACCTGTCAGGATCCTGAGAAACATCTACACTAGGCTGATCAGAAGTGAAACAAATGTCTGATTTCATGTCTTCTATACGGATGGCATTCTCCTGATCTACAGCTCCTGTCTGCTCCGAGATGATTGTATTGTTATTAACGCTTCCTGCATCAGTCATCTTTTCGCTTTCACATGAATCTTCACTATGTTGGCTTAAATTATTACTTTCAACTGTCGGTGAATAATCATTCTGCTGCAATGTATCAGTATTAGACACCGACTTTTTCAGCGCCGAATATCCGTGTTCAGATGTATTGTTAGAATATATATTCTCTAAACCAGCACTATTATGTGTAGCAGTAGTATTAATAGACTTAGCACTACCCGTAGACTGTTTTAAATGGCTACCTTCATCTTCTGATAATCCACAATCATTGCTAACATTGTCACATAAAACAACATTACCATTAGCACTATCATCACCGCTATTTAATGTTTGTGCATTAGTCCGTTCCCGATGAACACTTTCCTGAGTAGTTTGGTTTTGCAATGTTGTGCTAGGCAGATCAATGGATGAACATGAGTTATGTTCTTCAGAAGGGGGCTTCCCCCCGCTGCTAACACATCTCACGGTATTATCACCGAGATCATTATTAATGGCTTTGTTCACATGGTTTGTGTCATTAACTGTATTATCATGGTTATGGTGAAAACTATCTACAGAATTCTCATTATTAGCAACTTGATTAGTTTTATTATCACTGTTCATGCTGTCCGCACAGATATCAATATCCATACTTGTTTCATCGTGGCTATTAAGACCATGTTCAACACTGTTTTCACGAGAGGTTAAGCCATCTTTCTTTCTATCCTGATCCTGCTGTGGTTCAATGCTACTGTCCCGCTCAACACTGTCCGGCGGCTCCACGCTACTCTCGTGGTGGTCCAGATCCACACTACCATCGTGATGTTCCAAATCCAGACTGCCCTCGCGCTCCTTTGTGCTAACACTTCCTGCATCTGACAAGCTGTCAGTATCTTTGAAGCCAAGCATTGCAAGATTGGCAGTAGTCTCAACATCACGATGGCTATCACATTCAGGCTCTTCTTTAGCAGACATTTCAAGAGAATTTAATATTGTTTTGCTATCAGATTCTGGTGACAGATGCCGGCATAACGGTGAATAACAAAAATTTAGCACTGTAATGTTAGATTTTCTTCTACATACAGAAGAATAGCACACACTTTTTGCAAGCACAACGCTTGGTTTTGATTGTTCAACTTTCACACGAGACTCGATGCCATCCACCTTTGGTATGGACATAGGCGTATCCTCATTTAGTTTATTTGTAGAATTATTATTATTGCTGTGCTTTTCAGATTTTAAACGGATGTTTATCTGCTGCTCTAGAATCATCCGTTGTTTACGTTCAACTTCTTCCTGTTTTAATCGACGCTCTAATAGCGAATCAAGACGCGAATATGGTTTTGCCACTTTCAGATAAAATGTTCTGTCTAACAAAGCCTTTGACACATCCACTAACTCGACATCCACCTTTGGAGAAAACATCGAAAAAGTGAATGATTTGTCGGTTGGCGACAGAACATCACTGTCCTTACTCGATGGTGTAACATTGTCCTGGTCAGCATTCACTTCAGTTTTTGCACTATAGTCATCTATGTCCATTTTTTCTACTTTAACAAAACAAGGCTGCAGATCTGGATAACCAACAGAACTTTTCTCATCCTTGATGTCAATAGATTCTGTCTCTGTCTTAATCAAATGACTCTCAGAATTCTGCTCTATTTTAACATCAGATTTGCTATCTGTAGTAGGACCTGTAGAAGAGGTTTTGATGGCCAATTTCATGGCCCTCTGTCGACGCACATTCAGCTTGTTGGCTACAGCACGCAGGCCAACACTGTCCTGCGGTACAAAGCGATAAAAACGTGTAGCACTAGTCCAAAGCCAGCCACCATTTCCAATAATGCGGTACTCCTCTCCTTTCTGCTTAAATACCTGAAAGATAAGTATTGGATACAGTTAGAGCTGGATATAAACTACTTGATATATATGGTCAAAGGAAACTTAAAGAGTCATGAGGATAAAAATCAAGAAAACCAATTTGAAGAGCAAGAGATGAATGTTTTAAAAACTTTAACCCTTCACCAATTTGAGGGTTAAACCTACTGGAATGCAGTGGAAAGATTGCTCAAATGTGTCATGCTTTTCAAATTGACATGATATTCTCTATGAGAAAATACTTTTGGCACAAATTTGAACAATTAATCTTGTAATACAGTAGCTCAATTTGGTCGAGAATATAAAAATATTTGCTTATTAAATTTTCATTTGCAGGCCAGAGGACTTTCTGAAGATTGACCACTGGAATGACTATGGCTTAGTTATTGAGCCAGTCATCTTGGTCGTAATTTTCAATGAGGCCCAAGGGCCTCGATGCACAGCTAATACTGAGACTGGATCAGGCCACAATATTTCACAGAGCCTTTAGGTTCCGGCAGCGTGTCGGTACCGTCTGAGCTAAATTATGGAACACAAAATGTGTTATCACTTTTTGTAATTTATTAACATTTATAGACATGGTTTATTCATAGAACTGAAAAAGTTAGTTTCCAGTAGGTTCCCATCAACACAAAACAAGGAACCAAAAATGACTTTCCGATAAATTCTGAAATATTGAGGCCGCTCCATGATCAATTGGTTGCTTAACTCTTTCACCGATTTCCCTATACCTCATTTTCAACGCTAACATACAGCAAAACTGTTGAATATTTTTGAATTCATTTTATAGGAAGCGGTTGCTGCCTAATTTAAAAAATCCAACAGAATGAGTTTTATAACGTAAACGGTAAAGTATATATTTTTAAGCGATCTATCGGCGGAAGGGTTAAGACAACTTCTTTCACGAATTGGCTAATAATAAATCAAATCTAAGATTTTTACCTAAAAATTTATCAAATCAAAATTCTGGATAGACTTTCTAGAGCCTACCACCATAGATTCCATTAGTGAAATTTGGTTGAAATATGTCAAGCAGCTAAGGGAGGTGGTAGGAAATTTTACAATTTCGGGTACATTTTTCATAAAATCTCAGATTTTCATGCAAAAAATTAATGAATCAAAATTCCGAAAGGACGTTCTGGACCCTACGACCATTGGGTCCTTTCAGCCAAATATGGTTGAAATTGCTCAGAATGGTAAGGAGAAACATTTGGACAATTTCCGGTACATTTTTCATAAAATCTAGATTTTCAACCCAAAAATTTATGAATCAAAATTCTGAATGGAACTTCTGGAGCCTATGACCATTGGGTGGTTTCGACCAAATTTATTTGAAATCACTCAGAATGGTAATGAGAAGAAGCAATTTGACAATTTCCAATACAGTTTTCATAAAATCTGACTTTCACCCAAAAATAATTCATGAATCAAAATTCTGAATGGATGATGTGTAGCTGAGGACCATTGGGTTCTTTCATCCAAATTTGGTTGAAATCGGTTAAAATGCTAAGAAGCATTTTGACAATTTCCGGTAAATTTTAAATAAAATCTAAGATTTTGACCCAAAAAAATGCGGAATCAAAATTCTGAATGGAAGTTCTGGGGCCTACGACCATAGGGTACTTCCAGCCAAATTTGGTTGAAATCGCCTATGTGGTTAATGAGTAGTGTTTTAAAGCAAAAGTTGACAGATGGACGACGGATGGACGGATGGTCGCCACGGCATAACCTTCGGGCCAGGTGAGCTAATGATAAAATTAATAATAATATACTGGCTGAATGGTTTATGATAAGATTAGCTTTTGACTTACACTCCTAACAAGAGGCTTAAGATATCTGTAATCCTGTTTCTAACCAGAAATGTGTGAAGCCCAACTTTATGACTTTGTAATGAACTATGAAGCTCGACATAAAATACATATATAGAACAAGAGGTCCAAGTGCCTGTACTGCTAACCTGGGCCCATGTTCCCGAAGCTATCGTTAGCTAGCGATATCATTACACCCGTTGCTTTAATATGGTGTAATGATATCGTTAACATAACGAGAGCTTCGGGAACATGGGCCCTGGATCATTACCATTTGAATCATTTGCATTTAAATGCGGTTTCGGATTAGATTTTTAAAGACATTTCTAACAAGAGGCCTGTATCGCTCACCTGGACCATAGGCATCTCAACTAGAATGGTCATTAACAATAAGCAGACCTCTAATGAGTTGAGCAGACTTGTAACAAGAAAACAGAGGCCATGTTTCTTTATGTATCAACTTCTCTTGAACAAACTTTAATAGCCCTTAGTCATCAATATCATATCTCCAAATTTTCGGCCCAATCCGTTCAATGGCTCTGGAGACGAAGTTGCTTTCATGAAAACCAGGCCATCCAAGATGGTTGCCCATCCATTTGGCAAATCAAGTTCCCTTGAACAAACTTGGTTCAGCTCGTGCCCTAAATGATATTTTATGACTTTTGAATCACTCGTTCAGTTTTGGCAAAGATTTTTAGACATGCCACCGGACAAATTGGCTGATTGGCTTCATTTGATCACACTTCAATCTTTACAACCTAAGGATGCTTCCTGTCAAATATAATTGAAATCGGCCCAGTAGTTATAGAAGATATTTTAAATTTCCCATTGCTTTAGTATGGGAGCTTTTGGCGGGAAAATGGTCCAAGATGGCCACCAAACCGTTTATCCGACACGTTCGAAAATTTCAAATTTCAGATCAGAATACCCAAAAACAAATATCAAACCAATTTTAGTCTCAAAGTCCATCAAATAAAATAACCCAATATGGCTGCCAAACACTATATTTTGATTGGCCCACGGTGTCCATGTTATTTGACAGATCAACTTCCCTTGAACAAACTTTAATGACCCTTAGTCCCTAATGATATCTGCCAAATTTCGGCTGGATCCCTTCAGTGGTTCTGGAGAAGTCGTTTTCGTTAAAACTAGGTCAATCAAGATGTCTGCCAAACCATGGGACCAATCAAGTTCCCTTGAACAAACTTTGTTCAGCTCTTGCCCTAGATAATATTTCATGTGGTTTGCTTCAATCCACCAAGTGGTTTCGGAGATTTTTAGACGTTTCTAAAAATCGGACAAAATCCAAGATGGCCACCGGCCAAATTGGCCGATCGGCTTCGTTTGAACAAACTTGAATCTCGACACCCTAAGGATGCTTCCTGCCAAATATAATTAAAAACGGCCAGGTAGTTCTCGAGAAGACATTTAAAATTTCCTATTGCTTTAGTATGGGAGCTTTCGGAGGGAAAATGATCCAAGATGGCGCCAAACCGTTTATCCGACAGTTTTGAAAATTGCAAATTTGAGATCAGAATACCCAAAAACATAAATAACACCAATTTCAGCCTCAAAATGCATCAAATAAAAAAATCCAATATGGCCGCCAAACATGCTGTATTTTGATTGGCCCACTACAACCATGTTTTTTGACGGATCAACATTCCTTGAACAAACTTTAATGGCCCTTAGTCCCTAATCATATATGCCAAGTTTCGGCCCGATCCCTTCAGCGGTTCTGGAGAAGTCGTTTTCGCTAAAACTAGGTCAACCAAAATGGCCGCCGAATCATTTGACCAATCAAGTTCCCTTGAACAAACTTGGTTCAGCTCTTGCCCTAGATCATATTTCATGGGGTTTGCTTTAATCCATCAAGCGGTTTCGGAGAAGATTTTTAAAGACGTTTCCTAAAATCAGCCAAAATCCAAGATGACAAATTGGCTGATCGGCTTCGTTTGAACAAACTTGGATCCCTATGGCCTAAGGATGTTTCCTGCCAAATATAATTGAAATCGGCCCTGTGGTTCTTGAGAAGTCGTTTAAAGGAAAAGTTGATGGACGGACACACGATGGACGGTCCCAGCCTGCAATATCCTGACTCCATAATCGTTGAAACTATTGAGCATCATATTTGTTCAGTCTATTGTCTGTACAATTATAGATTTCTCAAACAAAAAGAACCTGCCTGCGCGTGCTACTGGTCATTTGCCCGCCAGCTCTGGAAGCATAAGCACATAAGACTTATTCACGCCAGTAAATTCGACAGCCTTTGTATCAATACTGTGAGACATCATTTGAAGAAAAGGTTGCTGACATGCAGACAGATGGTCACTATGGCAAAAGCTCCCTTGGCGCCTCAGGCCCAGCTAATAATAGAACAAGCGGCCCAATGATCTTGCCACTCAACTGCCTATCACATAACCTCTTGAATATACAGTCATATACCTAAAGCTTTCCTATGCTAATAAGATCACCAAATTAGGCTAAATCTCAGTGATCTCGTATTAACAGTCATTCCACAATCTTGTATTCCGTTGTGACGTCAAAATCCCCTTATATATACAAGATTAATCTGGTAACAAATATAATTTTACTGCTAATAGGAGCATTAACCTTCCGTCAAATTGTTCTCAAAATAATCTTGCCAACAATACAGGTGTCATCAGCTAATGTTTTGATAACAATTTGACTGAACATTGTTGCTGCAACAACTTTTAATGAAATTGTTCTTAAAATAATCGGCAAGGTAGTAACACTTGCTGAAGCTATTTCATAGTCAAATAACTCTTTAGATTTAATAAATTTCCAAACAATTCGGGTTGTCACACCTTATGTAGGAAGGATTCCAATACAGTAAGATTTAAAAAAAATCAGCCTTATGTAGGAATAGTGCACCTGTGGCAAACATTAGGATCCGAGTTATTGAATCTATTGGCCTATATAACGAGGTTGACTATTACATCCACAAAAATGTATATCTTAGACATGATTTATACATAAAATACACAACCTGTTCAACAAAGAGTGCATGTTCTGTGAGGATTCCAAAGATGGCTACACTACTAAACAGACTGAGATTTGGTTCAAATTCTAACACACCAGTGAAGAACCTTACTGTGAAAGATTTCTAGACTTTGGCCATGATCCGGATAAAGGATTCCAGTTTATCCATCAATCATATGACATCATAATCATCTGTGACTCCTAGGATGACATCATAATCAATTACTTCATGAATGGCGTAGATAAGTTCGTCATGAATGCTTAATTGATGATGGACTAAGCATTGTTGTAGGAATTGTATGTCTTTACCATTTAATAAACATGCTGTTGAATATTTTGAAACTAATTTGACTGGGCGCTGTTCCTGCCATAAGCATCTCGTGTCGATAGGTATGGTCTCTAATACAGATTCTCAGTCAGAGACAAACTGGCTCCCGACCGACTTCTGATGCAGAGTCTGTGCAGTCTATGAACATGATTTGAATATTTTTTCGACGATTTGAAGGCACTTCAAGTCGATCAAATTCAAGAAATTTTCAAGGCACCACACATTTTTTCAATTACTTTTCAAGGTTTCCAAAAAATTCAAGCCCTTCTTTCAGGGCAAGAGTAAAAATTCAAGCGCTTTTCAGTTTTGTGTAAAGCTTGCTGTACGAGTCAAATGGCAAAGAAATGCATAAAGGCTCACCTGGTGTTTTAATCCCAATGTATATTTAACCCAAACAGCTGAACTGGCCCGTGATATATCATCCTCATCATCTTTACGCTTACTACGCTCACGTTTCTTAATTTCCTCTCGCTCCAATGAGCCAATTCTCTGTAGACGGACATGACCTGAGGAAGGAAGCAGGCTAACATGTTAAGTTGGCTTCTAGAAAACAAACCTTTTACTAACGTGTAGACAATATCAAGAATATAATTTACTCAGTGGTTAAACACAATCAACATTTTGACAATGAGTAAACAAGTTCAACAATTTTGTAGCATTCAAAAACAGTTCATTGGCCAAGGTATTTTGAGATCATCTTTTTGAATATGTACATGTACCTTGACTTGAATGATCTATAAGGAAGAGGCCCAAGGGCCTTGATGCTTAGCACTTAAACTCTTGAGATTATATGTTCTATAGCTACATGTAATTAAGGGAACTTCAGCATATTACCTTAATTATATATTACATTAATAGAAAATGTAATGACTAAATATTTAATGATTTGATTAAGAAAATCAACCCTTGACTAACTCAGTTCTTTTATGGGTAAAGGTTTATGGATACCCACCTACCATTGTCCAAGTTAGAAGTAAACAGCTCTCTAAATGGCGAAACATGCCACTAAAGTAATTACCAAGTTAGAACTCAATAACTCTGAATATGGCAAAGCATGCAGTGAATTGTCTTTCCATATTGGCCTCGTATGTAAGAAAACGGGAAAGATAATCAGAGATTGCTGAAATCTATGTCCCCACCCTCACCAGTCGATGGATCAATCTAGTATGAAGGTTGTCTAGCAGTGCAGTGTCAAAAGAAATTGATAGCATATTGTGTTCATGCTTATTTATGTACGCAAGTATGTATTGCACTGGTGACGTTCACTCATCTATTAAAGGGCATATTATTAGAATTAAACATAATCACAATTTTTTTAGTTGGGTCCCCATGACCCTTTGACCTTTCAGGGTTTAGTTCTTCAAACCTCTAAGAGCACCAGACAGTTCAAATTTTGCTCACTGTGACGGTGACCTTTAAATACTAAAATTAATGAGATTCTTTGTGACCATACTACCCACGTTTCTTCATGACAGGAAGTAAAATCCTGGGTGGACAAACAAAAACAAGAGGCGCAGGGGGGGGGGGCTGTATCGCTCACCTGGAATTATTGGCCACTGGCACAACCGAACAAAATGACATGAATACTCGAAAAATTTACCAATCTAATATCTGTGAAGAAGGTTTAGCCAAGTTTTATTTAAATTGGCACAGTGGTTAATAAGTAGTCTTTTATATGACATGTATGTTTTTATTAGAAATTATCAGAAAATTAAAGATGGCTGCCTAACACGCACCAAATTGATTGGTTCCCGGCCGCCCTGTGTTTTTATCTATCAACTACCCGTGAAAAAACTTTAATGGCATTTAGGCCCTAATCATATCTCCCAAATTTCGACCCAATCTGTTCAACGGTTAGGGAGAATTAGTTTTCGCAAAAAGTAGGTTATTTAAGATGGCTTCCACACCCTTTGGCCAATCACGTTCCCTTGAAAACAAACTTGGTTCAGCTCTTGCCATAGATATTTCATGAGTTTTAAATCAATCCTTCAAGTGTTTTTTACTTTTCTAAAAATTTGCCAAAATTCAAGAGTTGCCGTGCCAAATTTTCTGATCAGCTGTCTTTGAACAGGCTTGAATCTCTATGCCCTAAGGATGCATCCTACCAAATATAGTTGACGGACGGATGACAGATGATCGCCATGGCATAAACTCACTTGGTTTTTCAGGCCGGATGACCTAAAACAAATTCCATAGATCTACACATGCCACCTACATATATCTGCATGTGGGGGGGGGGGGATATCTTAAGGGGGGGTGGGGAAGATGACCCTTTAGGGGCTGGTGTTTACTAGGGTGATACTGACTGTTTAAATCACTCAATGCTCTTGAAACAACAAATCATGCAGCAAGAAATTAACCTAACCATCTGACAGCTATCATGGATGGTACCTACTTTCCTGCCATTCAGATCAATTCCTAATTACATCCCATGTTTCTGATTATTTTGGAAGTAATGACTGGAGTATCTGCAAACTACCCTTCTCCTTCCACCTCAGCTCTGATTGGCTGGTACACCAGATGCAAATCAAACAGATGAGAAGCATTATGCAAATGTATAGAGACTATTTCTCGCATTTATTGATCCAATTAATCGGATAAGTATAATCAAACTCGGCCATTTAGACTATTTACTAACATACATTTGCCGCAAAAAAGGAAAGAAGACATATTTTGATATAGATTATAAACGTGATTTGGAAGGACTTAAAACTGTGTAAGCTGTAAAAGTTGTTTTCTGGCGATAATAACGTATATCGACCAACATCGAGTGTTAATTTTATCATCCAACATGCGTTGAGCTGGCTCATGATTTTTCACGAGAAATTACTCTTGATCGCCTGAGCGATTAGACAAATTCGATCTCAACTTATGTTGGCAGGTTATATCACTTCCCGGTTTAGAGTCCTGGATGCGCGTTCAGAATTCATAATAAACATAGATATCAGAAATACTAGATCGCTCATGATACGCTTTCAAGCATGTATCATAGAAGTTAATAAAATGCTAGCAGATTACAATTTCTGAACGTACGATCTAGCAACATTCTCTTAATATATATAAATGAAAAAGAACCCTCTCCCACGGTTTATTTAGCAGATTTTATATAACAATTAGCCACATGGATTCAATTTTATGCAATACATACTATTTAAAAAGATATATTGCCAAAACAGGTTTTTCATAAATATGCGGTTTTACGGTTATGACATAATGACACCGGTTTTCGAACAGTCACATCTACAAAACCGGTGACAGTTCCAATACCGGTATACCGCACAGCCCTAGCCGTGAAATAAATTTTGTTAGAACAGTGATGAAATGCCACTGTAGACCTGATGAAACTATCATCCATACCATTTTTCATGCACCAAATAAATTTCATCATGTACAAATACATGAACACACTTTATAATTTAACATACATCTTTGATCACAGCTTCAAACCGGATTGGATGGTCGATGACGCACCATTGCAAATAACATCCTCATGTACACTGCTTTTACATTTGACATAAACACATTACAAACCCACCTTCCTGGGGGCAGAGCCGAATGTAAATTTCATCTTGCACTCCACAATCATGTGGGTAACAAACATACAAAATTTTGTTGAATTCTGTCTAACGGTTTCAGAGATGTGTTACAATCACTTTCTGCAGACAGACGTGTAGAATGATATAATCCCCACTTTTCTTCGAAAAACCTGAGGATAAATTCGTAAATATCAAAATGAAGCCAAGTAGAGGAATAAAATACTTTAAGTATGGCCATCAATTTACATGTACTTACCAAGGCCTTCATTCCAAACACTGTTGAACAAGACTGGTTTCAAACATGCTTCAAGAATTGCAAGAGCCAGACCAAAATCATGTGCTTTCTGACACATATGAACCGCTTTCTGCCAGTTCTGACGGTGAATCGGCCAGTTTGGATGCATAAATGCATCAGGAAGGTTATTTTCGAATTGTGTTATACTCAAACGTAACGTGGACACAAGTAGCAAACGATTGCCATGCAGAGAGCCATTCCACTTGAAATCACTGGCCGGAGTTAAACTGAATTTATGCGACAAATATCGCTTTTTATCGCGTTCTTCATTATGCTGATGCTTGTTCAATGCGAGTGTGTTAGTGCTGTATTCATTGTTAAATTGTTTGTAATTGCTCTCCATCCCTATAAATAACAAGATACATTCAGAATGATTAAAGTACATGCTACTAATTTGGCTTTTAATTTTAAGTTTCTAAATGTAAGGTCACGTTTCTGAATTACTCCATGCCAAAGATGAACAAGAAATATTAACTGCTTAACCCATTAACATTCCAGACACAAACATACAAATCATATCTTCGTTTCGTGAGTGTCTATTTTCAGGACAAGAAAGCTTTTTTGAAAATTTATGACTACAATGACTCTGAGCCAGTCAATCAAACAGTAAATTATAATAAAAAATAGCCTTCTCTTGATCTACAAATTGTAATTTCTCAAGACAACTGCTGAGGTATGTTTGGCACAGCGTGACGATTAACCCTTTCATGACAAAACCGGCTAAAACTGGCCTCCATGGTGCTATTGAGGAATGCCATTTGTAGACCTAGAGTAGAATATTTTTGAAAATTTACATTCCAGTGGTAAATTTACAAAAAATAGTCTTCTCCTGGTCCGCAAATGGACATCTTTATTAGAAAATTCGAATTTTCTTGCCTAAATTTCGGCATTAAAGGGTTAAACGGTAAATACTTCTGGTAGCTGTGTTAACTTGGTAATGGCCATCTTGAATTTCGGCTCATCATCGATTTCCATAGGTTTCTTCTCCAGACCTAGTCCCTTCAATCTCTGAAGCGTTAAAGCGATCTGATAAACGGTAGTGAAGATATCATCTGCTGCTCGCAGGACCGGCTGCCTCACCGCCCAGATGGCACTACATCTTCATACCCGTACAATTTTGGGCGTGGTATAAAGAGACAAACAATTGAATAAGAGGCCCAAAGGCCAGTGACGCTCACCTGGACCACCAGCAGTTGAACCATTCACATTTAAATAGAGATGATGGACAACATTCGGAAAATCCAAGATGATCACCAAAAAATTGACCAATCAAAATTCACTTTGAAGTGTTGAAGCCTACTGGTATAGAATTAATCCACCCAAGTTTAGTTGACATCGGGCCATTTATATTGGAGTAGCATTTTAAATGATTTCTGGAAAATCCAAGATGGTCACCGGAAAGATTGACCAATCAAAATTCTATAAACAAGTTCAGAAAAAGTATCCTTCCAGCCAAGTCTGGTTGAAATTGCCCAAGCAGTTAATGACGAGTAGCATTTTAACCAATTTGCCGCGATCTTTCCGAAAATTTAAGATGGCTGCCGAAAAAATTAACAAACCAAAATTGTGTATATAATTTCTGAAACATACTACTCTAGGGTCCTTCCAGCCAAGTTTGCTTGAAATCGGACAAGTGGCTAATAAGTAGGCTTTTAAACTGATCTTCCAAGATTTCCAGGAAATCCCTGTATACAAGTTCTGAAATCTGCCACCATAGTATCCTTCCAGCCAAGTCCGGTTGAAATGGCCCAAGGAGTTAATGACAAGTAGCATTTTAAACGGTGTCCCGAAATTTTTTTGGAAAATTCAAGGGGTAAATGATGAGTAAACTGATTTCCCGAAATTTTTGGAAAATCCAAGATGGCCGGTGGAAAAATTAACCAGTTAAAATTTTCGTTAGAAATCTTAAAGCCTACCGGCATAGAATTGGTTCACCCCATTAGCAATCGGGCCATTTATATTGGAGTAGTACCGTTTTAAATGATTTCCGGAAAATATTCAGAAACTAGATGGCGGGCAAAAAATTCTAAATGGAACTTGTGGAGCCTACCACCATAGGATCATTCCAGTCACATTTGGTTGAAATCTGTCACAGCGCAAAGGAGCTGCAATTTGATGGACAGGTGGACAAATGACTGCCACTAAGCTCACTTTGCACAGTTGAGCTAAAATGTGGTGTAAAACTACAAAATATATTGAAACACGATTTACCACCAACATTTGCAAGTTTCAGAGTTTTGAGGTGTATTACCAAATTCAGGTTTGGAGGGGAGATGATGGACATCTGGATCCAGTGGAATCGGCTGGGTGTAAGGTCATCAACCAACAGATACTGCCTGTAAAAGTTGTCATGGCACCTGCGTCGATGAATCTACTGCATTCATTCACATGCAATGACAATGCTAGCTATAACTCAAGGGATTCACCTGCAGAAAACATGGACTTGATTGCGCATCTGCCGTGCAAGTTGTTGTAACTCCATAAAGCCACTTTATTATTAGAGCAAGTGATGCCAGGAGTGTGATGAAGTTCCTTGAATCAGGTGCAGATGTCTTTTTCTCTATGCTAACATGTTGATAAGAAAGGTAATTCCGCGGGATCCATATTTCGGTAATGGCGGTGCATGCCGAATTAAAAAAGTTAGCACGATTTCAATTTGAAGGAGTGCGAAATAAGTGCGGAAACTGGATATTTTTCGAAAGGGGACGTAACTCCATTAAAATTGATGCAAACTTCCGTACCTCTCGCTTGCTCTGTAATTTCGCATAACAAAGCAACGTATCAATTCTCAGTTGAATATCTTGAGACTGCGAAAAATAGTGCTGAAAACTAATATTTAATATTAAAACTAATATATGCAGTCATCTGATCTGTCACTCATGCAGTCATCCTATTTGTGACTTATGCAGCCATCCGATTTGTCACTCATGCAGTCCATCAGTCTGTTACTCATGCAGTGGTTGGTTGGTCGGTCAGTCTTTCACGCATAGTCATCCGGTCTGTCACCCATGTGGTCATCATATCTGTCACTCATGTAGTCCATCACCAATCTGTCACCCATGCAATCTTCGGGCCTATCACTCATGCAGTCCGTCAGTCTGTCATTCATGCAGTCATCCTATTTGTGACTTATGCAGTCACCCGATATATCACACACACACAGTCCATCAGTGTATCACTGATGCGGTCTGTCACTCATGCAGTCTTCCGATCTGTCACTCATGCAGTCCATCAGTCTGTCACTCATGCAGTTACAGGATCCATTACTCATGCCATCATTTAATCTGTTACTCGTGCAGTCTGTCAGTCTATCACTCGTGCAGTCATCCGATATGTCACTCATGTAGTCCATCAGTCTGTCACTCGTGCAGTCATCCGATCTGTCACTCAAGCAGTCATCTGATCTGTCACTCATGCAGTCATCCTATTTGTGACCTATGCAGCCATCCGATCTGTCACTCATGCAGTCCATCAGTCTGTTACTCATGCAGTGGTCGGTCAGTCTTTCACACATACAGTCATCCGGTCTGTGACTCATACAGTCATCCGATCTGTCCCCATGTAGTCATCCTATCTGTCACTCATATAGTCCGTCACTCATGCCTTTATCCAATTTGTCACTCATGCAGTCTCCCGATCTGTCACTCGTGTAGTCCATCACCGATCTGTCACCCATGCAATCTTCGGATCTATCACTCATGCAGTCCGTCAGTCTCTCATTCATGCAGTCATCCTATTTGTGACTTATGCAGTCACCCGATATATCACACATACAGTCCATCAGTGTATCACTGATGCGGTCTGTCACTGATGCGGTCTGTCACTCATGCAGTCTTCCGATCTGTTACTCATACAGTCCGCCAGTCTGTCACTCGTGCAGTCATCCGATCTGTCACTCATGCAGTCATCGGATCTGTAACTCATGCAGTCATCCGATCTGTCACTCATGCAGTTGGATGGGTGGCCAGTCAGTCGGTTTGTCGCTCAGTTGGTCAGTCAGTGGGTTTGTCAGTCGGTGGGTGGGTGGTTTGGTTTGTCAGCCTGTCCGTCACTGATGCAGTTCTCTGATCTGTCACTCATGCACTCATCCAATTTGTCAGTCATGCAGTTGGTCACTCATATAGTCGGTAGGTTGGTTGCTCATGTGGTCAGTCAGTCTGTTATGCATGCAGTCCGCCGATGTGTCACTCATGCATTCAGTCGGTCGGTCCGATCTGTGACTCATGCAGTCGATCAATCGGCCTGTCTGTCACTCATACAGCTATCCAAGCTGTCACTCATGCAGTCTGTCAGTCCTTCACTCATACCGTGGGTCATCCGATCTGCCACTCAGGTAGCCAGTCATTCGATCTGTCAGCCTATCTGTCAGTCCAGCACTCATCTGATCTATCACTGATGCATCCCATCAGTCCATCAATCATGCAGTCGGACATCCGATCTGTCACTCATGAAGTCAGTCTGCCATTCGATCTGTCATTCATGCGGACGGTCAGAAATTGTCAAAAGGTCACTCTCTTTCCCCTCCCATATCCATACCGCATCTATTTGTAATTTCAAGGTAGTCTGAGATGAGATCACGAAAAATCACGGTATGATTGCGTTTTCATAATGAAAGTCCCATAACGAAAATACCACAATACTGGTAAGACACACTTATGAATGAACGTAGGTTGCGCTGCCCATTTTCGTAATAACGGCAAGAGTTTGCAAACTATTGTGAACGTGTCACAAAAACTGATAACGCAAGCCACCTTCACTTATACCCGGTGCACGTTAACACTATTGTTGACCAGTTTACAGCTAATTTGAATATTTTAGTCTAGCCTGTCATTTAATTTAGTCGTTAATAGTATTTACTGATGATGCGTTCATCTAATAACAATAGCGGATGCTGGATTGACATCAATTGAAAACGATAAGAGGGATTTCCCTGCATGAATATTTATGAGATGCCCACTGAATACAATATAAACTAGATGGATAGGATCTGTAATGGTTATAAAAATGTGCTATTTGACGATCGTGGTAACGGTGGAATTACATCATTTTATTGGCGGCATTGTGCAAATATGAACTTCTCCTGACACAATGAGATGATGTATGTAATCTAGAGACTGATTTGCAATAATGAAACACTGTGATATAGCAGCTTTATATATCTTGAAGGAGTGCGAAAGAAAGTGCGGAAAGATGCTATTTTTAAAAAATTGACGCATACGCTTGAAACTCGAACTTGGTCGGTAACTTCTCATAACAAAGCAACGTAGCAATTCTCATTAGGATATCTTGAAAGCCTGCGAAAAAACGTGCGGAAAACTAATATTTTTCATATTTCATGTCGAAAGGGGGCATAACTCCATGAAAAATTGACCAAAAAAAATCAACAAGCATTCTGTACGTATTGCTTTGCAATACATGTCCCCTATCTGCTGATACAAATCTTTAGAGATTGACAGTTAAAAACTCCATTAAAAATCGACAAAAGCAGCTGAAAATAGAACTTGATCTGTAACTTCTCATAACAAAGCAATACACCAAGTTTCAGTTATATATGGTGGAGAAGAACGAAAAAGTCTTGAAAGCTGATATGTTTGTATTTCATAAGTCGAAAGAGGGCATAACTCCATAAACAAGAGGCCCAATGGGCCTGTATCGCTCACCTGGACCATAGGCATCTCAACTAGAATGTCATTAACAATAAGTAAAACTTTGAGTTGAGCAGACTTGTAACAAGAAAACAGAGGCCATGTTTCTTTATGTATCAACTTCTCTTAAACAAACTTTAATGGCCCTTAGTTATCAATATCATATCTCCAAAATTTTGGCCCAATCCATTCAATGGCTCCGGAGATGAAGTTGCTTTCATGAAAACCAGGCCATCCAAGATGGCTGCCCAACCATTTGGCAAATCAAGTTCCCTTGAACAAACTTGGTTCAGTTCGCGCCCTAAATGCTATTTTATGACTTTTGAATCAATCGCTCAGTTTCGGCGAAGCTTTTTAGACATTTCTAAAAATCAGCCAAAATCCAAGATGGCCACCGGACAAATTGGCTGATTGGCTTCATTTTATAACACATTTGAATCTCTACAACCTCAGGATGCTTCCTGTCAAATATAATTGAAATCGGCCCAGTAGTTCTAGAAGACATTTTAAATTTCCCATTGCTTTAGTATGGGAGCTTTTGGCGGGAAAATTATCCAAGATGGCCACCAAACCGTTTATCCGAGGTTCGAAAATTGCAAATTTGAGATCAGAATACCCAAAAACATAAATAACACCAATTTCAGCCTCAAAATGCATCAAATAAAAAAATCAAATATGGCCGCCAAACATGCTGTATTTTGATTGGCCCACTGCAACCATGTTTTTTGACGGATCAACATTCCTTGAACAAACTTTAATGGCCCTTAGTCCCTAATCATATATGCCACGTTTCGGCCCGATCACTTCAGCGGTTCTGGAGAAGTTGTTTTCGCTAAAACTAGGTCAACCAAGATGGCCGCCAAACCATGAGACCAATCAAGTTCCTTTGAACAAACTTTGTTCAGCTCTTGCCCTAGATCATATTTCATGGGGTTTGCTTCAATCCACCAAGCGGTTTCGGAGATTTTTAGACGTTTCTAAAAATCCAAAACTGGCCGATCGGCTCCGTTTGAACAAAGTTGAATCTCTACACCCTAAGGATGCTTTCTGCCAAATATAATTGAAATCGGCCCAGTAGTTCTCGAGAAGACATTTATAATTTCCCATTGCTTTAGTAAGGGAGCTTTTGGCGGGAAAATGATCCAAGATGGCCGCCAAACAGTTTATCCGACAGTTTTGAAAATTGCAAATTTGTGATCAGAATACCAAAAAACATAAATAACACCAATTTCAGCCTCAAAATGCATCAAATAAAAAAATCCAATATGGCCGCCAAACATGTATTTTGATTCGCCCATTGCGACCAAGTTTTTTGACGGAGCAACTTCGCTTGAACAAAGTTTAATGGCCCTTAGTCCTTAATCATATCTGCCAAATTTCGGCCTTATCCATTCGGCGGTCCTGAAGAAGTAATTTTCAGGAAAACTAGGTCATCCAAGATGGCCACCGAACTATTTAACCGATTAATTTCTCTTGAACAAACTTGGTTCAGCTCTTGGTCTAGATGATATTTGATCAGTCTTGAATCGATCCCCCCAAGCGGTTTCGGAGAATTTAAAATACATTTCTCAAAATTGGACAAAATCCAAGATGGCTGCTGGCCAAATTGGCCGATCGTCTTCGTTTGAACAAACTTAGATCCACATGCCCTAAGGATGCTTCCTGTTAAATATAATTGAAATCGGCCCATGGTTCTTGAGAAGAAATTGTTTAAAGAAAAAGTTGACGGATGCCGGACAGACGTCGGACGGTCGCCACGGCATAAGCTCACTTGTGTACTAAAAATTGATGTATACACCTGAAACTCTGTAACTTCTCATAACAAAGCAATGTACCAATTCTCAGTCGAATACCTTGAAGGACTTCGAAAAAAAGTGCGGAAAACCAACTGCGACAGAGACAGACAGTCCTATAGTCCCCCGGTTTTACCAGGAGTCGACTAATAAGAACATTATATTCAAACGGGCTAAAATAACAATGAAAGTTACAAGAGCGTGTACAATAATGTTTGTGAATAGCAATGGCTAAATCATACCTAGTTTAAAATACTGAATTGTCTCCTGTTGTGTAACTGTGCCGGTTGTTGTATTTTTGATCCGTGTTATGCGAGATGTGTCACCATCTTGCTGAGATATCATTTCTTCTGATGAGGATGCCACCAGTGACTTAAGCGATGTCATCTTCACAGATGCTGTTGTTGACATTACAGAATCTGCAAACTGCTTCGGTGTCGAGGAACCAGTTTTTGAGCGAGTCACAATTCGTCGGCCTTCTGTTAACAAAATACAAATAATTAGATAATTTTCAAATAAAATAATGAGAATTAGGCTAACAATCAAATTGAAGGAAATTTCAATTTCCCTTTCTCCGAGAGCTAACAATACTTACCATTATATTACTCATTTTTAATACAGCTAGCTTGCTAGCTGGCTCTAGGAATCTAGATTTAGAAAGCTTTACCGGCTCGTGGAACTGGGTACCCGTCTGCCAGAGACTCATATTGTTTGCATAGCTACCAAACAAGAGAATACCTATGGCTTGCCTCCGTGGGGCTGGGAGGCAGGGTCCGTAATATAATGGTAAGTATGGTTAGATCGCAGAGAAAGGGAAATTGAAATTTCCTTCATTCTCCATCAATCAATACTTACCATTATATTACTCATTGATAACACCAGATTTAGACGGTAACCTGGTGGGAAGGGGCAAGCCCTAATTAGCCTGTTTTGCCACTGGAGAAAGAACTTAAACTTCACATACGGAGACCTAAAAGGACCGACAAGTTTGGGACCGAATCACATTCGCATCACCGGCCCCCCCCCCCCCCCAAACCAATTTTCTCCTAAGAAAGGGAGAGAACTCATGAACATGCATCTCACCTGAAAACACAAATATGCGAAGACGGTTAACTGCTCTTTGCACATATTAGCCTGGGAATGAGCATGAATATATACACCTGTGCAAAAGTTAAGCACCACCCTATTTTTACGCACATGCGAGGGTATATTCATGTGCTATGAAGAAAGCAATAGCATAAACATTTATGTACCCATCCATCTTAGTGCAAGAGGTAATAATGCAACTAGAGGAATGCTGATTATGATGGTGGGGAAACACTGTATGTTTTTGTTTGAACTTGAAAACGAGGCCTGAATATGGTTACGTTGACACAACTGACAACTATTGCCCTACAGTTGACACACGTGGCTAGATTGTCATTAATGGTGTCTGAAAACGAAGTTTAACATCTGTGCACGAATTTGAGACTGTCATTATTAATACCGGGTATATCCACCTTGTGCCTGGATGACGGCCTGGACACGACGTCTCATGCTGGTCACCAACCGACTGATACGCCATTGTGGTATTCGTTGCCATTCAAGATGGAGTGCGTCTGTTAATTCCTGTAGGTTCTGCACAGGAGGATCCCTCCTTCTCACCATGTTTCCCAGAATGTCCCAGATATGCTCAATAGGGTTCATGTCAGGGCTCCTTGCTGGCCATGGTAGGGTTTCGATGGCATTCTGGCGGAGGTATTCATGCACAGCTCTAGCACGATGTGGTCGGGCGTTGTCATCCATCAATATAGGGTGGGTTCCAGGTGCATGATTTACAAAATGAGGGACCACAACTCTATCCAGTATGGAATCTTGATATCTTTGTCCATTTAGTGTTCCAGGTACAGTCAACAGATCCAGCTTACAATCAAATGAGATGCACCCCCATATCATAACAGAACCTCCACCAAATGGAACTTCTTCCATGATGTTACGTTGGTCGTACGCCGTGCGTCTGGACCTCCATACACGAGTTCGACCATCTGTGGCATGAAGCAGGAACCGACTTTCATCGGACCAGTGTACCCGTCTCCAGAATCTCATGTTCCAGTGTCTTCTTTCGTTGCACCACCTCAGACGCTCGTCTTTGTGGTGTGCAGTGAGGAGAGGACGTCTGACAGGTCTCCTAGCTTTCATGCCAGCAGCATACAGTCTCCTTTTGACGGTAGACATTGACACTCTATTGCGCGTTTCCCATTGCTGGCTGAGCACTCTGCTGTTGGTGAATGGAGATCTCCTAACAAGGCGTACTAGGGCTCGATCATCACGGGCAGTAGTCTTCTTCGGTCTTCCAGATCTAGGCCTGTCCCTCACCTCGTTAGTTTGCCATGTTTTGCAATCAAACGACTGATTACAGTATGGTTAATGTTCAGCTGTCTGCCAATCTCTCTGCATGACATACCAGTGGTATGCATGCCTATGATTTGCCATTTCACACGATCACTTAACCTTCGTCTTGCCATAGCGGTTCACAATCAAGAGCTAATTCTCTCTGTAAAAATAAACCACGGTCATGAACACAAAATTCCTAATCTTGTCGCCTAAATCTGTATGTAATGTTCTACACCTCAAACTGGACTTTTACATAACTGAACACGTGTGCTGTTTCCCGCCACGCACGGACATCAAGCGGCGTGAAGTCATGCATGCATGCGCATTTCGTACTTGGAATTATGTCAGCTAACGCGGG